>OY294019.1:20891563-21198817 GCA_958510785.1 Exephanes ischioxanthus
TGATTAATTAGCGTGGAAAAAGGTGGAAGCCGCCGATTCCGAGCGAGTTTCACTCAGGCGCATCGTCCCTCTGGCGGGCTCTCCGGTATACGATACTCTCGCAAGTCGTATCGCACAAACTTCAACCACCGTCTGTGACACTCAACGCCCATCGACAATAGTATTTTGTACGGCTTATCGAGAAAATTACATATTTTTGTCTCAATGATTTCTCGAGAGATTTTTTTCTCTCTCTCCCGAGAAACGATGAAAATTATGTTGGACATTTTTTTTTTTCGTCGTGTATAATCGATTGCCTCTAAAAGGAGCGATTGTTTCACCTTTCGTTTCGCGTCTTGTGGTTTTAGATTTTTTTCGTCTTATACAATAGTGTAAGTTACATTTCTCAAACCTCGAGTGCATCATCAAGAGGAACGATCGATAGTCTTCTTAGTTATTAATTTATATTATATATTAATATATTAATATGTATATGTATATATATGTATATATATATATGTGTGTATACGTGTATATAACCATTCGGCTCTTTACGTGTATTGCTCGCCAAAAGCGTCTTCGTGGTGTCTAATTGAATTGACTATTACCTTCGTACCTCATTACCTTCGTACCTTAATGTTTGTGTACACCTATAGATTATATACCCAGCACAAGCGAGCCTCGTGACAATAGCCGTCGCTACTCGCTTTGTTTTATCGTACACGCGAATCGCGAAGTCAGACTCTCACGTTCGCCTCTCACCTCTCTCATATTACCCCACTACCCCCCCCTCCCCCCCTTATATATTATTGACTTCATTGTTGGATATTTGTAGGCTTTAATGTGTCGTGCTTGCTATCTCATAGCAACCGCCTCTTACAACGATACATTAATCTACGCGCGATAATTGTAGACTTACTTTCGTAAGGGTGGTATTTTCTTTTACCTTGTATCGACAGCGTCCCGTAATACGTACAGTGTATTCGATATTGCGGGGAAAGATGCATGGACGTTAGTTAACATTATTTTTCGGCGATCAATATTATTTATTTATTTTATTATTTCGTTAGAAATACTGAATGATGATTCGTCGGGAATGAAAGATGAATGGGACAAAAAAAAAACGTGTATCAATCGTCAATTTCGTTTGTATAAAGTTTGGTCGATAAAATGCTAAAGCGCGCGGGCCCTCTTGCTCCGTCGACGATAGAAAAAATGTTTTATACCCTTTGCGCGGATGAGATTGAGTTGATTTTTTGGAGAATCATGCCTTTCTCCATCCCCCGAATATCGAATACACTTTACAGAGGTTTTCGTGTCCTCACTTGATCATTATACTCACTGCCGCCGGTGGCTGAGGAATCGCGGTTTCCTTCGCGGTGGCAGCTTCTTCGACCTGAAGCTTCTCCTCGGCTTTGCGCTCTTTGAGAGCCTTGAGAAGTTTCCACTTGGAGCCCGGTGGTCCCGGACTGATCTGTCCCTCCTTCAGCGTCGTGTCGGAGCTGCCGCACGATGACGAGTCGATCTTGATCTTGGGGAGGCTCAGGGTAGCAGTGGTACCAGTCTCAGCGCTACCGGCGCCCTCGCGTTCGCCTTCAAGGACAGTGCTTTCAGAATCCCAGGCCCCGGGGATACTGACTGAGACCTCGCTAGGTGGTACACTTACGCTACCTTCGCGCGACAGTGAATCCGAGCCCTGTAGAAGCTTCTCCCCGTGACGCAGTGTCGAGCCACTGGAACTTCTTCGGGATTGCTCTTCCTCGAGATCCTTGTGCAACATCTCATCCTCGTCGAGCTCGTCCATGGACTGGACCGGACTGTCGGGTCCCGAAGTTTCACCGGAGGATCCTTCCTCCATCGTGGCGACCTGTGGAGTCTTGTCCTCCTTCTTCGCCTCTTCCTCGTGAGCCCATGTGTGATAGTCGGTGACCCTTGCGAAGACAGCCTCCACGGTCTCGGCGTTCTTCATTTTTGGCACCGGTCTGCCGGCGAGATGAGGATCGTGCTCGGGGTATCGTCGATCCTTCGGCATTGGGACGGTTCCGTTTATTCTCGCTGATCGCGGCAGCTCGTCCCTCCGCAGCTCCCTCTTCAGATCCTCGTCTTTGGGCTTTGCTTTCAATCGCAATTCGCGCAGAACGAAGGACATTCTCTCCTTGACGTCCTCGTCAGGCTGATAGGGTTCCGTCCCTTCGGGCTCCTCGATCAGCACCTCCCCCATCTCTGGCTCCATTTCCGACTGTCTCTCGAGCTCCTGGAGCTTTCGCAGCTCGTAGCAGTACCATTCGTCCTCGGAGTCTATCGAGTCCTCGGTACTCTGTCTTCTCGAGGATACCCTCGATGTGCTTCTGTAAGAATGCGTACTCCTGTTGTCCTCGTCGCCCTCCCCGCTCCTCGATCCTCCCCAGGGAATCTCGAGGGACTGCTGATGCCTCGGCAGGAATCTCGAACCGCCCTGACTGTGGCCTCTCATGCTCGACGCCGAGGGACTGCCCTCCGACGGCGGTGCTTCCTCGGACACGCTTGTCACCAACTCCGGAGGTTTCGTGCTTCTGGTCTTTTCGCCTTTCTCCGAAACCGTGTCTTCCGGAAAGTCTTGGCTCGGCTCCAGGCCCTGAAGCTGCCCGTCCTCGGATTTCCTGTCCCCGTTGTTGTCGTCGTTTATCCCCTGATCGTCCGACACTGTGGACGACTGCCTCTGTCGATATTTGCCGAGCGCCCGCGACACCGCGAACTCCATACTCGCACCGCCCATCAGAGCGACGCTCGGTAACTTCGGCGCTTTCTCGTTCGGTGCCTCGTCCGAGCTTCCCGTCGAACGCTTGATGTCACCGACCGTTGGGAACATCGAAGTCGAGCCGCCGGAACCGGAACCGGTGCTCTTGCCGGATGCTTCCTCTTCCGGACCTCCGAGATTGTCCGAGAGTTCGTGCTCGCTGCCATCCAACTTTCTCTGTTCCCTCTCCTTTGTCCAATTCTCTTGGGCCACTTGTTGTTGGAGTTGTTCCTGATGTTGTTGGATCTGTTGCTGCAGCACCTGTTGCTGTTGCTGCAGATGCTGCTGTTGCTGTTGCAGATAATCCTGTTGTTGCTGGAAGCTCCCCTGTTGCTGCTGCTGCTGCGGCGACTGGACACCCTGTTGCTGAGGTGGTTTCCTCTTCGTGCTCGTACGTACTTTTGCGAAGAATGGCGGATCCTGATTCACGTCCGACATGACGCTGTCCTCGTCCTCGGACAGGCCGCTCTGACGACCGCTACTCCACTCGGTCTCCGATTGCTCCGGATCCGACAGCGACGCCGAGTGATGACTTCGGCGTTTGGCTTTCTGCAGAATGCCCGAGACCGTGGAGACCAGCGTGTGTTTCTTCTTCTTCCTGGCAGCCTGAGATCTACCCCGACCTCTCGCGGCTGCCATTTCCGCTGCGGATCTCTGCTGTTCACCAGCGGATTCTGGCGGAATGTCCAAATCTTCTCGTCTGACACCTCCGGGCAGCGACTGACTTCTGTGTCTCTTCGTGAGATGAAGATCCGGCAGCCAATTGCTCATTGAGCTCATGGCGCTCTTGAGAGAAGCGCCGCGTCGGACTTTCTTCGGTATTTTAACCTCCTCGTGATCCTTTATGTCGGCGGATATGCTGATGTATCCGGATTGGGAAACGATCACGCTCGACGGATCGTAGTAGTTACCCTGCTGACTCTGGGACTGCGCGCTCGCCGGTCTGCTGCTCTCCTGTTCCTGCATGTACTGGTGCTCGCGCTGCCACTGTCTCTGATAGCCGTCCGTCAGTTGGGCGCTCTCCGAGCTCGTCAGACGTTGGCTGTAAGGTTGATACTGTTGCTGATAGTTTTGAGGATAATTTTGCGCGGAGTATGAGTGATGATACTGATGACTCGGATAGGCCGGTGGCTGGGGATACCTCCTGTCCGTGTAGGGACTTTGTGCGTAACTGCCATCGGACGTCAGGGATCTTATGCTCGAGGACGTTGAGTCGTGCGGTATTTGACCCTCCATAGAACTCAGCCACGAGGAACTCTCGTTAGTTTCCGTTCGCGGAAGATTCGCACTTGTCGGATAATACGACAGTGCATCGGTTATGTTGCCAGTTGGAAACATCGTGCGATACATCGCAGTTTTGTAGCCTTCGTGATTCGTCATTCCCTCGCCGTAGGACATAGCTCTCGTGGGTTTCTTGCCACCGTGGGAAAAGCTCGCCGACATCGTAGCCTCGGCGTACTGCAAGGCGTTGTAAGCTTCCTGATAGTTGGCGTACTGATCGCCCGATTCAGGCTGAAATTCGGATCCCAAGCCGTACGAACCCGAACCACTGGTGTAGACGCTCGTTATAGCGTGCTGGCGATTGCTACCGGCGACGGAATAGATAGCCGGCTGTTCCGAACGATAGAGAAAGTCCATAGTACCAGGGGGCACAACGTCGTATGTGTGCTGAAGGCTCTGTTGACGCGCGCGTTTCTTTGGGCTCTGACAAGTGGCGCCCGATGGCGCGGGAGGCGGAACGAAGCTGTAATCCTCTTTGGAAGCCGGTGACTTGATCGATGTGAATTGGGACATATGATTCGCCGCTGTTGGATACGAGTGGCTCGTTACCGCTGTCGTGAGATTGCCAAACGCGTCTCTACCTTCGGGTGTATCGTACAGGGGTTCCTGAGTCATGATCGGACCGCTGGGCGCCGTCGTTGTTGCGGTCTCTGGAAGCGGAGGTATCGGACTTGCGGTCCTCAGTGGCTGTGCACTCGTCATCAGTGCGGATCTGGCGTGATCCATCGAGTATGAGGTGAGCATTTTCGTTATCGAACTCTTGGGGGATCCGGGTGATTTTTCCAAGCTACTCCAGCCACTCATGGACGAAAGACCGGAGTCCGACTTGGCGGCTACGATGTTAGCGTTGGAAGGCTTCACAACGTGTTTCGGCGAGACTCTCGGTGATTTTGGTGAATGTGGCGTTCGCGGACTGAGTCTTCCCTGCTCTAGCGCTGCAATCTTCTCGGAATTCTTCAGGAAGCTTGGACTCTGAGCGCGCTTCGTGTCGGATTCCCTTTGTTCGACGGTGGGCATTAGAAAGGCGTCCGAGGAGTCTCGCGGTGCCGGTGGCGGTGGAGAACTCGGCGATGGGCTCGGGGGTGTTCTGCTCTCGGGAAATTCGAAGTTTAATCTTGCCGCGCTACCGAAATAGCCATCGCGACGAGTTCTCAAACTCTGGACGCTGTGGACGCTGTGAGCGCTGTGAACGCTACCCACGGAGAGTGTGGGCGACGGTATCTTCTCCGTGGTTGTGCTGTAAATCGTCGGTGAGGCGCACGTAACAGCAACGAAACTGTCGGCCATGAGGTCAGTGAGTTCTTTGTTTTCCGCGTAACCCTTCGCAAAGTTACCGACATCAATGGGAAGTTGTATAACCGGCTCGGGACTCTTTTCCAACAGTGTTGAAGTGTAGCTGAGTCGCGGGGGGGTGTAGGTCGACGATATAGAGTCTAGATGGCTCTTTGGCGTTGAGCTCAGTCTCGGTGAAATTGATCGAGCGGTGAAGTCGCCGTCGGTGGCTAAACCACTGTCGGTGCTCACACGCGAAATCGATCTTCCAGTTGAGCCGGGACTCTTGGAGTACGTCCAATTGTCAACATCCGTTTCGGCGTATATCTTTCTCAGTTGTTCGTCTATGCTGCTCGCTTCCTCGGCGAGCTTGGCCTCGGCGTCGGTGGTGTACTGACGCTTTGGCGATTCCATCAGTCTCGTCTGTAGCTCGATCAGATCCTGCGAGTCCTTCTGCAGTTTGCACGTGAGTCTGTCGAGTTCGTGAAGCTTCTCGAGAGCGACTTGGTCCAGCGAGCTGAGCCTGGAGAGCTGGGCGAGATCCTGCTCGCTCACGCAAGGCGTATTGCCGCGGTAGCTCTTGTAGTCGGCTGCGCTGAAAATTTCACCCTCGTCCTCGTCCTCGTCGATGTGCTGTTTCTCCTCCTTCTCACTGAGATCCTGCTTCATCTCCTTCTCCGTTTGCTGCTGCTGCTGCTGCTGCTGCTGGCTCGCAGATCTGTCGTTATCCTTCTCCTTTGACGATGATTTTTCGAAAATACCTCCGCCGTTCTCGGCATCCTTCTTTCCATTGGAGTCCTCGACGTCCTCGGCCTCCTCCCATATCATGCCCAACTGGGACGTGGGCCTGGACGTTTCGCCGGATATAAGGTCCTCGCGGTACGCATTGTTCAGACTCCTGTAGAAGGCTTCGTCGGGCATATTCGATTCCTCCTCGAGGGTCTCCAGAGCCTCGAGGCTCCTTACGTTTCGATGCATATCGTTCACAGCTGCGGCCGCCGCACTGCTGTCCTGCGTCAGGCCGTGCATTCTCGCAAGTTCCTGCTGCGCCAACTTCTCCCTGAGTACGCTCGTCTCCTCGACCCCTATCGCCGCGCCGAGACTCTTGGCGATCGCGTCCAATTCACCCACCGAGCTCTGTTGCACCGCTAAACTATCGTCCATGACGTTGACCTGCTCGTGCTGGCCACCTCCGCCTCCCGGACCACCCGGACCACCCCCGCCCGTGTAGAACTCTATCAACTGACTGATCACCGTCTGCTGCTCGTACAACAGACCCTCCAGCTTCTCGAGCCTCTCCCACATCTTGATGTATTCCTGGCTGAGCAGGTCCAACGCTCGCCAAGCGTACTTGAGCTCGGTCTCGAGAATGTTCAGACGAGTGCCGAGCCGCTCCATGTAATCGCTTATTATGTAATCGACGTTACCGTCACCTGTGAGACCGTAGCTCGGTACCGCTGTCGCTTCCGGACCAGGACTTCCCGGAGCCGCCGGCCCGTTCAACTTTGTTCCTTCCATCGTTGTCTTTCTCCTTTCGCCTGTTTCTACCCAAGATTTTTCCCTTCACCTTCCAATCACTCTCGAGTCTCTTCTTCTCTCGTTCTCCCAAGGTTATCAATATTCAAAGAGCCCTGAGGGTTGAACGGCTGTGCTGATGCTGGCTCTCAGAAACCCGAAAGCTTCTCATGCTCGCGCCAGTGTTTTCACAACACCCCGCCAAGCTCGCCGGTGAGAATTCGACGATGGCAAAGTTACGACGATGGAATCGAAACGCGACCCTGCGGCCCGAGCAGGAACATGAGTCTCGTTTTCGTCTCCAGCACCAACGTCCTCTCGATACCGGCCTCAGGTTCCGGATTGTTGGAGTCTGAAACACTCTGCGTCCCCATGACGTCCCCGCTGATTCCTCGCAGGCAAGATATTCAAGCTCTCGCGAAGCTCCACTCACGTTCTTTGCACTCTCGTAAGATTGTACGACGCGTCGATTCATCGACAAACACAGTCCGTTTTTTTTTTTTTTTTTTTTTTTTTTTTTTTTTATACACTTTCCGAACACTCTCCGATCCAAGTATCCAGATTTTTTAATATAATTTCTTCTTCTAGTTACTTCGTTAATTAGGCACTCTCACTGGTACGATCGGCGAACAGTAACAAGTCCGAAACTCGATAGTGCACTTTGCGTGAGACAAGGTTGATCTCGAGTTTGCGAGCAACCAGTAACTCCGTCATCGTGCTGCTTTCTCGCGTTATCTGCAAACAGGTCAAAGACATACGTGATTTAGTCCGGGGGGGGCGAACAGGAAATATGCCAGGGATATTCTCGGGGAATGAGTTTCGCACGTATTCAACGTCGAACAGTTTCGATCACTACAGAAGCACAGTGAGGGCATGACGGTGGATACCGCGTCGCCCGGACGGTAAAACGTGTCCGGATTCGCCGAGAAGAAAATTGACTTCTCGACGGATACATTCCCGGCAGGGTAGGAATGTGAGAAAAGTACGATTTGCCGAAATGGGGCCGAATATGGGTGTACGGGGGGGAGAGAGACGGATAAACTCGTTTCGGTATATCTTTCTGTTGATGTCGCGCGAGCGGGGAAAGTCGTACTCGTCTCACGAGAAAAACAAGATCGCACGCCGGCAAGTAGGTCAATCCGACTTGGAATGTGATACGCGAAATCCCATTGAAGGCTCAAGACGAAATCCGTATGTATATTTCCGGCGCTTGCGAAACGACGTGGCTGCGAAGCTTACTTATCTACTGTCCCTGGAATGGGTGGCAATAAAGTCCCCCGAAAACGAAGAAATAGAGAAGAAACAGAGAAATTTAATGTAATTGCTCGTCGAGCAAGTCGTGTGCGATCTGACCAAAAGTGCCCAAAGTAAAGGCACGGCAACGTATTCGCTATTGTTAATTGATGTGCAGGAAAAAAAAACAAAACTAAAAGATTCTCGCGTAAAAGATTAGTCGATTGGTATGTTTTGTTCCAAGAACGGACTTTAATGGCGAAGACATTTTTGCGCATCGCAAATTACAAGGGTTGTAACTTCGCAGTAACTTGCTAGTAGTAACCCTTTGATTTCAATCATTTTATTCGAGGCAAAAAAAAGGTTGAAGAATTGCTCGTCGAGTACATCGTACGACCCGATCAAAAGTGCCCAAAGTAAAGGCACGGCAACGTATCCGCTATTGTTAATTGATGTGTAGGAAGAAAAAAAACAAAACTAAAAGATTCTCGCGTAAAAGATTATTCGATTGTTATGTTTTGTGCCAAGAACGGACTTCAATGGCGAAGACATTTTTGCGCATCGCAAATTACAAGAGTTGTAACTTCGCAGTAACTTGCTAGTAGTAACCCTTTGATTTCAATCATTTTATTCGAGCAAAAAAAAAAGGTTGAGGTAACGTCTCGAAGCAATATTTGCGAAGATCGACGTAGCTGCAAAGCTTAGTTAATACCTGGAATGAGCGGCGATAAAGTTGTTAGGAAAAAAAAAAAATATCAGAAACAGAGAAGCAACAGAGAAATGTAATGTAATTGCTCGTCGAGCAAGTCGTATTACCCCAACAAAGTGCCCAAAGTAAAGGCACCACAACGTATTCGCTATTGTTAACTGATGTGTAAGAAAAAAAAACAAAAAAAAAAAAAAACAAAAAGATTCTCGCTATTCCAAAAACGGATCTTAATGTCGGAAGGCATTTTTGTACATTGCCAATTACAACCTCTAACCTACACTGAAAAAAAATATCAATGACTCAAGTAAAATTCGCTTGCGGGCTGCCAAAGAAAGAAAATTATTTCAATTCTACTTTTAATTCTTACAATTGCATACGGGATTGAAAAGATAACATGTCACCTTGGCAGTCTTGCCGTCGTTGTTTCAATGTCATACGAAACTGTAAGCATTGAAAGAAGAATTGATATAAGCATTTTTTTCTTCCGCAGCCCGCAAGCATATTTTTGTCTTCAGTGTACAAGTTGTAACTCCGCAGTAACTTGCTACACAGTAAAAAAAAGTTTGTACTTTTTACAACAACTTATTGTCCACAAACGTCCACAATTTTTTATTTGTCAATTTTCTAGTCTTACAAACAAAAGTACAAACTAAAATGGTCAATGACACGGGAAACAAAAGGACAGGTTCGTGTATTCGAATAAGTGACAAACGAGTTTGTCACTTATTTAACAAAATTATTTTAACGAAATCTCGCGTTCCGATTTTACGAAATTATTTTTTACTGTGTAGTAGCAACCCTTTGATTTCAATAACTTCAATAAAAAAAAAAAGTTCGAAGTAGGATCTCGAAGAAAAATCGTTACCGCCGGATCCATCGCGTTGTTTCACGGCGGAAAAAACTTTCTCTTATCGCGTCATGGAACAATGACGGAGTTTATAGTCGATGACTCCGAGTCCCGGAGGAAAAGCCGGGCGGAAACAGCCGCTGGAACGGTCGGCTATGCCTGTACGTATATATACATGCGTCTCCACTCGACTCTCGTATAATTCCGGTGTCGGAAGAGACGAGTCCCCAGGTGGTACTATAATCGTTCGTGGAGGCGTCGCACTTCGTGCTCGACGATGCGCATTCTAAAGCTTGCGTATTACCACCGGCAGGCATCGCCGTCGTTCGCCGTAACTTTTTTTCGTCTCCTTCTTCCTATCCATTGCAGCGACACTCTCGCTCTCGCCCGCGCCGTTTCCGCGGCAAGTTTTGCCTGCGTAAATCTTGGTCCCCCATACTTTTTCCACTCGCTCTCCACCCGCTCGGAAACTCCCTGCCAACCTTTCTTTTCTAATTTCATTCGAGAAACAAAGTTAACGTCACTCTGCAACCTCGCCGAAGAGTCGTTAATAAAAATACAATTTTCGATAAATAAAAAAATGTTTTTAAGTTTCATTTCCCCTCACAATCGATGGATTTACAAGACGCAGAAGTCAGCGACGTCGCTACAACGAAATTATTGACAGCTGTCACGTTTCGCAGAAAGTCGCTTTCTATATTAATAATATAATGTAATTTAATTTATTAATATACATTTTTATAATATCTATACTTATATATACTTATATATAATAATAATAGTATAATAGAATAGAATCAATTTTTTTTATCGTTTCGGCAGAAAATCGACTATTCGAGATAAGTGACAGCTGTCAATAATACCATTAGAGAAACGTTGTTAACTTCCATGCCACGGATTTACAACGTAAAAAAAAAAATTTGTATGAAATTTAATGTACCGGACTGGAAGTTTTTATTCAAAAACTGGTATATTAAAATTCATGTGTAATTGTGATAAAAAAATAATGTTCGGTGTATTAAAAAAATTGGACATACTTTATTTTCAATAATTTACGTTAATTTTAATGAAAAAGTGTATTAAATTTTCATTACAATCGTACATTAAATTTAATGTACCAATTTTTGCGTAAAAACTTCAAGTCCGGTACATTAAATATACAATTGTTTTTTAACGGCGTAACAATAAATAATTCAAACACTTCGGAATGACCGTCCGCAGACCCAGCTGCGAGCGAAATCAATTATCGGAAAAGTTTGAAAGCCTATTTCGAACTCTTCGCGGGATTTCTGTTTCAACGGAGTTTCCGGAATTTCAGCCGCAGCCTCGATATCATTCCGCTCCGTTCCTAATCTCCCTCGAAGCGGTCTCGAAATGACGAGCGGACGAAAAAAAAAACCTTTCTGTCTCGCCGGGAACTACGGTCTATCCGAGAACATCTGCGTCAAAACTTTCATCTTTTTTCCTCGCGATAGTCGAGACTGGCCAGAAAAAAAAAAAAAAAAAAAAAAAAAAAAAATGTTGAAGTAAAAGAGCTCGAAAAGACTCGAGATGGCGGATAGTTGTTTCAACGTTTGTCGAGCACAACCGGCCAGCCGAGTGAGTATGTGTGCGCGAAGTGGGGTGGGGGCGTTTCCGTCGACGTTCGATCGGGCTCGCGACGGAAGCCCTTGGCGTGCAACCCGTGCGGCCTTGCTCATTCTCTCGCGGAGTTCCATGAGAGTTTTTCCAGTAGTTTTACTTTTACGTCTGAGCGGACCGCGATGGGGGAAGGGGGTGACAAAAGCAACGGGTGGGAAGGAAAGGAAGGGGAGGGCCGAGAGTCTGCTGTGGCCGACCTCGGCCGCACGCAGGCGGAACGAGCCAAGTAGAAAAGGTCCGTTCATAGTCAGACACAGAACTCGTGTGCACCGAGGGAAAAGAGATTGGCCACGAAAGGAGGGAACGGACGCGGGGGTTTCTGGGCGGCTGCGAGGGAAGAATGGAGAGGAAAAGACTCGACTCGCAATGCATTACAGTAGAAACCCTTGCGAGTCTGCGTCTTGCTCGAGCCCCCTTTGAAATCTTTGAATGAGCTCTCGTTTAACGCTCAGAGATGGGACGGTGCGTTGCACATTCATGAAATTCTTTGGGCGAAGTTCCTGGAGTCGACTTGTGCGAGGGGCGCTGTTCACGAAAGTGTTAAATTACGGGAATCGCGACTGTTCGGTGGCGGAATTCGCAATTAAAAATAGAAAAGCGCACAGGCCGAGTTCCATTGAGTGTATTGAATTACGAGATTCTATACTCGTTGAAAATTTCAACGAAATTGAGGGAGATATTAATCTTCGCTGTATTAAACACATGGAAAAAAAAACTGGATTCAATATACATGGCATCAATTTTAATTCGCAGTTGTATATTAAATTCAATGTATCGGTTTTTGCACAATAACTCAATATCGCACCCCTAGAACAACAGTGTAACATCTCTTATGGCATTACCATATAAGTTGCTACACTGTTGTTCTAAGGGTCCGATATAATGTATATAGATTTTTTATGCTGTTTTTCTTTGCGGTGTAATTAAGATTTCGATGAAGCTGTAATTGCAATGCATAACAGTGGAAACCCTCACGAGACTGCGTATTTCCCGAACCCGCTTTGAAACCTTTGAATAAGCTTCCGTTTAACGCTCCGAGATGAGACGGTGCGTTGCACATTCATGAAATTCTTTGGGCGAAGTCCTTGTGCGAGGGACGCTGTTCACGAAAGGGTTAAATTACGGGAATCGCGACTGTTCGGTGGCGGAATTCTCAATTAAAAATAGAAAAGCGCACAGACCGAATTCGATTAAGTGTATTGAATTACGAAATTCTGTACTGTTGAAAATTTCAGTGAAATTGCGGCAGATATTAATCTTCGCTGTATTAAACACATGGAAAAAACTGGATTCAATATACCTGGCATCAATTTTAATTCGCAGTTGTGTATTGAAATTAATGTATCGGGTTTTTCACAATTACTTAATATAATGTATACAGATTTTTTTTTTGCGGTGTAAGATTTCGATGAAGCTGTAATTGCAATGCATAACAGTGGAAACCCTCACGAGTCTGCGTATTTCTCGAACCCGCTTTGAAATCTTTAAACAAGCTCCCGTTTAACGCTCCGAGATGGGACGGTGCGTTGCACATTCATGAAATTCCTTGAGTCGACTTGTGGGAGGGACGATGTTCACGAAAGGGTTAAATTACGGGAATCACGAATGTACGGTAGCGGAATTTACAATAAAAAACAGAAAAGCCAACGAGCCGAGTTGCACTGAGCGATATACGTTGCGCACATGAACGTATTGAATTACGAAATTCTATGCTGTTGAAAATTTCAGCGAAATCGAGGCAGATATTAAACTTCGGTGTATTAAACACGTGGAAAAAAGCTGCATTCAATATACCTCGCGTCAATTTTAATTCGCAGTTGTGTATTAAATTTAATGTATCGGTTTTTGCACAATCACTTAATACAATGTACATAGATTTTTTATGCTGATTTATTTTGCGGTATAATTAAATTTTCGATGAAGCTGTAATTGAATTTGCGGATGGAATCCGAAGCACCCGTTAAATTTACGTAAATTAGAAAACGACGTAGGCCTTTTAATATTTTAATACAGACGGCCACATATGCTCTATTCCTAGCGGCGATGCCTGCAATAAAAAAAGAGGACAACCGCGTTGAACAAAAGATTCACGCATGATCTAAAAACACAGAAAAATGCGTTTAAAATAAAGTTCAAATTTTTCGTGAAATTAAAAAAATGTAGGCTGAAGGACTTCGGTCAATGGCCTATTCACACTATCAAAGGCATTTTAATGTATAAAAAAAAAGAAAAAAAAAAATGTTTAAATATAAAACTAGGATTGTAAGGGATGTCAATAAATATCTTTTACTATTACAAAAAAAAAAAAAAAAAAAAAAAAAATGAAAAATTACATAAAATTTAAAAGGTTCGATTCTTTCCAAATTTAATAGGAAACATCGGACGATCATACTCCAACGGTGTACAACTTTTTGCCCCGATAGCTCAAAAATCATAAGAGCTAGAGTGCGAACAGGCATTTTTAAAGAAATAAAAAAATCACGTAGAAAAAAAAACAACCGCAAATGTTTTAATGAAATGTTAAAGAAACATTGACTATAACACTGTGCGTGAAATTTCATCTTGATTTCAGCTGTCGCGTCCGATTCATTCACACACACACGCACGAGTACACACATCCGGACAAGTGTTCATTAAAATCACAAAAAAAAAAAAAAAAAAAAAAATTATTCACCAAAAAAAGCTTCCTCTACGCGGAAGCAAAAGTAAAATAGGACGAAGGATCGTATAATTATTCGCGAGACCTTGCACAGCGCTGGCTGAGAAATCGTGCATATGAACCGGGGAAGACCGACGATCGCAGTTTCAAAAGTTTTCCAAGTTTTCGCAAACTCGCAACTCCATCGCTGACCTCGGCCGTTACCGCAGGCTCGAGAGTCAGATTAAGTAAGCAGCTTAACGCAATCATGAATTTTAATTATCAATTTTCGCGACGGCGAGTTCTCGCCACAGCTCAGCTCAGGGATGTTCCCTTCAAAATTTGAATTCCTTCCTCTTCCGGAAATGCTTAAATTTTCGCCCCGTCTGCTCGCGGATCCAATCATACTTTTCTGCAATTTTTTTTTATACTACAATTTTTCAGGAATCGAAGCTCAACTGTTTTTTCCCCTCCGCTATCGCGGGTGTCTGGTGTAAAAAGCGATTACCGGAGTTCGGGAGCTTTGTTCTGCGAACAAAGCGTTAAAATCCATAAAATATATCCGGATAAAACAAATGGAACTACCAGATTTTGCGTTCGGTGTTACAAGGGAGCCAATTCAATGGCTCGCTTCTCTTCCATTGCCCCCTTTCGTTTTGCACCTCGCGCGAAAATGGTCCCGGAGTGTTCGAGAGAAATCGAGTAAAACAAATTGAATTCCATTCAGGAAAGCGCCGAAGCTTCTTCCGTGCTCCAGGTGACAATCGAGCCGGGGGTTGAGAATTCAATGCCGTAATCGATGTACCCTTTCCCTTGATTTTTTATTTACATTGATTTTTTTTTTCCCCGACCCGATTGCGGGTGTCACGTCGAGTATCGAAAAGGTGAGCGGCTGCTGAAAGAGACACGTTGCTCTCAAGGTGATTTAAAAAAAAAGACGTCGAAGAACGGCCTGCAAAGTTCGCCGGATAATTGGCGCCATTGTGCAACTGATACCCGGCAGCCTCAATGGAGCACCGAGTTAATAGACTCCCCGTACTACAACTGCGAGTACTACGACAGGGAGCGAGACGAAGAAATCTCGTCGACAGCTGTGAAGCTTTCCAGCTGGAGCTCGATTCAAGATTCTGAACACTAAGTTGGCGTGCCGTCGAGGCTGGCGCGTGTCCCTCGACTTCCGTTATGTTTCCAACATTTTATTTTCTCCAACGTCACTACCGGTTTGAAAATCTCGTTATCAAACCTGACGTGACGTTACGCAGAAAACATTTGAAGCGTTTATTTGTGACGTCACTTCCGGTTTGAAAAATCTCAGTTTCAGACCGGAAGTGACGTCACACCGGAAATACGTCAGTTCCGGCTTAAAAATCTCATTCTCTGGTTTGAAAATCTTATTGTTCGACCGGAAGTGACGTCACACAGGAAATACGTTAGTTCCGGTTTAAAAATCTCATTCTCTGGTTTGAAAATCTTTTTGTTCGACCGGAAGTGACGTCAAACCGGAAATAGATTAGTTCCGGTTTAAAAATCTCATTCTCTGGTTTGAAAATCTTTTTGTTCGACCGGAAGTGACGTCACACCGGAAATAGGTTAGTTCCGGTTTAAAAATCTCATTCTCTGGTTTGAAAATCTTTTTGTTCGACCGGAAGTGACATCATACCGGAAATACGTCACTTCCGGCCGAAAACTGAGATTTTCAAACCGGAAGTGACGCGGCCACGATCGAACGCGCTGGACGCGATGTGAGAACCTTCGAGTGTGAGGGTAAAAGAACCGAAAAGCACGAGACATCCTTAACCGTGATTCATAACCGGGAAGCGAAAAGTTACGATGCTTCCGGTTGAAGGGAATGAGCAAATTTCGCACGGCTTGGTAAATTGACCGTGGCCCAGCAATAACACGCCATCGCGAACATACACGGCTGTGAGAATGCATGCGTTTCCCTTTTCTTCTGACTTACCCACACAGACGTGATCATTATTTACAAGAATACCGCCGAGAATTTTCTTTCCCACAGGTACGAGGGAACTCGCCCGAGCGGTTTTTACGATTTCCCTGCGGGGGAGCTCGTTTATCTTGCAACGAACGGAGGCGAGCAAGCCGGCAGGCGGTTGCACGCTATTTTACACTCATTTCCCATCGTAATAAGACCTTCGTTATTTAACGAAACGGACGTGCGATTATTATTATCGATAGAGAGTGAAAACAATGCTTCCTCTATGAGGAGCCAAAAACAATGAGTTCGAAAGATTGTTCTCGACAACTTTCCGCATTAATTAACAACGACAACTTCTCGAACAAGTTGTCGAGAACAACTTGTTCTCGACAACTTGCCGCATTGATGACAGACCGTGCATCGTCCGACGAACGACAGTTGAGGCTCATAAAAATTCATCATCGCAAACCACCGACCGCCAAATACTCCTCAACGACTGGTTCTGCCGAACTTGAGGGAGGAAATGACGTTCGTGCTGAAAAAAAGATCGAAGTAAAAAAAAAGGAATGTGGCGAAAAAAAGTTTCACGTAGTCTAGACGGCAGGAAATCGTTAAGGGTGCTGCCGTGTTGCTTCGCCCGGGCGTCGGCGGTCTGTTTCGTTCAAGGTTCGTTTCCGCCGAGCTTTTCCTCGACCGATTCTGCGATAGCAGAAAATATATATTTCCAGTAGAATAAAAATTGTTCGATCGAAGGATAATCAAATCCGCACCGCGAATCGACGAATAGTGCAATTTTATACACTATTGAAACAACAACATGTCACCTTGACAGTTTTGCCGTCGTTGCTTCGATATCATATGGAATTGTAAGAATTGAAAGTAGAATTAAAACAAACATTTTTTTCTTCGGCAGCCCGCAAGCGATTTTTTTTTTTTTCAGTGTAGCGACGGAACGAGGTGTTTTCGTAGAATTGACTTTACATCATTAATGTGCTATTCATATGCTTCAAATTTTACAGGACTGTAATATCAGCCACTAACGCTTCGTCGTGCAACTTTAATTATACGGTTGAAATCGTCCAAGAAATTAAAAACATCGAGTATCACGGATTGCCGCGAGAACCATTATGACCACTGAAAATTGTAGGATATAAAATATTCTGGTAATCACATACGTAAAACTAGAGTGAAATTATGTGAATATGTGAAATTCTCCGAATATTCCTAAATCGTCACAATGTATATTACACGAAAGAAATTTAAGTGAAGTATATTCTACGTTTACGTTCACTATTCACTTGTCACAAGTGGTCAGAGCCGATAAAAAGCGCACGAATGTAGTGTAGGGTGGGTCAATCGTGACACTACATTAATGCTTTTTCGCAAACTGTAATATTCGATTTTCTTAATTCCTTGTACGGTTTTAATTAAAAATTCGGCTGCACGCCGAAGGGTTTATGTCGATATTATATTCCCGCGCGATTTGAAGCATACGCGTAGCATATTACTAATTCTAAATTGAAACTACGAAACCGTCGGAAAATCGGTAATTAAGGAGTAAAAAAAAAACCGGCCCAGCATCCCCTTAACCCTTTCACTGTCAAAGAAACGTATTTCTCTGTACGTTTTTGCCCCTATAAGGGCGCCTGACAGTGAAGGGGTAAAACCATCAGTAAAACTTGTTACGGATTCTTAGCGATGTATTCTTACGTTTCCCGAACGTTACGTTATTTCTTTCAAGTTTATAACAGAGTGGCGAGTTATAAGAGTTGTTTTGGTAATTTTCTCTTTTCAAATGGCTGTTTCCATTTCCTCGGCGTACCGAACTCCGGAGACGTCGAGTTTTAAACCAAGCATCCAGAAAACCACCCCTCAACCGCCGCCGGCAGCAAGCTCCCTTTCGCTCGTATTTCCTCTCGTCGTCGTCGTAGCCTTCTTCTCACCCTCTCGCGGCGTCTCGTTAGACGCTCGGAGTACGCTCTCATTACCGGCGGCTAGAAGGTAAATAAGAAGAATGTCATGTTTATACGATGCCGCGACCCCGTTTTTCCCAACCCAGCGACCCGGCCCGCTGGTTGAGTTAACCACGGCAGCTTGTCTCGTCGGCCCGCAAAAGACTCCACCCTTTGTGAAACTGCCTACTTTTACCCTTCGAAGTCTTTGGATCCTGGAGCTCCTGGACGCCTTTGGGGAAAGGCAATTAGTTATCTCATTGATGAGCCTTGACTGACGTGCCTTTATCAGCGAACTCCCGCGTGTAACTTTGCTACACCCCCGCCCTCGACTTATTCTCTAAAGCACGTAGATTACAAATCCAGTTTCAGGGCGTTCCGAGGAAGTGCACCGAGGGGATTTGGGGAAAAACCGTCTGCGGCTCGAATCACTTTTCTTTTTTCTTTTATGCTTTTCGTTTTCTTGTTAGTAACCAGGTAGACGGGAGGGAGGGGGGGGGGGAAGCGCGGAGTCTCGCTGGTATCGGAACATCGCGGGCGGAGGTCGAGGTGAACGAACCCCGATGACCCTTTCGCCACAGGTGTTCTTTCGACTCTCCCACGTACAAAAGTTTTCGACTCCACTGGCAACACTGTTAATCTCCTGCGATGTTATTGGGAACTGTGTGGGGCACGGGGAGGGGGGGGGGGAGGGGGGGGGGGAGGATCGTTTATTTTCTGTCGAGATTCTGCGATTGCGTCGCCGAAATCCCTCGGGGAGCTTAATATGACAGCCAAGCGAGAAATGTTTCTCAATATTCCGCATTTTCCGATGAATCACTACATTTTTTGATGAATCCGAAAATTGTTCGATGTATCAGAAAATTGTTCGATTAATCGTGCAATTTTCGGAAGAATCATGAAATTCTCCGAAGCATCACGAAATTTTCCGAATAATCATGACATTTTCCGATTAAACAGGAAATTGCTCGATTGATCAGAAGAGTGTTCGATTAATCAGGAGATTTGACGATGAATCGTCAAATTTTCCGCTGAATAGTTCAATTATTAAATGAATCGTCAAATTTTCGGATGCCGAATCTATTCGGCAATCGATCGAAGGTTCCCGCAGGAACTGCATATCCGCAAATGGATATATTTGGTATATTCCAAGTCTATCTCGTAGTTGCGGTACGCCTCGCCGGATAATGAAGTTAACCGGAACGAGTGGTTATATGTATTTGGAGTTGTTCGCGGCTCGTCGAGCGACGTGCGAAAATTTGTTACTTCGGTGCACTTATACGCAACGTTGCAACCAACGAAGCTTCTCTAAACAATCGCAATTACACGCTACATGTGTGGATCCCCCAAGTCAATTACACTAATCATGCCAATCTATGCGCACTCTCGAATCGAACGAACGTTCGTAATTTCACGACGGCACAAATCATCACTCTCATAATCCGTGCCATCTGTTGGATTAGCATATTGATAGCATGCTCTGAAATTATCATTCTCCATTTGTGGTGATCGCGTACAGACTACCGCGCCGCCGTACAGCGGATGATACGATCTGAATTAATGATGTTGATCGAAGAATTGCCCGCTCCGGGCAAACCAGCTTACAGAAGGGAATTTCGGTAGAACGTTCGTATCAGCTACTTTATCAGGAATCGACGTATCTTCAGCCGGGAAAATCCGGTCTCCGTTCGGTTCTTGAGGTAGTACGAGCACGAACTTGGATTATCAGTTACAATGCAAATTTGTCCGTATGTCACAAACAATGCATAGAGGATCGCGTCTGCAAAAATTCAAGCAAGGTTACCGGCTATTTAGATTAAATTAATAAATCCAACGTCGATAGACTTAGCATGGTTGCTTGTCGGAAAAGGGTCAAGATCGAACTTTTGTTCCGTTTTATTTGCATTTCGCGATTAGATGCATATCGGAACGATAACCGTAATGTGATCGGGAGATTTCGAGGATTTAAATCATGTTGGAAAGTTTTGGGCTTACCGAGTATTTTAATGATAATTATTTAACCCGCCATGGTATCATTTTTTCTGACTTCTAACTCATGACTGGGCAGATATTCACCCTACGCATTGAGCAGTAAATGGGGTTTTCCGCGTATGAACCTCTTCGTTCTTTAATAAGGAAAAGAATGACACGTTGCAAATTTGATTTTATCACAGTTTAGGGCGTGAAAATCACACTGAAAGCCGAAAACGTAACGAAAATTAGGAAAAAACATTGGGCTGTGAGAAACCATTAGGTTAGACCGGTAGCCTTCGACCCCTTCACCGTCAGAGAAACGTATTTCTCTATACGATTTTTCCCCTGCAGGGGCCTGACAATGAAGGGGTTAAACATAATAATAGCACAATAGTTATGCAATATCTAACAGTTTCCAAATAATGCTATCAGGAAATGTCATGTAAAATATTACTTCATCATATTACTCTTTTCTCAAAACTCAAATACCGATACTTCCGAATTTTCGCAATACGACTCTCATCTGACCAGCTAACGCGCAAGTGCTACCTTAATTGACAAGAATCTCAACCGGACCCGATATGGTTTTTTGTTTTCCTGAAAGAAACTCAGAAGAGAAAATTGCAAAGTGTGTCAACCTCTCCAAGCACGATCGAATTCTCGCGTAGAGCTCCAACAAGTGCGCTAACTTCTCACTTATCCCACTCCAACATTCAGCAACAAAAAAAAATTGAATTCCAACATCTTTCGATCGAATCTTTCTCTCTCCGTCCTCCTGCGCAGCCCGAAACCGATAAAAATGGACGTGAGGTTCGAAGCGAAAGTTTCCGCATGTAGGTGTCCCATTATGAAACTTTGTCAACTTTGGTGCTCGCGCGTCCGGAACCGGAAGTAGCGCGAAGAATCCCCACCCCCTGCCCTGTGCAGAAACTCAGACACCTTACATGACCGAACTCCCTCGCCTGGCCACAATAAATCCTCATCCATATGTAATTTAACTGCACAGAATATAGACATTGTTATTCCATAAATTAAATGCATCCATTAAGGCGCTACGTGATTATGCCCGATCACTTGACTATTCAACGCGTTTATTAGAGTACCGTGAGGTATCGCAGCAGAGAACTGTAGAGAGTGCCTCGCTGTCTAGCTGGCTGCTGCAGACTTCGTATACGCAGAGCTACCGCCATGAATTTTCATTTCGCAAAGTGGTTCACCATGGAAATTGCGCGTTAGCTTTCTGCGATGGAGGGAGAGACGGAGAACGGCAGAGCATTAAGGCAGGTTTTGACTTCACTCGCCTATCTTTCCCCTTTCAAACTTCTGGGCGATGCGTTATTCCTCTTTTTTTCCCTTGCCGTTCCGTTATTCTTTTTCGCCCTCGTGGTTTATCTGTATTCTTTACTCTCCCATCTCTTGGCAAGTCGGGCGGTTACGGGAAAACCGCGTGGAAGAAAAAAAAAAAAAAAAAAAGAGGAACGTCGAAAGACAAATGCAAACGTTATGCGCAGGCCAACAAGGGAGAATAAGGGACAGTGAGATCGCGGTGTGGTGCTGATGGAGCGCGTGGAATCCCGGGTTCGGGACCCGGCTTTCATTCCCGACTGTTCCAGACTGGGATCAATATTCGGCAACCCTCCTAAACTGTGAGTCGCTCTTCTCCGTCTACCTCGCACTATTTCTGCCCTGTCTCACTCTTGACTCCCTCCAATCTACGAAACGCTTCCAACCTCCGCAGTTTTTCTGTCTTTTATTTTATTTTTTTTTTCACATTTCCTTTCTCCATTATTTTTTTTTTTTTTCATCACCGTTCACCACGTTCAACCTCCCATCAATCCCCGGTGCTGTGGCCATAGCCTACTCAAATCTTTCTCATTCGTCCCATTTCTTTCGTATCACCCTTCACTTCTTCCACATTTCGGACTGAAGGTTCGATTTTTTTTTTTTTTGCCATTTTATGGCCTAATCTAAATGTATCACTGGGGTTCTCGTTTCGGTCGTTCGGAGTCTTCTTTTTACCATTCCGCCCTTTCGATGTTCCCTCCTATCCCGTTTTCGTTTTCCGTAACGACCGGGCAGGGACTTCGGAGGATCGTTCGTGGTCGACGATGTGACGGCTGGTCTAAATTTGATAGATGGAAAACCTGGTGAGTCGGTTACCAAGTAAGGGTCGAAATTTAGGACGTTAGTTTCAACCAAGGACCTCTTTTGATATCGAACTTAAGATCGAAGTTTGGTCAGAACTTCATTGCGTCCTTAACAACTTTCTTAAGTTCGAACTTAAGATCGAATCGCAGTTCGATGTTGATTTCGTGCTTAAGTTTGATGTTAAATTCGAACTCGAACTTAAGATCGAACCTCAGTTCGAAGCTGATATCGTGCTTAAGCCTGATCTTAAATTTCATCTTAATATCGAACTTCAGAACGAAATCGAGTTCGAACTTAAGATCAACCTAAACCACGAAATCAAATTCGAACTCAAGATACATCATAAGCACGGAATGAAGTTCGGGCCAAACTTCGATCTTAAGTTCAATCTCAAGAGCGATCTTAAGTTCGAACTAACGTCTTAAAATTCGACCCTAGGAGCGCTGATCACTGCGCTAGGGTCATTCACACTTTTCCATCATTCGAGTGCTCTGCATATCGCACCCCTAGAACAACAGTGTAACATCTCTTATGGCATTGCCATGTAAGTCGTTACACTGTTGTTCTGAGGGTGCGATATGTGCAATGCTGGACGGTCCCATTGCTTTGGGCCTAAAATCCTGCATCACGTCGAATGAGTTCGAGACCAGTTGCGCCGAACGTCCGGCAGCGAAGGCAACCGGGACACGTTGACAGAGCCCGGACAGCAGTCGAGTATCCGGTGAACTGGAAACATGGCACCGGAGCCTGACTTCTGTGCGATGCCAGATTGAGGCGATGAGTCATCGATGGTACGTGTGCAACGTGTGGTTTCTCCACAGGAGACACAGACGTGGTAAGTCGGACGACGAACGAGGCAATTTCCGGCCGTGCGTTTCACTAATGGTTTACTCCGTCTCTCTTCCCCCATTGGTACCTTCGGGGTAATTGTATATCCACGTTCATTGGCCTGGTCCCGAGTACAGAAACTGCCAATGTTGGCTCCGCAGCTTCGAATGGAAAATCATCCTGCATCTTAATGAACCGGCGGGGCTCAAATCTTCCGAATGGCTGCACATGTGGAGCATATCGGAGCCGAAGGTCTCGCTGTAACATTGATGTAAAATCAACATCGACATCAACCCGGTGTCGCGTTTCGCTAGGTCGTGCACGATTTATCGGTCGAAGGATTTGTTTATTCAGAAGCGTCGGTGGATTCTGTTATTACAGCGACGCGCAGTGCCATTTACCATTATTTATTTTTCGTTAATGTTGTCGAGTCACCGTTTTTGATTCTCTGTATATAGTCGTATACACGAGATGTGCACGGAACGGAAACACGTGTGGAATCAGCGGATTCGGTGCAGATGCTGGTCATACACGGAGAACCGGACATTGCCTCGACGCTCTGGACGATCGCCAATTTGACACGTTGAATATTAATTGCCTCTACTACAGGTCTATACCGGTCGACGTACCAGAGGTTTTTAGCCGCTTCAAAAAGCTGCTCTCATCTTTTGAACTTAGTGTACTTTTTTTTAATACAGATTGGATACATTTCCCCAAGAGAAAAAGCTCTCTCTGATACTCTGGCAAACTCATTTTAGACTAAAGTCTAAAATGATTACGTTTGATATTTGATCCGAAGACTTTGACCATCGAGTCGAAAGTGACAAAACTGCGAAACCTCGTACTACTTAACGGGAACATCAAACTCCACGTCGTCCGGATGGGGACCAACGAGTACAGGCGAGGAACGCATATGCTGAGAAAAAAATCGATTGAGTCAAAAAAATAAGCGCTTACGGGTGGCAAAACAAATGTTTGGTTGATCGGACGAAATAATTGTCGTAGTAAGTAACTTAACATTCGGTTCGACGGCCCGTTAGTTTGATCAACGAGGTTTTCCTTTCCCTCTTTTTCCGCCGCACCCAAAAAAAAAAACCATTCTTTGGGTTGTCATTTCGTGCGTGATATATATCTTCCTCCCTCTCGTTGGTAGTCTCGACGAGGGCTAGAGACTCTATTTTCCTCGTCGAGGTATAAATACCGGGCGTTTCGTCCGTGAGCTCGAACTTCAACGACCTCCCCTCGGCAGAGAGTCCTAAGCTTGCGCGGAGACCCTAAATCCCGGCTCGGCGGCGTCGTTGCCGAAGTGGCCCACTTTCGCGGTCTGCTGTGTGCGTGGCCGTCGTCCGACGCGCCGACAACGAGATACGCAGGGGATAAGAACAAGAAAGCACCCAGCGAGAGTTTCCTCTGAGTGGTCTTGGTAAATAAACGATCTTCCGCGTGAATCTTAACAACAATCGCTCTGTAATTTGTTTTCTGGAGCATTGTTCAGCTGTTATGAGTCCTGTAGTGTTAATAGGTGGACCGGAAGTAACTTTTGTCATGGATTTTAATAATGCACAAATTTGACCCCCAGCAGGAAACACGAGTCGGTTAGACGATGGTTAACGAGTTGCTATACCATCCACCTACGACGGAACGACATAGAGCATTAATTAGCTGACTAAATAATGTTTCGCTAATCGACGAATGAATCTTTGCAGAATTGTCCGTACAATCGGCAGTGTTTAAGGGTTATCGGGTATCGTTGTTATGGGCACGGGTGCGCAGTTACAAACGTAATATCCGCAGGCGGTCTTTCAGCGGACATCCTGAAAATCAAACAGCACGACTGGGAACGCATATTTGTGTCGCATGGACGGAAACTACAGCCAGAAAAAAAATTTATTTGATAAATGCTCTCCAAGTTGATATTTACTTGATACAAATAAAAATCTTTTTAATCCCAACAAATGTCTAATTCAAATAAATATCTATTTAATTCAAATAAATATCTATTTAATTCAAATAAATATCTATTTAATTCAAATAAATATCTACTCAATTGAAATGAACCGCGGGAGCGGTCTCGTTTTAACATTGAAATCGACAAGCATCCCGGGAAACCCGACGACGAGCATTGTTCGGCTGTTTAGACTCGTGTACTATTAATATAAAGACCGGAAGGAATTTCCGTCACGAATTTTAATAATGCATAATTTTTAATAATACACCCTGTTACTCGGTGGTCAACGAGTTGCTATTCCACCTAATTACGACGGCGCGACGTAGAGGATTAATTAGTTGAATAATCGACGAGCGAATCTTTGCAGAATTGTCCGTAAAATGCACAGTGTTTAAGTGTTATCGGGTATAGTTGTCACGGGCACTGGTGCACAGTTACAAACGTATATCCGCAGGCTGTCTTTCAGCGGACATCCTGAAAATCGAATAGCACGACTGGGTACGCATATTTGTGTCGCACGGACGGAAACTAGCAACTCGGCCGGGGGAGCGGTCCCGTTTTAATATTGAAATCGACAAACATCCCGGGGAAACTCGACGATGAGCCCCCGGGGATTCCGAAGCGCCGAGGACAAACTCGTACAGTCATATATTTTATACCATTGTGCGGAGAGGCAAAAGGCCGTTGGCCTTTGTTTCAAACACCGAGCAGTTACGCGTGACGAGCTCTCGGCGAAAGTCGAAAATATTTTTCGCACACGAGCGGGACTCAACGATGTCGTGTCCTTTCATCTCAATGACCCCCAGGGCCGAAAGTGTAATCCCTTTTTTTCAACACCCTCGAGGGCTTTACGATTATTGCTGTCGTAGTCGAACGATTGACCTACATAGTGGATTCTGAAACTGCCCTTACACAGCCCGTTCGAGCGGGAGATCTGCAGTTTGTTTGTGTGTTTTTTTTTTCTTTTTTTTTTATGGATACTTTTAAACGACGCCTCTCCGTCTTTAAATCCTCGGCCCTCAATCCCCGATATTGCCGGTCGTTCGACCTCGTGTCTCACCGGAGGGCACGGCGCAAGCCGATTTTCGATCCATCGATGTTCTCTCACAACTTATTGGAAGCTGAGAGGATTTCGATGTAAGGAATAACGCTCGCAGTATATACCGATATAAAATAACTTTGATATTCGGTTGAGAGCAATTTCATATTCTTCCGTGTTCGCTGTTGGGATTGAACAGCTTGTCTTCCTAGACCCTCTTTGCCTCTTTCATATTTTCTTCCTCGTTTCTTTTTTTTTTTCCTCTCTTCGCTTGTATCCCGGTTGTTTCCTTCTCTGGCTCGTTTTTTATTTTTCTCGATAAACTCCGGGTCACCGCTGGCGAGCCCGGTTCCTACGGGATATACACTGGGAAAGCGAAGCCCTTGGCTACGCTTTTTTATTTTTATCTCTTTTTCACAAAGCCTCGTTTCAAGGGTGGGCGGAGATGAGAGTGGATGACATTGCTTATTTTTGCTGCTTCTTCTTCTTATTATTTTTATTAAGGTTCCTTCTGGTAGCGGCGGTGTTCGATAATAGGGTTGTAAGGATGCAAATGAGGTGGATCGGCGCTGAGGATCGATAGGTAGTTTCTCGTTCGTGGGAATACAAAGAGATAAGGTGTTGGTCGGCGGAGGGTTTCGGAATCCCCCTATGGGAAAAAGAATCAAGGATTTTTCTTCAGGATCGGAGTCACGGGAGGGGGAAACGCATACGTATATGTAACTCGCTATCTAAAGCTGTTTCCAAATTGGATGGTTCGAGCTGCCCCTCTAGCTCAATAACATCATTACCTGACGCCTGTGTGACGAGGGAATTTAAACGAGATGTACGATGATCATTTCCAATGATCGTCCCCCGGAATTCCCCGGTCTGTCGGAGCTCCCGGTAATTGGACCGGGGACGGGGCGGAGGGTCGGTTGAAATTTTACTGTTCAATCTAGCCGCAATTTCTTTCAATTTCAAAGAAAGTCTTCGAATATTGTACACTCAGGAAAATAATCTATTTGAAGGGTGACCCGCAAATAAATACCTACATAATTCATATGAACAATTATTTAATCAAGCAAATAGTTACTTAATTCAAGTAAATAATTCTTTAATTCAAATATATAATTCTTTAATTCAAATAAATAATTATTTAATTCAAATAATTAATTATTTAATTCAAATAAATAATTATTTAATTCAAATGAATGATTATTTAATTCAAATAAATCTTTTTTTGCGGGGCGCCCGTTAAATAAATTATTTCTCTGGGTGTAAACGTGAGGGAGTCCGAAACGCGTACGTGTGTGTCATTTTCTATCCGAAGCTGTTTAAAAATTGGACGGATCAAGTTGTCGTTCTAGCTTAATAACATCATTACTATTATTGAGAGTAAACATTGGGAGTTGCAGTTAATTGTCATGTGGAAACATCGAAGCCTGAGTGACGGGGGATCCAAGCGAGACGTACGATAATCACGGAATTCCCCTGTCCCTCGAAACCCCTTGTAATCGAACCAGGGACGGAGCGGAAGGTCGGCATCAGAGCGGAGCGAGTCCGTTGGAATTTTACTATTCAATCTATCCGCAATTTCTTCCAATTTCAAAGAAAGTCATCGAATATCGTATACGTGGAGAATATGAAATTTTATCCGGCTTCCTCGACCGGAAACTGTGGCATTTTCCACTGATTGGTAAAAACCCACGCGACGGGAATTACCGGGAAATACGCTTCGTTTACTCCGCTCCGCAACAATAGCGCGACTCCCCTTTCCATTGCAATTATTGGTTATGGATATTACTTGTATTCTCGAAATATGCATTCAGAGGGCTTAGAAATTCATGAGGAAGATGGATTACAAAAAGATACAAAAAGCAGAGGGATTAAAAAAAAAGAACCGCTGAGAATCGAGTGATTTAGAAAGACCCAATTTACCGCCACACAGCCGGCTCGATAATTATACCGAATCAGAGCTGGGCAAATTCCCTAAGTACTTGAATTACGTATTGAAGTATCAATGATTCGAACAACAAGTTGATGTGCTAAATAAAATTCTGTAAAAATTCACAGACGTACCGCGCAGTGTTGTTTTTGTGCTTGCAAAAAATTCATATGTCACATTATATTATTCATATGTCATATTCCCATACGACCAAAGTAGCAGGTCTGTCACGAAACAAATAAACAAAATTATTTGACACAAATATCAGTTTATTAGATCCAAATAAACATGATTAAATAATAGGAATGATACTATCAAACATATAAATATATTAGAAATTGATAAAGGCTCTATTAGGTTGTGAAGCAAATAAAAAAATTTCTTCGTCCTTAACAAATTTTCTTTGATTGCTGTAAACTTTTTTCTGGGTGTATTGTACCAGAGCTGAGCGAATACCCTAAATACATGAAGTACGTATTGAATTCGCAAGTATTTGAAGTACTGAGCGCTGGCTAGCTCTTGAGTACCGACGTATTGAGTACAGGCAGAATTGAATTGCTTAAGTTCTGAGTACCGGCCACTGACTCGGTACTCGAGACTTCAATCCGTACTTCAAGAACTTAGTCTATTTGCCCGGCTCTGATCCGAATCATCTTGCATGGAAGAACGGAAAGTTCGACGATGAATGACGAAGAAGGTGCGGCGCGGTGGTGCAAGGGCGGCTTCGGGGATCGACAGCAGCGGAGGTACAGAGAGAGCTTTATTTAGAGACGGGAAATCGAATTTACGCGGCAGGGTTTCCCGACGGGAAACGATGCCGGTGGGTCGCGAGAGCGAGCACCCGGCTTCAATCGGTATTGGCACAATAATTAGTCAAAGTCCCTGGAGCTTCGAGCTGCATTTTCCAACAAACCTCTATTTTTGTCACTCTCACCTTCCTGCGTCTGTAAACTCTCTGTATAGAGTATCCTCCCGAATGCATGACGACCAAAGGTTTAAACGACTGCGTATATAAATCTGCAATTGTGTACAGTTCCCGCAGGGAGCACTTTGTCCCTATGACGCCACTTCCGGTCTCAATATCTCATTTTTCGACCGGAAGTGGCGTCACACCTGAAATATGTCACTTCCGGTTTCAATATCTCATTATTCGACCGGAAGTGACGCCATCGTACTGGAAATACACCATTACCGGTTTGAAAATCTTATTTTCGAGCGGAAGTGACGTCATACTGGAAATACGTCACTAGCGGTTTGAAAATTTTATTTTCGTACCGGAAGTGACATCATACCGAAAATACGTCACTTTCGGTTTAATAATCTCATTCTTCGTTCTTCGACGTCACTTCCCGTTTCGATATCTCATTTTTCGACCGGAAGTGACATCGTACTGGAAATACGCCATTTCCAGTTTGAAAATCTTATTTTTCGACCGGAAGTGACGTCATACTGAAAATACGTCACGTTCGGTTCAATAATCTCATTCTTCGTTCTTCGACGTCAAACCCTTTCGCTCTCTCTAGCCGATTCACACGAGAAGCCTTTCAATATTTTGCCCGATAGCTCAACACAATCAAAACGCGCGAGAAAAGCTGCGAACGTACAGTTGTCAGCAGCCTGCTATGTGAATTCAAACATTCCGTAGGTTTTATGCCACGAGGGATATTCGCCGGGCGCTTGCAACATCGTAGGGGATGAATTGTCTTTTATTTTATTTTTTTTATTGTGAAGCGTCTGCGAGCAAAACATTCATTTCTCTCTTTACCCCGACAGTTTGTGCAATTTCATCGTTCCCGCGCGTCCGTTCGCATAGTGTGCGACTGGCCGTCGTCCTTTTTTTGTCCTATCCATGCCGAACGAACGTTACGAGTAGGAAACACGGAGATCGAAGCACAGAGAGAAAATTGAGAGTGAGAATGCGGGGGCGCGGAAAGGAGAGAGCGATTCGAAGCGAGAAGTGAGCGGTAGTGGAAAGAATTAATTTCCCTACCTTCCTTCCCTCGCGTGGCCTTTTGTTTTCGCGATAGCGCAATCGAAGCGTTAGGCAATATACCAACCCTTCCTCGTTGTACCCCCGCTATCTTTCACTGTTTTTCTTCTGTTATTTTGCTTCCGAAAAGCCTTGAAAAATCTAGGGCATTAAAAAAAAAAATCCCCCTTCATCGAAACTTTTCTTTTTTTATTTCTACACTCTGTTTTTGCGTTACTTTTTCTTTCCACGGAGGATTAAGCGTTTCGCTCGCCGTTCGTTTCGTTCGTCGATAAAGCTCCATGTTAAGGATTCTTTTGTCGGATGTTGGGCAAACATCGATATTTGCTCGGCAAAACGGTCTTTTCATGAATTATTTTTTCCATAACTGACGATCAGCCGATACTGTAACGTATTCTCGTTTAAAAGTTAGTGACAAGATAGAGCGGGGCGAAATTGACTATTCGTTACCAATTCTTCGCGGGACATAAAAATATGATTGAATGTCAAGTGGAGGAGAGGGCTCGGTCTTTTCATGAATTTTTTTGTCCAAAGCTGACGACCAACCGATATCGTAACATATTCTCATTCAAAAGTTAATGACACGGTAGTGCGGGGCAAAACGGACTGTTTAATACCGATTCTTCATGGGACATAAAAAAATGGTCGAATCTCAAGCGTAAGAGACGGTTCGGTCCTTTCATGAAATCTTTTTTATAAAGCTGACGATCAACCGATACCGTAACATTCTTCTTCAAAAGTTAACGACACGGTAGAGCGGGGCAAAACGGACTGTTTAATACCGATTCTTCATGGGACATAAAAAAATGGTCGAATCTCAAGCGTAAGAGACGGTTCGGTCCATTCATGAAATCTTTTTTATAAAGCTGACGATCAACCGATACCGTAACATTCTTCTTCAAAAGACATAAATAAAAGTTCGAATCTCAATTGGACGACGAGTGTCCGTTTTGCCCCGCCCTCCCCTATATTCAATATACCGTGCGTATCAAGGTAGACCGTCGACATGTCGAAAAGGCCGATTGCCACTAAGCCCGTCGACCCAACCCGTTCCTCCGTGAGTCGTCGGTAAAAAGAATGGATCTGCCCGGACACGAGAGGGTCGTTATTCCCCACAAGAAATGAAAGAATTCCCGACGAATCTGGACTGCGAATCCCTCTTTCTTACTCTCCAGTGTATGTGCGCGCGGGTCAAAGTGAGAGATTGAGAAAGGGAGGAAATGAACCACTCTTCAGCGATAATGAAGTGAAGCCAGCCCCCGGCTCTCAACCATTCCGGGGCACTCGACCTTTCTCACTGGCATCGAGAGGATCACACCGACGGCCAACCCTCCTCCCTCCCTCGATCTTTATTCCTCTCCCGGCAAGTGAAACCCTTCGATTCTTCTCCGTTCACCGCGATTGAATTCTCCGGGTAGGCCAGAAATTTATCCGATCTCCCTCGGTCTCCATCTCTCTATGGAGAGAGAATTGCCAGATAAGAGGTCGGATCCGCTCGAGTGCCCTCTGTCCCCGGTGTTATGGGACATAAAGGCTCCCGACTTACAATATCTTCGACCTTTTTTCATCCATTCCCTCTTATCGCTAACGTACAATTAACTATCGTCCTGTGGCATTAACTTCTTACGCGAATTTTACCCGTCGTCGTTCGCGTGTGAAAAATTAACCACACACTGAAAAAAAAATGTCACTGATTCAAGTAAAATTTGCTTGCGGGCTGCCAAAGAAATAAAACAGTTGTTTCAATTATACTCTGAATTCGTACAATTTAATACCGGATTGAAACGATAACATCTCACCTTGACAGTTTTGCCGTCCTTGTTTTAATATCATATGGAATTGTAAGAATTAAAAGTAGAATTGAAACAAACATTTTTTTCTTCGACAGCCCGCAAGCGATATTTTTTTTTCAGTGTACGATACATTTGTATCAAGACTACTGTGAATTGTCTACACTGAAAATAAAATTCGCTTGCGGGCTGCTAAAGAAAAAGACTTTTATTTCAATCCTACTTCCAATTCTTTGAATTCCATATGATATTAAAACAGCGACGCTAAGACCGTCAAGGTGACATGTTATCGTTTCAATACCGTATGGAATTGTAAGAATTGAAAGTAGAATTGAAAGAACAATTTTTTTTCATTGGCAGCTCGCAAATATTTTTTTTTCAGCCTAGGATGCTTCATGATTCCATCGAGCATGCAGACGACTTGTATCTACATCTATTTAAATTCATATTAAAATACGTGATCAATTTGTACGTTATCTACATTTATTTAAAAAAAAAAAAAAAAAAAAAAAATTCCAACAAGGAAGCGACTAGGGACTGATAGGGGGTTTAACGAAATCGGGCCCATCTTTCCCGCGAAGCACGCACCATCCTCGAAAACAATGATCCTCTCTTCCCGCAATCCAATTCACAATCCTAGCCCCCCCACTGGATAGATAACAATCAGCGCATTAGAATCTCAATTCCAGCACGCGTGAGCATCGGCTAAGTGAAACTATCATCGAGGAGCTTAAACTGCCGTGCACCGCCCAGCAAGCCTTTTCCTGGCCTCCCGCTGCGGTGCGGCACGGTTTGCTACATTCCTCGCGTTATCTCTCAATCGCAACTCACCCCGTCGTTTCTCCAGCTTCGGATACACAAGATCCACATTCGTGCATACCCTTCCACGTGTGTGGCTGTTATCGATCCTGAAACGTTACGAGGCTCGCTCTACGACCTGGCGGCTGCGATAAGACCCGCGCCTCTTGCTCTCTCCGCTCTCGCCTCTGAGCCCGGAGGGGAAGATATGTCGCGAGCGTGCTCCGGAGATTTGTCCGAAAGTCGAGCACCAGCGAGTGTGTCGGTTAATACGACTTCTGGCTTAATTAACATAACTGAAACGCCAGAGCCCTCGGACTCCCGAGGCGTTTCCGGGCTCGCGATGAGAGCCACAGTACCTTGCACATAGTGGCATCCGACACGATGCGTCTCCGGTCGTTCCTAGTCTACATACATATGGAATACGTGGGGCGAATCCGGAGGGCTCGCATACCATGGGAGGGGCGGCGGACAGGGCAGCGAAGGGCCTAGCGGGGCGGTTCGATCAATTGAATTTCCGCGATACCGAACGCCGCGCCTTCTGGCTACGAGCCCGACACACGCGAGACTCCCTCGGCTACCGTCCAACCGCGCCAGCTTTCGCTATCATCGCACTGTTGCACGAGCCTGCTTCCCGCTGTCATCGTAATCTCCTTTATGGACTACGTTCCAGTTCCGCCGCACGAGACCACCAACGCTGCGGAGCCGCCGGCGACAGCCGCAAGCCGGACGACAACATCCGCCAGTGAATGAATTTTCTCGTTGCGATCGCCCGCCGGGCGTGGCTGCTATTAATTATAGAAATGATAATTAATATCAGCGTGTTTTTCAGTCGAGTCGCGTCGCAACAGGAGAAACTCGGGGGACAGCTCGACGGCGCAGAACAAACGAAGCGCGAGTCGTGTCCGTAGGGTCGTTTCGCTGGTGCGGCATACGGGTTGTTATTGGAGCGGATGTAATGCACGAAAATGAATTGCAATCATCTGCGAAATAACAAAAATTATTAATTGGAGTATCGCGCTGGGAGAATTGCCATGTAGGAATTGAATAATGAATTTTCGTGCGACGGTTCGGCGCTCGACGGTGATAACGTTTCGCCGTGCGAATTTGTTTATGGACGAGGCCTCGGGGAGGTTCAGTCATCAAATGAACTTCGTCGGGATCGCGATATGCAATCGGGGATCCGATGAACCCTGGGATAAAGCGCTCGGCTCGGTATGGACACCGCTGCGGCATTATGTTTAAAATAAATAAAGCCAATTTACATTTTACAACGATTGAGCATTCGGGGATTAATACGGAGCGGATGAATTGCGTATCGACGAGGTCGACAAAAAAATCATATCCACGTTAGTGTGTGTAGAGAATTTTTGATTTATGAAAACATTTTGCGTTGTCCTACTTTTGGGAGAGTTGTGCTGTTGTTATGTAGTTGTCGAGGCTGTTACCGATGGGAAAAAACTTTTCCTCGACACGTGGCGACTGTGCAATTGAGAATAAATAAATAGTTGGATTAACCAAACGTCGCGGTGACATACGTTCAAAGGTGTGACTTGGTTGGTACAAACTTAGCATTGTTTTGTAGAACGAATGCTTGCATCAATCGATTCAAACAGACATTTTTGTTGTACCAACCGAATAAGACCTTTGAACTTATGTCACCGCGTTGTTACATCTCATGTGACCCCCAATATTAATAATCAATTCCTCAACCAATACATTAATTTGTTCATACATAAGTTCGCACTACGCGCCGTGCGAACCATTTCGTCTAGTAAGAAGCGCGAGCGAGTTCACCGATAAAAAGGTTTGGTAATATCAACTAAGCTGCGGTTGCGGGTGGCGAAGGAAATGTTTGGTCGATTGAACAAAATGTTTTTTACAATCAATAACTGAACGGTCAATTCAACAAAATATTTCTTTCGAGCTTAGTTGATATTACCAAACCTTTTTATCGGTGTACGTGCGCATCACCGCTCAAACACCTTACGGTAGCCCGTTATTGGCGCAGAATCCATAAACTCAGAATGTACCACTTCTGGTACCCAAAACGTAGTCGTTACCCGGCTAATAAAACAGATGGGACCTTTGATTAATATTTAATCCGAGTAGAATCAGGATTGGAAGTTCAGTTATCATCGAAACTAGAGTTGCCGAAAGGGCTGAAGCCTCTACGTTCTAAGGAACATTTCCCGTCAGTCAGAGTTCGTAGCTTGTACAGCTGTATACAGAGTTCTTCATTCCTTACTTTATAAAGTCTCTGTTGTATTTGATCTTAAGTATTTATAGTAGAGATCTATTATATTTGATCTTAAGTATTTATAGTAGAGATCCTTTGTATTTGATCTTAAGTATTTATAGTAGAGATCCTTTGTATTTGATCTTAAGTATTTATAGTAGAGAACCGTTATATTTGATCTTAAGTATTTATAGTAGAGACAGTGTATCGTCGCGAAGGCAATCATATTGTGTATTAATAGACAAAAGAGATACAATGCATGAAGAAATAGGTTCAAGAATACAGTACTGACTGAAGTTACCACCGATTATTATCGATGGTGAATGAATCGACGTCTTTTTATTGACTACCTGCTTATTTTCCTAGGGATTCTTGCGTGCTCGTGTTGTTAGCATTAAACGGCTATTATTTGTGTGCCATCGTCTGTCTCTTCATTGAAAACCAAAATAAAATAATGCCCAAATTATAGACTGTTCCACAGCCGCATCGTCTCGAAGACAAGATTAAAAGGGATCTTTAATTTTGCTCGAATTTAATTACCTTCGAAGAGTTTCGTCAGGATGCATTACACTGATAAAAAAATACGGTTGATTCAACTAAGATTCGGGCAGGGACGTTCAACTAAATATTTTGTTGGTACAGCTAAAAAATTGGTTACTTCAACAATTTTTTGGGTGATTTCAGCAAAATATTTTTGCATAATTAAAATATTTTGTTCGTCCAACAAAATATTTATTTGAACGTCCCTGTCCGAATCTTAGTTGGTTCAACCGCATTTTTTTATCAGTGTACTGTTCCTGAAATTTTTCCATATTTCTTGGATTACGAAATTAAAGTATATTGTCGGAAGTAGCTTTTTTTCATTAGCGTAATTTTTACGGCACATTGGGCATTAAATGATTAATCAATCGACGTTTTTTTTTTTTCCAAACTGTTAAGTAAAAATTACTCGGTCCATGAATTCATCATGATAGCGACCCATTTACCGTAATAACGGGAGCCGGTAATAATAACGGTACCGCATGAGAATCGATGATCCAAGAAATTATACTCTAGTGTGGAAATGCATTGGGAGTGAAACGAAGGAAGCTTCAGCTACGGCGCGACAAAGCGAGTGACGGAGCGGAGAAGTACAGAATCGGCGAGATGAGTGAATCGATATTCGACACTCAGTCGTCCACCCCCGAAATAGTAGACGAGCCGTGAGATGGAGAGAGGGTCGAGCCGGCGTACCAGCGAAAGACACGAGGCCGCGCTCGATTTCGTCCGAAATCGGATAGCCCCGGAATATCCCTTGCACGTTTATCCTTTTAGCCGTCGAGCGAGATAAAAGTTCGGACCCGAGACAGCGAAGTGAGTTTTTTTTTTGCTCCATTATCGATCGGACAAAAAAAAATTGATAAAAATATTGCGCTGTATGGATCGACCATGTGCGAATAGCGGATAGTCGGATTTTTGCCGGTTCAAATTTTATTTTATTTTTATAAGGACGTAACCGACTCTGTGCAGAAACCGTTCGTGCAGAAATTGCTTGAATTCGGATATTCTTGATGTAAAACGATCCGTACGAAAACACCAGATACTCAGTGCAGTATGGACGGCGTACAACGTACTATGTATCCGAAATTTCGGAGCACGTACGTGGGAGGAAGCTTTGGCAAGCTCGCCCGCCCGTCGTCGTTCACAAACGGCACTCCCTCGTCGTGCCGTTTGTAACTCGAGCTCGGCGCGAGTCTCTTTGACCGGTTATACTGGCTACAAAGGGAGCTTTTTTTTTCAAGTACACTGTCCAAGTGCAGTGTCGCATGCGCGACGTACGATCGACGACGAAGAAAGCGCCGCCGACGAAATCGTGAAAAATGTTTTTTTTTTTTTTCCTCTTCCTCATCCCTTCTCCGTTTCAGACCTGGCAGCGCGCGCTCGACTGGTTCGCCGGGCGGCGGGGGAAAAAAAAAAATTAAACGATAAGGACGGCTTTGATCTGCTCCGACGGAGGGGACCGAAGGGAGACGCGGGTAAAGAACCTTTGGAGGATCCGATCAGTGGAAAGAAAGAATGAAAGCTTGTCACTATAAAAAAAACGAAAAAAAAAAGAAAACGATACCATTGGGCGGAGAAATAAATATAGAAAGACTCATGTAAAGGGATCGGTAAATCCCTTCGTTCGTCCTTCGAGGAACGAGGGCGGGGTGGGGATTTAAAGCTGTCTTTCGGCAATGGAGAATTTCTGAAGAGACTGAAACCACCCGACAGCTTCAAAGGAATTTTTCTACTCGACGTTCTATTGAAGAGGATATCCGTAGATTGTTTCTATTGAGTCATTCAATTTTTTCCTGGGTACTTTTCGTCGTCTTCGGAACCGGGCGGCTGATTTACAATTTTAACGCAGATTTGCGATTCTCTTTCCTATCGAAGCGAGGAGCTGCCAATGCCGAGTCAGTCGGGAGATCTTCAATCCACGTGAACAAAGGACTTCAGGCGAGGGATGACGACGACCCTATTTTTGTGCGCATTACTGCCCGCTCGCAGCGTGCGGTGCTCCGAGTTACTTCTGAAGAGCCACGCAAGAAGTGCTATGTGCGCGCCGGCGAGGCTCCACCCTCGAAAGTTTCCTTCGCTCTAAGTAGCTTTCAAATTTTTTCCCCGCAGCTACTCACCCCACTCCCTCCCGGTTATAACCGCAAGAACGTCCGGACTGCCAGACTCGAAGAACCCAAAAAAAAGAAGAAACGAAAAAAATACGAGTCTGAAAAAAAAAAAAGAAAAATTAGCCAACGTTTCGCTGAAGTTCGCGAAAGTTTTCCGCTCTTTGTTCTTGCGTTTCGCCGCAGCGCAAAAGGGAGTTTTCGAGCGTGAAAAAGCCCGTTACCAAATGTCGAGTCCACTCGTGGAATATGAAAGCGTCCCGAGAATCCGTCAGTGAAAACAAAAAAAATTGTTCTGTTTTCGAGATTCAAAAAAATATCTCCGAAGTAAGTGCGGAATCGGCGCTCTGTTCGACGGAGCTTGCGCGCCCGCTGATTAAAGCTGCGGTCGGAAATCGAGGTAGGGGAAGAAAGGCTGTAATTGGCTCGATGGAAAGCCATTTCGCCGCCCGATCGCTTCGCAACCGTTGTAGCTCTGGAAAATCGCGTCTATCCGATTCACGATGCCTCGTAATCTGCACGCTATCGCAGTCCGTATTCATCTCGGGCGCTCTCACGCGGAGTTTCGCAAGCGCAGTCAGTGCCGTCGAAGCGACATCCTGGGGCCCAACATTGATTGGGAACCCGTACCCGGTCACCGCTGGCTGGGCTCGCGAGAATGCCCAGGACGTGTACGTGTTGCCCAAACTACATTACTCGATATCTACATACATGGGCGTATCCTCACCCGACACAATGCAACAACAGGTGCAAGCATAGTCGGATATGTATCCGAGCAGACATTACGGTGATTTCCCAACGGGCACCCCACCCCTGTAGCCGGACGACGCTTGGCGTCGACCGATACACACGATGGGATGATGGGATACACGGCTAGAACTCCTCCCAGGCTGAACGCATCAGCGAGACGTCTTACGCGTGAAAACCGCAAGCTTATCCCAGATCCCATTAACACGCAGAGACGCGGATTGTCTCCCAGTTCCCGGGAAACCCATGTACTGCATTAACGTTGATCAAACGTCGAGGCACCCCCCGTCGGGTTTAGAGCTTTCCGACCACATGTACTCTCTGCCAGGAACATGGAAGATTTTGCGGCTGGTCCGGGCATTTTTGTTCCCTTCTCCGCGCCTTTTACTCATAGTTCTGAGAAGATGTATGAGGGAACGTCAGGAAATGTTTCTCCGTCGGACTCAGCGGTCATCCGCAACCACCAGAGTCGATAATCCTTCGCCGAATGAATGTGAGAAACCATGTCAACCTGGGAGGGATACGGAATTTCCCATGTGGACGCGATGCTTGTCTATCCGGGAAGCACCCTGGGGCATTATAAACTACGGGCTAAGCGCGCTTGATAGCTGTGCAACCGATGGTACAAACGAACGCAGAAACAGAGCCCTCAAAGGGTCGCTAAGCTTCGGGGAAAAACCCGGGGAAAGAGGGACACGGAATGTGAAAAGGCTTTGAGACGAATGTGCAGGGAAGTTGGCGAGTGCGATAACAATAAACACGCGATGAAAGGTGCCCAGCTGGAGGGTCGCGGTCTCGTTGCTGTTTGAGCTAAATAATCGGGGTACAGTCGGGACTCTCATAAGATAAGACCACCAAAAGAAAGCTTCCTGTAACCTGAACACGTAAAACGTCACCTCTGTTCTGTAGGACAAACTGGGGATAACTTGTAAGCTATTCGCAAATAAAAACGCCATCAAGCTATCGTAACATTCCCAGGATTACAGTGAACCATCTCCCTGTTTGCTCCCGACCCAGCATCAATGGCTTTCCACAAACCAAACGCGTCCAAACTTACCATCTTCCCTTCCCAAGTCAGCGAAGCATTTAAAGAGAATCGATCAACCCGGTGTCCTACATCGACATTTGACTGTGCTCAGGTGTTCAAACTTCGCCGAAGGTTTTGAATTCATGACAGACACGACTGTAGAACGTTTCATCGAGTGGCGCGACGGCGAGTGGTCTGTACCACTAGGGTGACGGTGCTATGGGGGGGGGGGGGGGGGGGGGGGGGGGTGATCCGCTCTGTTTCGCCTCGTCGTTGATGCCCGCTTCTGTATATTGCACGTTCTCTGTGCTTCGGCACTCACTCGAGCAGCCTCGACAACTACGACGACGAGTCATGTGAGCGAGTGCCTAATTATGCATGTCGAGAGAGCGTCGGTTTGAGCAAGTGAGAGCCACGGAGCCAACCGGTTTCCCCAGTTTCCCCGAGTATTCATTGATTTATGTCGGCCTGCACCCACCGTCACTACTGGCGCGGCTCTCTGCTCTACCGCAACCCTCTCTGCACTGGGTTTTCGAGTCTACCGTTTTGACGGCTTTGGGATAGCGGCAGATACGTACCTTGCCGCACGGCCTACACACTTGCCCCTTTGATTGCTCCCGACGGCTGACCCCGTGATTGCTGTTACCTCGGTATCGGGGCACATTCGACGAGTATCTATCTATTATTACGATCGCGGTTAATGTGGCCATGCGCGAGCGTCGAGTAAAGGCCTGAACTCTGTCCAGATCCCACGGTCACTGTACCTTCAATTCCAGAGCTCTAATCCCCATCGCCCTCACTGTCGTTCAGAAATACGCCTGTCCCTCCGTTACTATCGCAGTGGGACGGTCGTTCTATAGACACGATGTAGAGACCGCGTGCATGTCGGTGAATGTGTATGGTCAATTGGGAACTCCGGGGCTGAGGATGGTGGAGATCGTCGTCGACGACAGTCCCGTTAGCAGTCGGTCGGCTACCGAGTGAGCTAGTATTCCGCTAGTAATAAGAGATAACAGTTCGGGGCTGACTCGACTCCATTCACCGCTATCTTCGCTTCCGGTGCCATTGCGGAGAAGCTCCAGGAGCTTCGTGCGGTCGGATTTAGAAACGTTCGTTAATAGACCTTGTACAGAACCAATTTTCTCGGGGTTTGTCAATAGTCCGGTGGAATAGAAGATTTTATCGATGACAATCGGAGGTGACGCGGAATGAAAATTTCTACTGCGCACGACCGGGGATGCACTGCTGGCAAGGAGGCCAAGTCGGGGATGAACGAGATTTTCAGAAAAAGTTATCCGGACCAATGAAAAGAACTGGAGTACAATTGGTACTCCGGACATAATGCGAGTACCGCACATTCACTGAATTGGGTGAGAATCGAGCAATGTCCCTTCTCGCGGTGACGGTGAAAACGAGAGGTAATCCGAACCCTTCGTGCGCTAGCTGCCCCGGTTCCGCTGCCGCTCTGGTCTACCCTTTTCGCAGCTGCGGTAGGTTTTAGTTTCCGCAAGCTATTTCTCGCACACATTTTAACGTCAAGGGTGAAAGTGAGTCCCTCCCAGTTTAATTCAGCACACACTCCCCGTTGCAGGGAGACGACCTCGATGGAGCGAGCGGAAGCCCCGCCGACCGGAAGTGCCCTCCCCTGAACTTATACTATCCGCGATGCACCGTAGACGGAGGTGGCTGCAAAAACATCTCGACCACCCGGGGCTACGCGAACCACTCTACCAACGACCTGACACTGCAAAGCCGCATACACACGACCATCCTCCCATTCGCAGCTGGTGCGCCCGAGACAACCCTACTACCATCTCACCCTCGATCCTTCTTTCGCCTCAGTGTACACCACGCTGCACTTCATCCCGCTCTCTTTCTCTCTCCCTCGGCCCTGCCTCTTTCCCTCTGTAAGCTCTTTCTCGCTATTTCATTCCGCGTTCGTCCGGCGTCCGAGGCAGTTTTCCCTTGGTGCTTACGAATGGAAAGAAGCATCGCGAAGAACTCACTACAGTGCCCGGGAAAGAGGCAAGCTTCTGTCCGAGTGAACTGGGGGCAGCGAAAAACCCCCTACCCACCCCCTCTGTACCTCCGCCCTCGCTAACCCATTTGAAGAACGAAAAAAGATACGGCGAAACCACCCGGCAGGCTACACCTACTGACCTACTTACTGAGTCGACTTCCTCAGCCACACAATGTACCAACCGCTTCTTCTTCTTTATTTCTTTTATTTTTTTTTTATTTTTATTTTTTTTGTCTGTTCGCTGTATATTTTTTTTTCGGTCACTAGGTGCCTCGCACATATTTTCATTGTGAGGCTGATGCATGTGGAAAAAAATGGCGGTGAATTCGGAGGTGTATTTAGTTTGAGATGAATTTTTGGGTGGGACGTACCGGTTGGACAAGTGGGCAATTTTTCATTGTTCGAGAGGTCACTGTTGCATTGGATTTCTTAGTTTTAGGGAAGAACTGTAGTTCGTGCTTTTTGGAGTTTTTGCACAGTTCGCCGCCGATGGACCATACGTCCCCCGCGAATCTCTTCCGCATTCTCAGCCGGACGACTTTCCGTCGTAAACTTTTTTCTCTCTTTTTTTTCTCGCAAACGCCCCGATATAAGAAACACCTGCTGCTGCTCCCGCGGTCGGGGCTGCCAGCTTTTCCTTCGGTCCACATTGTTACGTGCAGAATCCCCTCCGATATTCTCGCGAAGAGAGTTTTTTTTTTTTTTCAGGGTTTCAAAGTTAACGCAATACAGCGCGGTGGATCAGCATAAAGTATCGAACTTTTAACGAAACCAATTTCCGCGCGACCACCGGAGGTTCATCTTTTACTCGGGAAGAAACACAAAGTCTTCGGTAACTGCCCGCGAACGAGAAGCGTATTCTCGGTCTGGTAAAAAGAAGGAAACTGCATGAAACAATAAAGCCGCTTGAAAAGTTCTGACAGGCTGGGCATGAATCGGTACCGGATGTCACAATCGTTATCTCGAATCGTAAAGCTCGGACAAACTGTTCCTCGTGTACTTCCTGCATTCTCCCTCTCCACCGTCCTTTCCTGCAGTTCACCCCTTTTCGCCTCTCCTGACAAGACTTCCTCATCGGGTCCGAGAACATTTGTACAAGCTGCACGCTTTCCAAGGTATTATCGACCCCTTCCATCCACAGGAGAGCGAACGAAGTTACGTAGGTGTCGTCCTTACTGCTCCTTACTGTTTCTACGTGTCTCATGTTGCGTCTGCATTCTGCTTATTCGGAGCTTTTCGAAGTGCCTGCGCGACAGATTTTTCACATGTCGTCGCTTTTTTCTTTTCCTGCTCGATCGACAAAGCGCACGAGACGGAGAGGTAACTGGCGGTCCTTGTGTGGAACTTCCGTTCACGACAACTTTTTCCTCTCTCGCGAACGAACTGTTCGGTAGTTGAGAGGAAGAGAAAAGCGTCCGCGAAGAGAGACGTTGAGAGGAATTCCAGACACTCATCTGAGTCAAGCTACCTCGAGGTTTATAGAACAAATTATAATTCCCTTCGAGACATACCATCGAGAATTTTGATGAAAATCGGCAACTTTGAAACATCTTATAGGGGAGAGCGGGGCAAAATGGGACAGTGGGGCAAAACGGGACAGCGGGGGTAAAACTCAATTTTCCCATAATTTTTGGATGCCTCATTTTGTCCTAACGATACATCTGGATTTTCAACGCCATTTTGCCCCCACTCACCTTCACCGCCACCATCCAAAAGTTATTGGAAAATTGCGTTTTGCCTCATTATCCCGTTTTGCCCCGCTGTGCCATTTTGCCCCGCTCTCCCCTAGGTCTCCTGTGCGCCGTTACAATTCTCGGTCCATTGTCGGCCGCTGCCGCTGCTGCTGTTCGTTTAGTTCGTCTCTACCGCTGTGTTCCCGCTATCTTTGCTGCAAGACGCACGTATTTACCCCGAGGCTACAGCCGTCTCTAATACTGAACGTTAACGTGACCATTCCAGCGCAAGCGGCAGCTCCACTTTCAAACCTCCTTCCACACTCTACATTGTCTTCCCTCTCAAGTTTTGATAGACTTCGCAAGCAAGACGTCGTGCAAATTGCACACTCTTCTCGCTCAAAGTTCATCGTCTTCTCTCACATTGTGGTATTATTCGCGCACGCAATCTCTGATTTGTTTTTTTTTATAATCGTTTTTTTTTCAGATGCGTGTTAATAACCAACTTTTCTCTGGCACTTCGAATATTTGAGGGATCACCCGGCGTTGAAGTATTTTTCCTTTAACTCTTTCAGAGATATTTTATTTTGTAGTCATTTTACTCGTCTTGCATATTTATGTGACGTGGCTTGTGAAATTGCATCGCTTCCTCATTTCTTCCTTCGTATCACGCGCCGCTGCAACTTTCAGAAAACATCTTCACAATTTATTTTCCCCGTGGAAAATTCGCACCTGCTTTGATACAGCGAGCATGCTAAGCTCTTCGGCAAAGCTCATATTGGACGTAGCGAAGTTTTCTCTCATCCTCTTTGGAGCTATACTTCTTCGAAGACAAATATCAAGTCGAGAGAAGCGAACGTGCTCGTTGTATCTCGCGGTGGAAGTGCATTACGATTGGTGTGGGTATTCGAGACTGCGCTACAGTGGAACTTCTGTTATCGCGAACCTCGCATATTTTCCATTCCCCTACACTGAAAAAAGGAACGCTGGAAGGTGGGTAAAAGAACGTCTGAAATACATTTGAAATTCACTTCCGAATGTAGCCAGCGAAAGAAACGGATGAATCGAGGAACACACAACGAGTGTTTCAGCGCCAACGAACCTCACCCGCTCGCGCAGTACAGTCTAGTTATATAGAATTAAGGCAGCACATATTTCTTTCCACACCGAGAAAAAAAAATTTATTTGACGACCACCGTTTATTTGGTTTAAGTAAAATATTTATTTGATTTAAATAAATATTTATTTTAATCAAATAAATATTTTACTGAAACCAAAATAAAACAAAGCCGTCAAATAAATTATTTTTGTGGGTGCAGCATCCCCGCAGAGTCGCAGAAAATCGGTGCTCCACTGTAGTGTATCTCGCGCGGTATGGGTGTGCTGCAGGTACGCTGTATTATCGGCATACAATATACTATAGATACGTGCGGTTCTCGTTCAGGCTCGTTTCGCTCAATCGATAGCACGCGACCGACGGACCAAGTTTCGCGAACGAGTTCGAAGACAATTTGTCTACGTGCCTCAGTTAGTTCTATAGTGCGATTCGGAGTTTCTACATCCACTGGGACGATGGGTTTGAAACCTTCAACCGATGCGCGCGTTCATCCCACCGAGGAAGATCGGCGTTTCGGTCCGATAGGCGTTCGGGCTTGGTACGCCAAGCTGGGGTACTGAAATTGCGCTTAAATTACACCCCCGATTGGTGGATGAGCGGGAGATCGAATTTCTCGCTATTGAACACGCAGCTGTGAGTCAGGGAGAAGAATCTGTGGGAGGGACTACGATTTCACGTTTTCATGACTAACCCAAAACGGTTCATTAACATTCTTGCTCCAGAGAGGACTTTTATTAAAATTAAACGTTGATCTCTTCAGCACTTTTTACCTTATCGTTTTCCCTGCACCCAGAAAAAGGATTTATTGAAATCAAATAAATTTCGATATTCGAATGACGTTGATTCATATAAAAGGAATGTTTACTTGCCTTAACAAAATCCTTATTAGATTCAAATAACTGATTTTTTTTTTGTGTAATATAAAAGTGTTTTTAGTGTAATATAAAAAAATTATTTAAAGATTTGTACTCTAAAATAAATGTTTTTTCGCCCCAAAGAAATAATATTTTTGACGTCAAGGCGCCTGAAAACATTGTAACAGAGAGGCAACCCATCGATTCGTTTACATGAAACTCCGTTTACTTTAAGATGTGTACCTCGATCGAATTGTGGTTGTAGAATGAGTCCTCGGAGAACCAATTTCGAAATTGGTTATTTTATGAGTACAACTAATGTGCAACATGGTTAGTGAAATCGTGGGTCGATAACGGATCTGTATGCTCATTTAATAATAAAACATTGCTTGTCGATGCATGGTCGATAGTAAAAATGGGTTATTCAACAAAAAATTTATTTCTGCATCATTTGTATATCACATTATTTCCATACGAAAAAAAAGCAGGTCTGTCACGAAATAAATAAACAAAATTATTTGACATAAATATCTGTTTATTAGATCCAAATAAACATTATTAAATAATAAGAATAATATTATCAAACAAATAAATATATTAGAAATTAATAAACTCTCTATTAGTTTATGAAGCAAATAAACATTTTTCTTCGTCCTGAATAAATTTTCTTTGATTGGAATAAACTTTTTTCTGGGTGTGTGTACGAACAATTTTGTATATTGGCATAAATTCGTCGGGAGAGGTGACATTCAAAGTAAACCCGTGACGAATTCTGGGGCGTAAGAGGAGCGAACATCGTTGTTTCTCTTCCTCAGGTGGGTCTGCATGCGTTAAAAGTAGATTTCACCGCGTTTTCTTATCGCCGCCTTGACGTAAACAGGTCGGTACATTATCTTAAAATTCGGGATATGCTTCACGGTATAGTTTACACAGAGTCTGGCCGGGATGGAGCGTGTGGGAGGTGAACCGGAGATCAGTGCGTCTCGCGGAAACATTAAAATTCCAGACGGGTTGAAAGCCCCCGCTGGCAACAAGCTCTCGGTGAATGCGGAAATTTGGAACTTCGCCGATGACGCCACCATCGCCACAGTCTGAAAGTTCGAAGCCTAAAGCTTTTTAAGGAAGCTCCAAGAAAAGAGGAACTTTCCGGAGAAAGGAAAGAGGAGAATAGACGCCGAACGCGTTGCAGCGTGGAAGCTCCAGCGAGAGATCTGGATGGATTTCAAGATCGGTTTTATCCAAGCAGGTGTATTTTACTGAGCTTGCCACATCTCATTCTAGCCGGATGCTCGTATAGAATTTAAGAACTTTGGAGCACTCCACACTAGTCAAATGAGGGCCAGATTTTTAAAGTCGTTGGTACAAACTTTTACGCATCCATTGATTATAGTGGATGGTTAGGGCAGATGTCCTTAACTCAGGAAAACATTAATTGCAATGGATTTGCAAAAAATTTAGCTGTTTTGTGCTAATTTTCGAAAAGACATAAAACCGCTATGTATACAACCCGCTCAAAACATAATACGCAAAGCTAAATACCCATCACATACAATATACCAGAAGCTCGAAATAATGAATAAAGAAGAAGTTAATTGAATAAACGTGTGTCAACTACCCATCGACAATACGTTAAAAAAATATATATATATATTCATGAATTATGTTAAACCCATGGCTGAAGGACATAGGTCGATGGCCAATTGACAATATATTTATATTCTCATGACAACTTACACTATATAATGCTATGTATAAAAAATTGTTCCATCTGGAATATTGTCAATAAATCCACTACTGCTACTACTACTTTTCGAAAAGGTATGTTGTCTTTTCAAAGAATAATCCGCAATTTTTGCTCGATTTTGATGTATTACAGTTCATTCTCTTCCTTGAAAGCTGCTCTACTAATTCACCATCTAGATATTCGATAGTATTTTCCGTTTAAAAATGACAGCTGTTTCTTTGTGACGGAATTTAGCCGATGAATGAACAAAAGGCTGTTATTTTTAAACGAAAAATATTAGCGAATATCTAGATGGTGAATTCGTAAGGCATTTTTAAAAGAAGAAAAAGAGCTGTAATGAATCAGAAATCGAGCAAAAAAATGACGGATTTTTCTTTGAAAAAAACTGTATGAAAAGTTACGCAAACCTGTTAATACGTTTGCAAATCCATTGCAAGTTATGTCTTTTTAGGTTGAGAACATCTACCGCAATACAAATAACCATCCACTATAATCACTAGATGCGTAAAAGTTTGTTTAATTAACTTTGAAAATGTAGCACTCATTTGACTAACGTGAAGCGCTCCAACCTCCTTAATTATCCGATACCGTGAGAAACTTCCGCGCAATCGCGTCTGTTCGACTCACGACGGGAACTTTTACTTTAAAAGCAAAAAAAAAAAAAGTAAAACGAAATACAAAGTCACGCGATGCTGAAGACTGGTAACGACTAACAATACAAAGTTTGAAGCGGCCAAGAGTCTCTTCGAGGCTCGTAGGTGTCTCGGAGGGGCAATAACACCAATGAAATTCAGAAACAATCTGTTTATGCAGCAGCGACTGAGAAAGCAGAAGGGCAAGCGTAAAAAATATAACAGGGTTTGATGCAAGCGCATTAAGAGACAGGATCGATGAACTTCTCGTCTGGAATGAGTTCTCGGAGGGCCCTTCGTGTCGAGAATCATTATTGCGGGTGCGAAATCCTCCTCTTGGAAATCCTTTTCCTAGAATGGACAGGGTTTGGGCGCAATCGATATTCCTAAAGGGGTTGGTAAAGGAAAATACATGCGATACGAGGGTCCGGTACGAAATCCTTTTAAGTTGAAACAAGTAATACTTGTTTTAGCTTCCTCATAGTACACATAGTACACTAGTTTACGCCTCTTCCCCCGGTGCAATTTTCATGAAGATTGAGGCCCGATTCGATATTGTACGCCACTTTGAATATGTTCGTCAACAATCGGGAAAAATATATAAGACATGGCTTCAAAACGACGAAAGATGCAATTTTTTTTTGTCATGCCTCTTTCCTTGCTGCAATTTTCATGAAGATTGAGGCCCGATTCGACATTGTACGTGACTTTAAATATGTTCGTCAACAATCGGAAAAAATACACAAGACATGGCTACGAAACGACGAATTATGCAAATGTTAGCGATTTTTACTACGATAAATTTTGCGGTAACTTTTGAGAGTTTCAATTTTTATGAGATTTATACAATTTTGTTGATGTTACGAAAAAAGCTTCAAAGTAATTTGCATATTGATTTCCTCATTTCTTACAATTTTTCCGATAGCTTCCTCCATGAGGAAGCCAAAAATCGATCAGCGAACTTTCTTGTGGAGAAAGCTATGCGCAAAATTGTAAGAAATGAGGGACTCATGTGTAAACTAATTTTCAGCTTTTGGTTTTGCACGATGCTACAAATTTTTTAAAAAGAGTGAAATTTGTAGCTGCCTCGAACTTGGTGACTTTTTCATAAACAGTTTAAAAAAAAAAGATAAAAGCTAAAATACAGTAGTGCGGGTAGGGAATCACCCGTCGTTCACACGAGCTCGACGACCCCCGGCGGTGTATGAACGTGGCAAGGCTATCATAAAACTAATAGAAGCCCGCCGCCGCTCGGTCACGTACAGTAGTATTTTAGGGGCGATGGCGCGACACCGGAAGTGGCGAGGTCGCTCTGTTATCTTCCAAGCTGCGGCAGATACACAGGAGAGACGGAGGAGCTGCAGAAAGGAAGTGACAATCCCGTTGCCGAGGAAAACACGTTTCTTCTTCGCATTTATCAAGGACACACGAATGAAAGCGAATTTTTCTCGAGAAAGTAATTGCAGACCTGACGGGTCAGGATAGATCGTATCCACTAAAAAAAAATGCATGTACAGAAAACCTCGAAATATCGAATGGACTTTAAAATTCAAATTTTCAAATTATTCTTGAGCCCATCTAAAAAAATAATCTATATTCAAAAAAAATTTCGAAATATCGAATGGTCTTTTAAATTTTATTTTTTGAATTACTTTTGAGCCTATCTAAAAAAAAAAAAATGCATGTACAGAAAACCTCGAAATATCGAATGGTCTTAAAAATTCAAATTTTCAAATTATTCTTAAGCCTATCTAAAAAAAATAATCTATATTCAAAAAAATCTCGAAATATCGAATGGTCTTTTAAATTTTATTTTTCGAATTACTTTTGAGCCTATCTAAAAAAAAAAAAAGAATGCATGTACAGAAAAACCTCCAAACATGGAACAAAAATTTTTATATTAATTCTTCGAAATATCGAATGGTCTTTTGTTAATTTTCGAATCGTACTCGAGCGCCCAGATTGCGCTGACGCTCCTGGTAGTTTCCAACTCGCGTGACATTCCGCGCGCTTCGTTCAACTTAGATCGGATACATTGGGTTGGAATCATTGAGTCCCGAAAGTCTGTTAAATTCCGGAGAAGGCGCGGAAGTTTCGAATGCCAGGACGTTAAGAAGGACTGCTAAAAGGCATCGGAAGCCGGGAGCAAGTAGTAAGAGCGCAGTGTGCTCAGACGGAAATCTTCGAGAGTTATCCGGAGGGTCTCGGTCGAACCGTAATTCTCATCCGCGAACGAATTCTCGGGGATTCGTGAAATCCCACACGCGGACAACCCGGATAGCGTGTAGATGAAGCGGACAGCGGAGAAGGGACGGGACGTACAGGGGAGAGGGAGGCAATTACGAGAAATCGATTTGTCGCGATAGCCATCGAGGCCGAAGGAGGCCACGAACCAATGACGGGGCGAAGAGGAGGGGGCTTCACCTGGAGAGCGAGCGAGAGGCTGAAAGTGTTCGCTAATATCGTGAGAAAGACAGGAGAAAAAAAAAAAAAAAAAAACTAAAAAAAAAAAATGAAAGAAAGAGAGATAAAATCGAGCAGTGACTCTGACGAGTGGTGGTATAGTAATAATGGCAAATTGGTTACGGAGAGTGCGCAGTGAGGGGATGAGGGTGGAAAGCGCGATCGAGAAAAACGAGGTCGGAAGCCATCCCCGGGTAGCGCGTGTTCCCCCTGTGGAAATCGCAGCTAACGCTGCATCGGGAAACTCGAATCGGTTGCAATATGCTCGCTCCCTTCGCTCTTCAACTCGTCGACACTCGGTGCCCTTTCCCTACCAGGTTCGGGCGAGAAATTGAAATTCCCGGAATTTCCGTCTCCGGTCTGTAAAACTACTTTTCCGCTTTGACAATTATGCGAATCACGGTAGACGCGGTACGTGACATAAAGTTAGTGTCCTTCATTTTTTTTTTCTTCTTCTTCATTACTTCGTCTCGATCATTGAACTTGATTGATCGTTCGATCTGTTCAGCCCAGACGCCGTTTCCCTGGTCTTTGTTTTTTAGACATGTACATCCATGGATCACCTCCGAAGGCTGCTCTGGGTCGACAGGGTGAGGATTGGATTAACGTTGCTGAGACGCCGAGTGTGGAACAGCGACTCTGGGTGGGTGAAACTCGCGTGTAAGGCCACAGTTTGACCAGGAAAGTCGAGAAATCGGAATTCCGGGAGTTTACGTCTCCGGTTTGTAAAACCACGTTTCCGCTTTGGCAATTATGGGAATCATCGTAGACGTGGTATGCGACATAAGATTTGTGTCCTTCATTTTTTTTTTCTATTTTTCACTTCGTCTCGACCATTGAATTTAATTAATCGTTCGTCCTATTCAGCCCAGACGCCGTTTCCCTGGTGTTTGTTTCTCAGAAAAGCACATCCACGAACCACCCCCAAAGTCTGCTCTGAGTCAACAGAGCGAGGAGTGGATTAACGTTACCGAGACGCCGTGTGTCGAGGGGCTGGGTGGGTGGTTGAGATGCGAATGTGGGCCGTATAGTTTGACCAGGGAAGTCGAGAAATAGAGGTCCTTATTTGAATATCAAATCAAACGCTTTCGGGTCAATAACGATAATCGTTTTATCCGGGGTCAATTCTAAAATTACCTACGCTACACCGTCTATCGATATTCTTGGTGAACTCGGAGCCATCGGACTGTTGGCTGTGTCCGTTGACTTTGGCTCACTGACTTCGGAGGAAAGGATTGGTAGCCCGGAAGAGGGAGCCATACACGTGTCGACAATGATCGAGACGATTGGTTGTATGACTGTGAGACGCCACCAGGGAGGGGGGGGGGGGGGGGGGGGGGGGACAGTCAAACAATCATCCCTTATCTCGTCTTTCGTCGGCAAATAGTATGGGGATAGATATTGCGGAGTTTGCGAACACACAAGGTTTCGATGTGTAGATATATACACACATATATATAATCCTACATGAGAGCTAACGCTGAGAGACGGAAGTTACATTTGCCGAGGAGAGTGCTCTTCTCCACGACCGGAGCGTCTCACCGGTATCGAACTAGCAGTAACGCCGAAGCGCCTCGACGGTGCTGCACATCCGGACGTCGATGGTTTTACTTCTCGGTGCAGTTTCCTCTTCCCTTATCGTCGCAACCTCCCTCGCCGCCTGCGCTACACGACCGCTTACTTAAAGTGTGACAGTGTATCGAGTATCGACGTGTCGGCTCAAAATACAGCGACAGTAAATGGCGCGTCACAGCGTCGGTAATAAGTTTCCCGCAGGTTGGGATTTATCCATAAAAATATCCGGTGGATTCGAATCATTGGGTTTATGGCTTTTTTCAAGCAAACAAAAAAAACTCAACTATCGAGTTGAGAAATTATTGCATTTTGGGGAAAATGATTTTGGACTCCGTTAAATGGAATACGAATTTTGTAAACAGTGTGTGTGTGTGTGTTTTTTTTTTAAATATTTTTCATGGCTTTCTCCCGAACGAGCAGAACGAAACAGAGCAAAACAAGACTTATGTGAACATGGCGTTCAGTAAAAAGTCTGTACGAAATTTAAGGACATCCAAGGTCAATAAAAACATATTTTATACCGACAAAAAATATTTCTTAAAAAATTCCAAAAATTCCTTTCCAATCCATTTTTCACGTTTTTCAACGTCATCGAACGGCGCGATAAAACGATTCTAAAAGTTCGCACAAAGCCATATCTTGTGTATTTTTTTACCCGTAGAATGTGATGGGCACAAGGGATTTTTCCTAGCTCCATTGGGAGCCGAGATATCGACCTTAGAAAATCACGAAAATCGACATTTTTCCAAAAGTGGCTCAAAAATTAAAAAATCGTTGTTCACTCAATTTTTTTTTGTTTTAAGGCTATTTTCCACGTATTTTATCCCGCTGATCACAAATATAATAATTATTTCACTCCCAACCCAATATTTTCCATTTAATTACCAAAAATACGATTTATCGTGCATAAAATCGAGACTTTCAATGTCTCACTGGACCTTAGCCTCAAAAAGGCCAGCGAATTCGTGTTCAGCAAGAAAAAATACGTCGAAAGACTTGGCAGTTCATTTAAAAAAAGACAACAACATTTACTAAACAAAATATACATTTTTAAACAAACTCAAATTTTTGTGGGAGATGAAAAAATTCAAGGACATTCCAGGACCTTCTCAAGGTCAGGCAAAATTCAAGGATAATTCAGGACTCCAAGGACTTCAAGGACCGTTGGACACCGTTGTGAAAGAAGATTCATCTATAAAAACTTTCGATGGTTTCGAAAAAAAATGGTGTTTATGGCTTGTTCTTCAAGCAAAAAACAAAACCGCGACTTCGAGTACGGAAGCCAATTGCAACTCGAGTAAGATGATTTTGTACTCCATTATAATACCGAAGGAAAGATTTTCCTTTCTAACCCGTGTTTCTATTTTAATTTTTGACGTCTTTGTCCGAAACGAGCCACCGGTTACCGCAGCCGATGAAATAGAGCAAAAGAAGACAAGCCAATTACGAGCGTTCCTAATAACGCGAGTGAGCTGATCCCTCTCGCTAGTTATCTTTTCTACACCTCCCGCGCGTCGGAGTCTCTCATTAACGATCAGCGTATGTGCAATCAGCCCGGTTCTCTATCAGTAGCGATGCCAAGCGTCTTCTCACCCCGGTTGCTTCGTTATTGTGCAACGAACCACCGGTTCAATCCACCGTGCACGGCTCGACCCGAGAGCCGAAGCCAACGCAACGCGATAAGTCCTCCTTTTTTTTTTTCGCCGTTTTCACCAGCGGTGGTAGCGCAGCATCCGCAGAACGGAAGCAACCACAGGGATGTACAGGTATCCCTGCATACACTGAACAACCTCTTGGCCGTCTACAGCGATAGTTTTATTAATTAACACCAGTGGGCCAAAGTTGAGGAAATTCTTTTTTCCTCCCTCGTTCCAATTTACCTAAAAACTAGGTTGTGTGCGGCGATGTTTATGCAAGATTTCTCCGGAGCCCGACTGAGCCAGTGGCCGTACGGAGGAGAGAATAAACCGAAGGGATGAAAGACCACGAGGGAAACGAATAAGAAGATAAAGCGGTTGGGTGTGTTTCTTCCGAGGCGAGTGCAGCGGGGTGCGTCGAGAATGGGCGAGATCGCAAATGCGCGGCCGAGGGGCGAGTAAGAGCGGAAGAAAGGGTGAAGAGTAGAAAAGAAAGTTCTAATTTTGCACGTTTCGCCGAACAGTTTCCGGTGCGGGCGCCGGCGCTCGCGTGGGAACGAGAGGGTTGATACGAGCTAAAAGCACCCGGCAGGGATTACGATAAGGAGAAACGATAAACCGTGGAAGAACTTCTTCCCCCTCCCAATTTTCATCCTCCGCGCTGTTGTACGAGGAGCTGGAGACCTACTGTGGCCAAAGCTCTATTCGACTATATAGTTTCGACTTTAACGATCTCATGCTGATGCACAGACCGCAGCGACTGGTGGTCCTTCCATGTTTCCGAATTATTCCTCTCCGCTCTGTGGCGATGCAGCTTCTTCGAGAATGCGGCTTATTAGCAGTAAATACGAATTTGCCCATGGATAACAAGGCGGAAAGGCTTCAAGCGTGCACTCGTTATTATTGCAATTTTTCTTTTAACCTTTCGAGTATCATCGCGAATCGAGGGATTTTTCTTCTCATTATCAAGTCTGTGGAAAGAAATATTGATCGTCGAATCGTAGAATACGGTAAAAGAGGTTCAGGCATACGAAATGTCTGGATACAAAAATTGATTTGTATCGGGTTGAAAAATTATTAGTTTTTTGTATCTTTTAAGAATCATCGTGAATCGAGGGATTTTTCTCCTCATTATCAAGTCAGTCGAAAAAAATACTGATCGTTAAAACGTAGAATACCGTAAAAGAGTTCCAGGCATACGAAATGTCTCAATACAAAAATTAATTTGTTTTTGCACAGAAAAGTTATCTCAGCTCCTCACTTTTGATACGAAAAATGAAATTGCTCGCTCCCCTATTCTGAAAGCAAAAAGTTAATCGAATCTTTTGCTTCTTATCACATCACGAAGTATGTAAAGGGAGAAGGCATCGCAACTTTATCTTTCCCTCGCCATCATCTATTACCTTCCGAGTATTATCCAGCCTCTTATGTTTTAATATACCAGTAACCCGATGCCCTTTCGTCCTAAGGTCTTACGCCAGGTCGAACACATGTTTACCGCCTGTCCCGGCTGCCAGCGAAATTACCTACGATGGGAATTAACGGCGTCCGAGGTTGTCAAGACGATGGACTGATTTATAAGCCCGGGCTCTCATGGCTCGTAGAACGTTCCTTACGTGATTACAAAAAAATGTTACGATGAAATAATCGTCGCGCTCTAAAAAGTTGGTTGCCACGATATTATCTCGATATAGGTCGAAATTCGATTTCATTTTTGCTCTATGCCCACTTTCCTATGTTTCTTAATTAGCACGTTTCTGCAACTAGCTGGACTCAAGATAAATTTCAGAAAAAAAAAAAATACATTTACCGTATGACGTCACTTCCGGTCGAAAAATGAGATTTTAAAACCGGAAGTGACGTCTTTCCCGTATGATGTCACTTCCGGTCGAGAAACGATATTTTCAAACCGGAAGTGACGTCTTTCCCGTACGATGTCACTTCCGGTTGAAAAATGAAATTTTCAAAACCGTATTTTCATATTTCCGGTGTGACGTCACTTCCGGTCGAAAAATGAGATTTTAAAACCGGAAGTGACGTCTTTTCCGTATGATGTCACTTCCGGTCGAGAAACGATATTTTCAAACCGGAAGTGACGTCTTTCCCGTACGATGTCACTTCCGGTTGAAAAATGAAATTTTCAAAACCGTATTTTCATATTTCCGGTGTGACGTCACTTCCGTTCGAAAAATGAGATTTTCAAACCGGAAATGATGTATCTCCGGTAGGACGTTACTTCCGATTGAAAATCGAAGTCTGTCACTTCGCCCATCACGGAACTAAATGCACTCGGCGCTCGTTACCCCGATTTCCTCCGTTCTCATCGTCTTTCCTTCCAGTTACATACAGTTTTATGCTGAGCTGTTAATGATTGTGGCATAAAAATAAAGACATCCCGCGGTGCTGCTGAGGCTTTTTCGATTATCTCAAGACAGTATTTTTTCCGTCTTAGGTCGCAATTTTTCCGGAAGCTTCTGGCGTATAGATCGGTAAAGCCCTACTTTCTTGAAAAATGCCGTCTTTCGCAAGCGCGGCTTTTATACTCTCGCTTGAAGATTTTACGATCGGCCACAATATCGTCCAAAAGCATATACGAGGGCGAAAAATATAGTACGCAGTTCGGTTTGTCGCTTCACCGGTGTGTGTGTGTGTGTGTGTACAGTAAGCGGAGAAACTAGCGAGGGAAGACGAAACGAAGGCCAAGAAGCGGCCACGGTAGTCTCGTTATCGGATTCGACTATCAAAAGTCGGTCTCACGGCTCGATTGCTTCGCCAGGCATCCAGGCCGGCTGTATATTCTTCGTCCTCGCTAATACCGTCGTTGGATCTTGATCGCGTATATCCTGAAGCCGCTACCGCGTCGTTTACGTCCAACGCCTGTCTGCACTTCACCTCCGAGCAGTAACGGATCCGGAGGGATTTTACGAGTGTGGAAGACACGTAGGGTCTTCGCCGGTAAGGGGATCAAGAGGTTTTAGGTATTCGGGATACGTTCTGCGAGGGTCGCCGTTTTTTAAATTACGAGCCGCTTCAACGTGGGTACAAAAAGAGGCAAAAGCGTCGAATGGAATCTTCATAGAATCCTCTTCGCTTGTCAATATTGACATATTGAAAAAAAAAAATCCTGTAACTTTTCCCTGACAAATCTTCATAAAAACGCCGACAATTGTAGAGCAGACGACCCTGTAAGTTGCATGTTCGAGAACCAAGCCAATTGGGCACGATCGGATAAGTTGGATTTCCCACTAACTGCTCTGGTACCGTCCCATTGTTCCTTCCCGTACAAAAACTTGGAGCAGGAACGATTTGATATGCAGATAACAAAATGGAAGGGGTTTTAGGTGTTCGAGATACGTTCTGCAAGGGTCGCCGTATTGTAAATTACGAGCCGCTTTATTCGACGTGGGCACAAAAAGGGGCAAAAGCGACGAACAGAAAGCTTCGGAAAATCCTCTTCGCTTGTCAGTATTGACATTCGATATCGACATATTGAAAAAAAAATATATATATATATATATATATATCCTTTGACCTTTCCCTGATATCTTTATCAAAACTCCAACAATTGTAGAGTACACGACCGTGTAAGTTGCATGATTGGGAATTAAGCCATAAGTTGGATTTTCCCACTACCTGCTTTCCCTACCCATTGTCACTACCTGTACAAGAACTGGGAGCAGGAATGATTTGATATGCAGATAACAAAAATGGAACGGGTTTTACGTATTCGTACATTACGTGCAGCTTTATTCAACATGGGTACAAAAAGGGGCAAAAAAGCATGGAATGGAAAGCTTAATAAAATCCTCTTCGCTTGTCAATATTGACATTCAATATCGATGTATTGAAAAAAAAAATCATGTCACTTTTCCCTGACAAATCATTATCAAAACTCCAACAACTGTATAATAGACAACCGCGTAAGTTGCATGCTCGGGAACCAATCCAATTGGACACGACAGGATAAGTTGGAGTTCCCACTATCTGCTTCAGTACTTGCCCACTCTCCCTTCCCGCACAAGAACTTGGAGCAGGAATGATTCGATAGGCAGGTAAAAAAATGCAAGCGATTTTTCGTCTCCACGCCCAGAAAAATAATTTATTTTACGGCCACCGTTTATTTGGTTTAAGTAAAATATTTATTTGGTTTAAATAAATACTTATTTTATTTAAGTAACTATTTACTTAATTAAAATAAATATTTATTTGAATCAAATAAATATTTTACTTAAACCAAATAAACGGTGACCGTCAAATAAATTATTTTTCTGGGTGCACGCTATGCGAGTGGATGGACTCTAAGAAAAGCCCAATCCAACTCATCCCTTGGTAATACTTATCTGGATGCAAATTACGCGGTAGTCTACTGTGTTCACAAGCTTTGCATGACGCATTACAAGTTGTCTGACTTTTCTTCAGGTAACCCGGTTCACCCCCGAGACCGGCCATCGCTCAACCAAGAAGCCGCACTTCTGCAGGTGAAACAGTGTCGACTGGAATGAAAAGTGTCCGACCGATCAGCGAGAATCGTTAACCGCACCGACGAGAAAGAAGACATCTGCGGAAGTATTCTCTGGACCACGAAGGCGACGCTCCATCGGGCTTCAATCGGGCATCCGGAGTCACGGATTTTACGAGTACGGCCACGTACCCGGTAGTTTCCCGCTCGTGACGCGATTTCTCAAAGCCGCCATGCGGCGACGAACAAGTTTTACGATCTGGTCCGACACTAGTTCGCGCCACGGTTCCTCGCTTTAAGCTTTGCGGTTTCCACGCGATACGATGAGGCACCAGCGACGACATCGTTGTGTCGGACTTAGTCACAAGCCACGCTCGAATCGAGCGGTAAAATATTTGTGCGCGACTATAACAGTCGGAACTTTACTTCGATGATTCCGCGAGGACGTCGAAGAGGAACCATTAGATGCGGAGAAGTAACCTTTATGGCGTTTCTATAGTATCGTGAAAAGACATCGGGAGTATCGATGGAGCGGGAAGCTGCTCGCTGTCGGGCAACTCGAGGCGGAGGACGAGGTGCCGAGCAAGACAACGGAATTCCATCGCGGTTCACAGTAATGAGTAATAACGTAGATGGACTGTTTGATAATTCAGGCGTTTCAGGCTCCAGCCGTCAGTCTCCGATAATGCAGCTCCAATAATGGGACATCGAATCCTGAGACGATTTCTCGAGCGAGCCCGAGGAGAAAGCTCCGACGAGGCTCTATCTTTTCTTCATTGCGTCCTCAGACGGTGTCTCTAAAAGATTTACTCCGAAGTCCGAACAGTAGAGTAAACAAGAGCTAGTTGGGCGACGAGATTGAAGATAATAAGGGAACAGCACGAGAGGAGAAGCCCGATGGAGGATTTCCAGGAATTCCAAAACCCCCGTTACGATAACAAAACAGAGTGGAGCTTTCTTGTCGTATGCTGCCAGTCTCTCTTCCTGTCTCGAGCACCGGCGAAAAACATTCCTGCGCTTCGATGCGGGGGTAATAATGTGTAAATAAAAAGATCGAGTGAAAGAACTCCATCGCAGAGCCGTCTTCACTGAGAGAAGGATCTGGTAAAAATGACTATAGCGCTTGAGAGATATTACCATGGCACATAGTAGTAGGGCGCTAGGGCGCCACCTACGGTAGGAAGTACCGGATTTATAAGAATTTTTTTTAGATGATCGGTAATTTTTTACTAGATCCTTCTCTCAGTGTTGAGGTCAATAAAGAGTTGTAATAACTATGGATCGTAAACGCGCTTCACCGGTCGGTAATTGGTTTTTCGCTCTCGGCTCTGAAAAATGACTATATCGCTTGAGAGATATTACCATAGCACATAGTAGTAGGGCGCTAGGGCGCCACCTACGGTAGGAAGTACCGGATTTATAAGAACTTTTCTTAGATGATCGGTAATTTTTTACTAGATTCTTCTCTCAGTGTTGAGGTCAATAAAGAGTTGTAATAACTATGGATCGTAAACGCGCTTCACCGGTCGGTAATTGGTTTTTCGCTCTCGGCTCTGAAAAATGACTATATCGCTTGAGAGATATTACCATAGCACATAGTAGTAGGGCGCTAGGGCGCCACCCACGGTAGGAAGTACCGGATTCACAAGAATTTTTCTTAGATATTATGGTAAAAATTCTTGGATAATCTGAGACTTTCTGCCATAGGTGACGCCCTAGCGCCCTACTACTATGTGCTATGGTAATTTTTTTTAGATGATCGGTAATTTTTTACTAGATCCTTCTCTCAGTGTTGAGGTCAATAAAGAGTTGTAATAACTATGGATCGTAAACGCGCTTCACCGGTCGGTAATTGGTTTTTCGCTCTCGGCTCTGAAAAATGACTATATCGCTTGAGAGATATTACCATAGCACATAGTAGTAGGGCGCTAGGGCGCCACCTACGGCAGGAAATACCGGATTTACAAGAATTTTTCTTAGATATTATAGTAAAAATTCTTGGATAATCTGAGACTTTCTGCCATCGGTGGCGCCCTAGCGCCCTACTACTATGTGCTATGGTAATTTTTTACTAGATCCTTCTCTCAGTGTTGAGGTCAATAAAGAGTTGTAATAACTATGGATCGCAAACGCGCTTCACTCGTCGGTAATTGGTTTTTCGCTCTCGGCTCTGAAAAATGACTATATCGCTTGAGAGATATTACCATAGGACATAGCAGTATGGCGATAGGGCGCCACCTACGGTAGGAAGTACCGGATTTACAAGAATTTTTCTTAGATATTATGGTAAAAATTCTTGGATAATGTGAGACTTTCTGCCATCGGTGGCGCCCTGGCGCCCTACTACTAGCCGAGTAGACATTTTCGAGCGTTACATCGGGCTCTGATAAGGCTCTTGTCAGGCCTTATCAGGACCCTATCAGGGCCCGATGTAACGCTCGAAAATTTCTACTCGGGTATGTGCTATGGTAATTTTTCTTAGACGATTGGTAATTTTTAATAGATCCTTCTCTCAGTGTTGAGGTCAATAAAGAGTTGTAAAAACTATGGATCGCAAACGCGCTTCGCCGGTCGGTAATTGGTTTTTCGCTCTCGGCTCTGAACGAACAAAGAACAGCGTGGAGCAAAAAACAAAAGATTAACAGGCGAAACCAGAAATTACGCAGGGTATCGAGGGCCTCGTCACAGGAGCATTGTGTATTGATATTTTTTCAGTCGAGAGCGCAATTTTTACTGCACGGTAAAGAGTTGCGAACAACTGGGGTCGATGCAGAGAGGCGCGCACACCAGCCCGAACGACGATAACCCGCTGAGCGAAAACGTTATCGAGGGCCAGTTCTCCACTCGACAATTCGCTCTAATGGTCCTCGACGAAAATGCGCACCGAGTATTACGAATACCCGGACTCGGGGCTTTCACCCCGGAATCTCCCTTGTGACTCTCTCCATCGCGCTCTCCACCGCCACTCAGCCTGTAAGTGAAACCCCGGGACTTTCCTAATTTGTTTCGTCTCTGTTTTCAATCGCTTTCCGGTTCGACGAACCACCTCAACGGAAGATAAGCAGTCACCGGCTTCGGAAGGGTTTGATAAAGTTCCGCTGCACACCGGCTTGCCTGTAGTTTCTCTTGCAACCTTTTCTCTGTTTTCTACGTTTATTTTTTATTATTATTTTTTTTATTCCACTTCGAAAAGAATCCGCAATAGCCCGGCACCGAGCTCTCTTTTCCATTCAGCTCGGAGAATTTTTTTTTTTTATTATTTATTCCGGGCTATCTCACGTTCTGGTTCATTCGATTGCGTCGAATCGTCCTGTTTTCAAAGAACCTCTTCTCTTCATTTTGCGTTTCTTTTTGTGAACCGTGCACCGTGAAAATTTAATATCGAGGCGGCTTTTGTCTCCAATTGCCGACTACAAGGGCGGAGAAGGTAATATTAAAAGATCTTTTTTTTTTTTACTTTCCATTGCACCCTTCGAATTTCTTTCTTTTCCGTGACCGGAATGCTCCTGTGTACTTCCGTTTAAGCCTCTCCGAGCTTCCTGTAGCCACGGGTGCTCGATGCTTTTAATCACGACGGGTCAGGAATTTTCAGAGTTACCGAGAGTAGGGGAGAGCGGGGCAAAATGGCACACCGGGGCAAAACGGGATAATGAGACAAAACTCAATTCTCCAATAACTTTTAAATGGTGCCGATGGTGGTACGTGGGGCAAAACGGGTTTGAAAATCCGGATGTATCGTTGGGACAAAATGGAGCATCCAAAAATCATTGGAAAATTGAGTTTTGCCCTCACTGTCCCGTTTTGCCCCGCTGTGCCATTTTGCCCCGGTCTCCCCTATGTTTCCTTTTTTTTTTTCTTCTGTGCGTTCCTGGAACGAGGATAAGAACTGGAGAAAGCCGTGGGAATGAAAGGGTACGCCGCGTGTTATCTGGGATTTCCAACTCCGGAGGAGGAAGTAGCGGAGCCACTACTGGAGCATCCCTTATAGCTTCCGCCCCTCCCCCAACCCTTCCCGCGCCTCGTAATCCCATTAAACGTACACCGTTTGCAAGGGTTGAGGGACTAAGTGCGGGTTTATAGACATCTACAAACATGGCCACTGCCGTCGCTTCTGCCGCTTTGCTGCTGGTATTGTCGGGGGTGGATTGAACTCCGGGATTGGACGAGGGTAAGGTGGGGGGGGGGGGGGGGGGGGGGGGGATTTCGTCGCGAAACGCGGAAATGAAATGTCCCATTTGGATTACTCTCGCAGCATCCGCGTTACGGGAATTGTTATGGGGAAAAATTAAGTGCGTTCGTTCGTGAACGATATTTCAATGCTACTTTTTATCGGTCCATGAAACTACCTCGTTTCAACTCAACTTTTCTTCTGGCAATGGTTCTCTATGGAAATTTGATGATTTTTATTAAATTTTTTATTTCGTAACTTTGGATGGAGGGCTTTGAACGAGCAACTTTGTGAAATAATACATCGAGGCGCAAGGCAAATCCTCGATAAGGGGTGAGAACATAAGACGATTTATATCGCACGGCTGGATCTGTCTGTTTGCCATGTTTTCAAGGAGGGTGGAGATCTCGTCGAGAAACGCGGATATGAAATGTCACATTCGGAATACTCTCGCAGCACCCGCACTGCGAGAATTGTCACGGAGAAAATTTAAGTGCGTTCTTTCGTGGACGATATTTCAATGCTACTTTTTACCGGTCCATAAAACTACTTCGTTCGAACTCATTTTTTCCCCCCAGCAATGGAAATCCTCTATGGAAATTACAGGATTTTTATTAAAATCTTTTTTCCTTTTTATTTTAGCAAGGAGGGCTTTGAACGAGCGACTTTGTGAAATAATCCCTCAAGGCATATGCTGAATACGTGATAAGCGTCGAGGATGTGAGATGATTTATATTGCAAGGTAGGATCGATTTGTCAACCACATTTTTAATGAGGCTGGAGATCACTTCGCGATACGCGTATGAAATGTCACATTTGGATTACTCTCGCAGTCCCCGCATTACGAGAATTTGCAATGAGAAAATTTAAAAGTGCATTCTGTCATGAACAATATTGTAATGCCACTTTTTACTGGTCCATAAAACTACTTCGTTTGAATTCATTTTTTATTCTTACAGCAATGGTCCTCTATGGAAATTGTACGGTTTTCATTAAAACATTCTTGTTTTATTTTTTAGTATTTTAGCAGGGACGAATTTCGAACGAGCGACTTTGTGAAATAATTCCTCAAGGCGCAAACTAAATACGTGATAAAAGGTGAGAACCTGAGATGATTTATATTGCAAGGTTGGATCGATCTGGCAGCTATGTTTTTAATGAGGCTGGAGATCGCGAAACGCGAATGTGAAATGTCCCATTTGGATTACCCTCGCAGTCCCCGCATTGCAAGAATTTGTAATGAGAAAATTTAAAAGTGCATTCCGTCGTGAACAATATTTTAATGCCACTTTTATTGGTCAATAAAACTACTTCGTTCAAATTCAATTTTTTATTTTTGCAGCAATGTTCCTCTATGGAAATTACACGGTTTTTATTAGAACATTTTTGTTTTATTTTTTAGTATTTTAGCAGGGACGGATTTTGAACGAGCGACTTTGTGAAATAATCCCTCAAGGCGCAAACTAAATACGTGATAAGCGGTGAGAACGTGAGATGATTTATATTGCAAGGTTGGATCGATCTGTCAGCCATCTTTTACGTGGTCGGGTGTACCTGGCTGGTATTATTATTGACGTCCTTTGTTGCATGAACGCTTTAGTGCTTCCCTCGCGGCCTATAGATAACGTAAACGGCACGATCTTTCATTCTTACATGAACCCGATAGCGGCGAGATTTATCGTTCACCCCTGCGTAAGAGCTTGCTGTGGGGCGAGATTGACATACGCTTTCTCGTCGAGCCTTTACAACGAACCGCCTGTTATTTTTTTTACGTATCGCACGTAGTGCGTTTCCAAAATGCTCTCAAGACAGGGTTCGACGCACGTCGTTCGGCGATTAATGAAATTAAGAGAAAAAAAACAATTGCCTTTAAAACGAACCGCCTGTTATTTTTTTTTACCCATCGCACGAAGTGCGTTTCGAAAATGCTCTCATGACAGGGCTCAACTTACGTCGTTCGGCGATTGGATTTTTTTTTGTCCAGCCTCGCGACGAAATATATGCGGAATAAACCTTCGGAAGACGAAGACATTTTTTCGCACGGATCGCTCCGACACGGATGAAGACGGAATAGCGAACAATCGATTATCTAAGCCGGTGCTCCGCCTCACGCGGATCTACGTGCAGCCCTCGGGGCTTCAGCGAGATTAATCTTTTTATAACGCGCGACTTAGCGCCGCTGGTGAGGAACGGTTCACGACTTCATAAATCTTCGCGAAGTGACTGCCGCACCGCGGGGACTCGCGTTCGAAAGCTGGAGATCCCGATGCGGGAGCAGCCGATGCGGACGAGATCTTTTTGCTCCTCGTGACAAAAGCACCTCTTGCACCATCCCTTGTCTTTTTTTTTTTTAAATGGCAGACCTATTAAACCGAATGTACGGACGACTCGAAGACGACAAGAGTCGAATAAAGTGCGCGAGGGACGACGGAGTTGAAGTAATGGCCTGGAACCGAGTTCCTGAATTTGTAAAAAAAATTCACGAAACGTTAAGGGGGGTAAAATTTTGTATTGCTTCGTTGTTTTAATTTTTTAAAGAAATATAAAAATGAAGGTTCAAGTTTTCGCCAGTCACTTTTCAACGCGTGGGATAAATCGTGATAATGGTGGTATATGTGGACATCAGGTATTTCCACACATGTCCACACATGTACATGAACGTACTTTATACCGGAAAATATTCGTTAAGTGGATTAACATTTTTTTATTGGTTCGTTGGTATCATTTTTTGTAGAACTTAAAAGTCCAGGTACAAGTTTTCGCCAGACATTTTTCAACGCGTGGGAAAAATCGTCAGAATGCCGGTGCATGTGTACACCAAATATTCCCACATATGTCGCTGAGCGTACTTTTTTACCGGAAAAAATTCGTTAAGTGGATTAAATTTTTTTATTGGTTCGTTAGTTCAATTGAAAAAAAAAAATTAGGTTACAAGTTTTCGCCTGTCATTTTTCCACGCGTGGGAAAAATCTTCAGAATGCCGGTGCATGTGTACACCAAATATTTCCACATGTGTCTCTGAGCGTACTTTTTACAGGAAAAAAATTCGTTAAGTGTATTAAGATTTTTTATTGGTTCGTTGGTTTAATTGAAAAAAAAAAAAAATGATGTTACAAGTTTTCGCCTGTCATTTTTCCACGCGTGGGAAAAATCTTCAGAATGCCGGTGCATGTGTACACCAAATATTCCCACATGTGTCTCTGAGCGTACTGTTTACCGAAAAAAATTCCGTTGCAGTTCGGCATTTTGCGTAATGCATCGACGAGACCGAAGGGGATGAAATGCGCAGAGACGGCATTGCGTACAGAAACCGCGTTGGATACGTTCCGCAGGGGAATATTTCGTATGACGCAGCGCATAGCGCGCAAACATCGGGGTGAAACGAGAATACAGGTATGCCGGCAGGCAAGCTCGTCCCCCTTTGATCTTCCCTCATCTCTTCCCTCTCTCCCGTATTCCTTCTATGGTCGACGCCACCGCTGACGTTATACTGTTGGGACTGCGGGTGACTCGAGTTTGTAACGCGGCTACCATACAGCGTGAAAAGGTATTGTCCGCAAAAAGCTTGGGGGGACACGGCGCTCCCTCGCCTCCGGCATTGACCCCCGAAATTACCTTTCGTATAACCGTAATGATACCAACCCCACGGACGTGACTGCTATACGAATTCTACGTTCCTATTTCTGATATTGGCAAAGCTGTCGCGACCCGAGAAAAAAAAAGAATTCATTGAACATTATTATTATCATTGTTATTATTATTGTTATATATATTATAACATTGTATACATATATTTATTGAAATGCTCTATTTTTATAAAACTTTGGAGGTGGAGTCCGTCAATAAATAAAATAGGGTAAACCGGCCAATGAATAGACTTTTTTAGGCACGTGCTCTTATGGAAAGTGTCCATTATTATTATTATTATTATTATTATTATTATTATTATTATTATTATTATTATTATTATTATTATTATTATTATTATTATTATTATTATTATTATTATTATTATTATTATTATTATTATTATTATTATTATTATTATTATTATTATTATTATTATTATTATTATTATTATTATTATTATTATTATTATTATTATTATTATTATTATTATTATTATTATTATTATTATTATTATTATTATTATTATTATTATTATTCGAGACGCGACGGAAAGACGAGGGAAAATGTTCATCGCAAAAAATGTCGATGAATAATTTTTTTGTGTACGAAATAGATCGCCGAGACATGCACAGATTTTCGTTTTACCGTCTGCAGCGCAAAGAATAAAAGTAATATAACTATGTACATGGATTATGAGAGACGTGTATCGTGTACAGTGGATATACGGTGCGGTAGCTCGAGCAAGATGCGACGAAGTAAAAGGGGCAGGAGTTGCGATAACCCTGCACGTCGTAACTCGGCGGGAGCGGAGAGTCGCGGGGGCTTCGACGTAAGGGGAGGCGAGGCTTTTCTCGACTCGAGAGGAGGCCTCAGAGTGAGAGGAAAAAAGATGAGATCGCCGGTGTCGGTTATCGTGCGCGAGAGCGGGAAGGAAAAGCGCCCCGGAGATGACGGGGGGGGGGGGGGGGGGGGTGAGCTGAGAGAAGGCGGGGGAAAGACGGTGAAGTCAACGACTCGTGGACCCCCTCGCATCGATTGCAAATATTTAAAGCCACCGAGGTCAGACGAGAGAGACGCCGGCAGACGCTCGCGAAGTCAAGAGAATCCGGTACGTCGCAATCCGCTTAGCGGCGGTGTAGACAAAAACCAACGACGAGCTGTTGTAATTGGCGTTTCTTGAAAAAGACAAAAAAAAAATAACAACGGGAATAGTGACGGTATTACAAGAGAAAATCCATACTCGACGACTTTTACGATCGAACCAGTAATAATGGACCGGGGGTTTTCGCCGATTCCAGTGCATTGAAAAGCCCTGCTTAATACCCGAACACTTTTTGCCATGGTATTCGAGTCGGGGTATAACGAAAAGCCAATGACTGTCGAGGAGATTCTTGTTTGCGCTGTAAATGAGAGGATAAAGCTTCCGGGCTCGAATTTCACCAAACGCGAAAGAGTATGACTGATGGAAACGATGCGTAACAGAGGTATTGATATCAATAGAGCCATTGACATCAACATTTTTTTTTAGCTCGGCAAACTTTTTTTATATCAGCACTGCACGACAAAAAATATTTCATCGGGATTGATTCGAAAAGTAGTACGCTGCGCGGACAATATTCGGTTCGATTGAAAAGCGTCCATAAAAAAAGCTGCTCACTGTTGGAAATCGGTTTTATGTTTTTTTTTTATTATTATTTTTTTTTTACGGTTGAAGAGACGGAGTGTCGCTGTATCGGAGGGAGTTTATATCGACTATTCCGTTTCCTTCCGTAAGAGTGATAGAGCATCTCGCGTAGGCGCTGGATATTCCACGTTCCCCTCTCGTGCAACTGACATCTGAATGTAACGCAGGGGGATTTAAATAAATCAATAAAAATAAATAAACATTTTGTTGCGATGTCGCTTTTTTTACCGGAAGTGCCGTCATAAGAGACGGCACTTCTTTTTTTTACAGGAAGTTGCATCACTTCCAATCGAAAAATGAGATTTTCAAATTATTTTCGGTATGACGTCACTTCCGTTCAAAAGATTAAATTTTCGGCCCGGGCGTGAAGTTTCCGTCTATGATCAAATAATTGAATCGACTAAGCTGCTCTCCGTCGTAAACCGCTCGCGTAAACGTTCGCGCGAATTAAAGAGCGATGTAAGACCAATTCATTCCCGTACAAACTGTGCCAGCGAAGAGCGCGCGGCGAAAGCCCCGAACGTACGGGGAAGATCGCGAAGTACATACAAGTTTGCCCCTACGGTTTATATCCAATTAGTGCTGAGAAGGGTGGAGAAACCGGGAGTGAAAATTTAGTGGTTCATTAGACTCGTAGGAACAGCCAAAATTCTAAATCCAGACAAATGGCATCTCTCTCTGTGCATTGCCGTTTGGATTCTCTGTATGGTACAGGTGGCCATTCTGGCCATTAGGAGAAGCGAGCATAGCCAGTAACGGATCGCGTGATTAGATTCGCCCGGCATTTTCCTTTATACCCTTCGACCTCCGCACCCGCAGTCTCTTCTCTCTCTCCTCCAGTTGCTGCTGTAACACCCTCGCTTACGAACATTCTCGCTCCCCTCGTTTATTGTACTTTCTCATGCGATGGTACATCCGAGCCGGTTATTATTACAACTGCCACAGTAGATTCTCCCGTAACGGCTCAGACCCGCACGAATGCGCTTCGCTTATCCGAGATTCCTCGCCTTTCCGCTCTACCTTCGGAGAACTCACCAGAAGTTTCACTGTTCCTGAACGATGGGCCAACGATTATGACATCGCCAACAAGTTTGTCACGTATCGGAGATGCGACGTTAAAAACCATTCCCCGTACAGCGCCGTCATACCGTAGGGCATTAAATCGCGAAAGAGGCGTTGGCCCGAGCAATCCATCACGTTGGGATGACAAGGAATAGAGCCCTCGTGCTTCCGACGTTGCCGCTACTGCAGAAACTCCTGCTGTCCCCACTGTTTCCACTGGAATCCAACTATCCCTGCCAGGGGCTGGAGAGTTTCTCGGTGCCATGTATGATGAAGGTGTGCTGCTGCGGGACGAGAGAGTCACAGATGCTGCTGCGAGTGGGAGAGCGGGACGGATGGAGCATGTAGTTTAGCATACACAAGGACTGCAGTCTCACCACAGCGGTGACCCATTCGGCTGTTCCATTGCCCATGCGGCATGAGGTATACGACCCCCCGCGCCGCATCACCTCGATGATAAACAGTGCACCGAGCGAGGGGCGACGCTGCACAGCTTGATCGTGTGCGCAATCGCGTGTGACGTCGCATAACCGGGGGCATAACCGCCAAGGCATCATTGGGATTATCAAATTGACTCAGTTCCAGCGTCAGTAGTAGCGGACAGTTACGACGCGTTGTTAGCCCTGGTAGTTACGCCAGTACCAGATCAGCCACAGAGTTCTCACCCCCACTAATTTGGGTCTATGAAAATGATTTCATACTCAGAGCGGAATGTGCCGCATCAAAACGCAACCGGCGCGTCCCTGATCTCACAACAGATCCGCTGAACCAGCCGCGAATCACGGGTTGAGACTTTTACCGGATTTACTGTTCGATGTGCCAAAAAACGGGCGAGAACAAAGTTCCCAATGCTGATGCTGATGCTGCTGCTGCGACGTAAGAGAAGGGTATTCAAAGTTGTTCTTTGATGATACCAGACTGTGTATGCACCACCAGCAGTTGATCGTGTGCGCAATCGCATAACCATTGGGATTATCAAATTGACTTAGGCACAGCGTCAGTAGTAACGGACAGTTACGACGCGTTTTTAGCCATGGTAGTTACGCCAGTACAGATCAGCCACAGAGTTCTCACCCCCCACTAATTTGGGTCTATGAAAATGATTTCATACTCAGAGCGGAACCAGCCGCCAATCACGGGTTGAGACTTTTACCGGATTTACTGTTCGATGTGCCAAAAAACGAGTGAGAACAAAGTTTCCAATGCTGATGCTGCTGCTGCTGCTGCTGCGACGTAAGAGAAGGGTATTCAAAGTTTGTTCTTTGATGACACCAGACTGTGTATGCATCACCAGCAGTTGATCGTGTGCGCAGTCGTATAACCATTGGGATTATCAAATTGACTTAGGCACAGCGTCAGTAGTAGCGGACAGTTACGACGCGTTGTTAGCCCTGGTACTTACGCCAGTACCAGATCAGCCACAGAGTTCTCACCCCCACTAATTTGGGTCTATGAAAATCATTTCATACTCAGAGCGTAATGTGCCGCATCAAAACGCAACCGGCGCGTCCTTGATCTCACAACAGATCCGCTGAACCAGCCGCGAATCACGGGTTGAGACTTTTACCGGATTTACTGTTCGATGTGCCAAAAAACGGGCGAGAACAAAGTTCCCAATGCTGATGCTGATGCTGCTGCTGCGACGTAAGAGAAGGGTATTCAAAGTTGTTCTTTGATGACACCAGACTGTGTATGCATCACCAGCAGTTGATCGTGTGCGCAGTCGTATAACCATTGGGATTATCAAATTGACTTAGGCACAGCGTCAGTAGTAGCGGACAGTTACGACGCGTTGTTAGCCCTGGTACTTACGCCAGTACCAGATCAGCCACAGAGTTCTCACCCCCACTAATTTGGGTCTATGAAAATCATTTCATACTCAGAGCGTAATGTGCCGCATCAAAACGCAAGCGGCGCGTCCCTGATCTCAAAACAGATCCGCTGAACCAGCCGCGAATCACGGGTTGAGACTTTTACCGGATTTACTGTTCGATGTGCCAAAAAACGAGTGAGAACAAAGTTTCCAATGCTGATGCTGCTGCTGCTGCTGCTGCGACGTAAGAGAAAGGTATTCAAAGTTTGTTCTTTGATGACACCAGACTGTGTATGCATCACCAGCAATTGATCGTGTGCGCTGTCGCTTGCGACGTCGCATAACCAAGGGCATACCGCCGAGGCATCATTGGGATTGTCAAATTGACTCAGTCCCCGCGTCAGTGGTAACGAACAGTTGCGACGCATTGTTAGCCCTGGTAGTTACGCCAGTAGCAGATCAGCCACACAGTTCTCACCCCCCTAATTTGCCTCTATGAAAATGATTTAATATTCTCAGCAGACTGTGCCGCATCAAAATGCAACAGACGCGTCCCAGATCCACTGAAGCAGCCGCGAATCACGGGTCTAGGCTTTTACGGGCTTTACTGCTTGATGCGCAAAAAAAAAAAAAAAAAAACGAACGAGAACAAAGTTCCACTGCGACATAGGAGAAGGACGTTGAAAGTTTTCTCTTTGATGATACCAGACTGTGTATTCCCTACCAGCAATCCATCATGCCGCGTGTCACAGTGAATTCAGGTATACAGCGCGATCGCTGCGGTACGCATGGACAGTGGATTTTCGGTTTGGTAGCAGGGGCGAATGACAATAACGAGAGATAGGTGGGGTTAGATAAAGTGAAAAGCTTCCATGCGGTTTCGGGGTAGAGACTTTGGAGAGTAATCTTTAGGTGGACCGTCGATTTTCACAGCGTGTTCGCGGTTTTGTAAGTAAAACGGGGGACGAAAGAAGGGTAGACAGAGGATGAAGAGAGCACCGGACAAAGTGGTATAAAACAAGAGTGGAGCGTGTCTCTCATACTCTAGATCGAGTAGAGCCGGCGAGGTGGGAGACGACGAGCTTGCCCTCCTCCCAACGTGCAGAAACTCCTCATTCGCCGGGCTGTTGCATTGTGTCCCGGCTCGAAGCTTGCATACGCCGGTAGTGTGCGTGAGCTTGCTTGTCCCTTCGATCCGCCGTATACCCGCGCCAAACCGAGTGCGACTATGTGGACAACCGTCGGGTCTACTGAAAACCCGCCGCTACGTTGACGAACAATGAACAGCCGGCATGAAGGCTCTCCCGCCATCGGGAGGGTGAACCATCGTGGCCACGAGGCACCGAACCACGTTCAAACAAATACTACCAGCATAAACGAGGCATCCACCAGACTGGCACGGGGTTGACGGGTTATACAGGGTAGGAGGGCTGCGAATACACGGAAAGATGGAGACGAGGCTTACCCGAGCAATGAAAGTTTGGACACGCACAAACATCGACCCGCCACAACGAAGCTCGGGCTACGAAAGCTTTTCTATATTGCCCCCCCCCCCCCCCTCCCCCCTGCTTCGCAACACCAACCACTCACCCTCTGAGCTCGTGCGGTGGGTGCGTCAACAAGTGTCTTGGCACCGATTCTCACGCTCTACTTTCGCCACTTTTTTTTTGCATGTTTAATTTATGATCGCGTATCGAGAGACAGCTTCATTGTTCTCGTATGTACGCGGCGGCTTCGCAACCCTAGCGGCAAACAAACGACCGACTATATCGTTTCTTTGTTCTCGAATGTGGGTATTTACCTTGAAAAAAATAAATAACCGAACGGGGTTTCGTCGTTCCTTTGTGCTCGCTCGAAGCACCTCGCGTACGTCGGTCTGGCGATTTAGCTCGACGAATCCATGGATTTTTATTATTGTGCGATAAGAACCCGTCGGATCCGGTGGTGGTGCTTCGCTGGAACTGATAGCTCTAGGGGGTGGACGACGTCGAGGCTTATCCTCTGACTCGAGGCGGACCTAACAAAGTCGTTCGCGGCGATCAACCCGGAAAAAAACTGGAAAGCGTCCAAGTCTCTTCCGATTCGCGAGTTTTTATCGCGCGTGCGATACGAATTATCGTTTCGTTATCATTCGGCCGCTTAATAACGACAAGCGTCGCTGCTCCAATTGATAACGACTCGACGGGAGACATTTCGGATCGCGGAAATGAAAAGCACAAGGGCTCATCTAATGTCGCCTCCGACCGTAATTGGATCTATCAATTTTGATGCTCGGCGATGGTAATCGGTGCGAATGGTTCGGAGCTTTGTCGGAACGGCTATCGGTTGCGAGGGTTGATGAGTCGACCGGCGTTCCGGGGGTTTCGCCCCATGCAGGATGCCGCGCACGGGACAATCGGCTCCGATGAAGTGAAACACGGACAGCGGAATAATGGTCGCTACGATTAAGCACTGACTCGTTTCCGTTCGTTCGACGGCGGAGACTCGGAGGGCTCGAGGGGGGACGGAGAGGTGCGCGATTGATTTGATTGTAATTACCTCGATCGATCGGAAGTTTCTTGCTTCAGAATCACCAATCAAGAGGCAACACGGAACAATGAGAGAATTTCACTCCTCCGATCGGGAACGGCGTTTCGGTTCCCATCGGGGAGAACTGCAGGCCGCGTACACGCTGGCCCCGGATTAACCATAGATCAGAATTCTGCCGGTGCTCCCGTTAAATTTCCTGGCAGCTAAACGAGGCTGCGAATAGGCTGGTAACGATGCAGCGGGTGGGGAAGAATCGGGTAAACGAAACACCGAAGCTCCCGATTCGCATTCTCGAGCGATTTTACGGTCAAACACTTGCACGAGGGCATCGAAGCTTTGAACCCCCTGATCGGGTTCTCTCTCATCGTACTTTCAATGGCGTTGGGGTCCGGGGAGCGCAATCCCGGATGGCGGGAACGATGGAACGAGGTTCGAACGGTTTTGGTCGAAACTCCCCCCCGATTAGGTGGAAACTCGATTTTCATCACTTTCACGAATACCGTGAAAACTGTTCGACGTCCATACGTGTGCGTTTTGTTGTTCGCTTATGGGGGCAGATGGGGGGGAATGAAATTTGTTATGCACTCTCTTACCTCGAATGACCACGGCGTTGAACGTCATTGACGCTTGGCCGTGGTGACGACGCTTTTTCCGATCGAGAGGTCCGCTCTCCACGCGACCTCTGACGCACACGTTATCGTAAAAAAAATAAAAAAAAAAAAAAATGAAAAATATATATGTACGGATCAGGTACCACCGGTGACACTGAATGGAAACTTTATGGCGATCGTGCCTTCGGGAATGAGAAAAACAAATTTGATAAATTTTTCATTTTTCACGTAGAGCACACTCGCGCACTTATCCTGTGTGTGTGTGTGTGTGTTTTGGTGGGTGTGTGTAGGCCGATTCGCACTTTTCGTTGTCAACTTTTTGTTGCTGTTGTCGTAGGTCAGGAAACACCTTGCTTACGCTTATAGATGTGTTTACTATAATTCAACGATCACAGTTAAAACATCTACGATGATATATATATAATATATATATATATTTTGTTTTATTTGTTTTATATAATTGAATTTGCTTAAAACTTGAACGATTACTAGTAATTGACAGTATTCGATTGGTCGTTGAGTGTGGATCTCTACCTCTCATTCGATCGGATCCGGTGACGTCGAGAATATATAGCTGTATTATCTTTTTCTCTCTTATCATTGAGTTTACATTAAATATTGAAAATTACATTTTTTTTTTTTTTTGGTTTTTAATATTCAACAACGAGTAGCACGAACAATGATTTAATTCACTTTGCCACGTATTTATTATTTTTGCTTCTTTTCTTTTTCGTTATTTTCTTTTATTATTGGATTATTAAACGTTGAATTAACAGTTAGGATTAATCTTAGATTTTTATAATTCATCCACGAGGGTGGGTTTTCTTTTACGTTGTTAACTCGAAATTTATACGGCGACGTTGAAGATCGTAGAATTTTTAAATTTGAGTCGAGAGAGAAGAGAAGTAGGTTGACGTTTTTCACTATCTATTCCAAAGTCTGTATTTCTAAGTGATTCTTTTTTTTTTTTTCAATATTCACCTCTCCGAACGATTTTTTTTCTCTTTCTTTCTATATTTCAATCTACGAAGCTCGACGATCTATTCTCGTGTTTCACGGTTCCGTGACTGTGCACCCTTTGAATCAAAACTCAGGTAAGTCACACCGAACTCTCAAATTTTTTTTTTTCTCCTCTATCTCTTCCTCTTCGTAGGCTTCCTCGTCGACTTTAAAGCACCCTTAAACTTTAATCTTTCTCATTCCTTTCCTTTCTTCCTTCGTTCTCAAGTTTCCCGCGCTCTCTACACCCGGAGCTTTTGCCTTTCCCTTCCGGTCTTCTTCTCTCGCTTCCTCCTCCTCCACTTCACACTCTCGAGATTTAGGTCGTCGGTACGGGCATCGGACGTGGAAACACTGTAACACGAGACGAGGGCACACACATCCCGCTGCACTTCAGCTGTACGCCTTCGCTTCTCTTTCTCCACCCTCCTCCCCCTTCCCCCCTCCGCTATCGTACGCCTTGAAGCGATTCAGCGAGAGGGTGAATCACCTGCCGTCGACGCCGGTGGCTCGCGCTAAGGGATCTTCGGGGTTAAGAGCCGAACCTCGTGGACCCTGAACGATCTATACCCTGCTACTCTGACGCCTCCTTCCCCAAACAATTTCTTCACTCAAACTTTGCCCTGCATACCGCAGATGGCTCCGGAAGCAACTTTGCCTATAACCCGCATACCTTAATGTTAATCGAGCTGAAGAAGTTTTTCCTAAATAGTGCTCTTATATATTATTTTTTTTATCTGGAGTCATCGGGTTTTATCAGATTTGTTTTAGGGTAGTCGGAGCGATAGAGAGTCCCGCCAAACGTGAGTTTCGGGGAAAAAGTGAAACACTTGTCGATGGAATAAAAATCTGAAAAAAATCGACCGTATTGGAGGTGCTGCAAATAATGTTTGTATGTAATAATAAATCCAAAATGTTATTGACAAGTTAACGATAATAATAATTGTGCAACGAATTACGAGGAAACTTAACTACTTTTTTTCCATAAGAATGATTCTTTTATTTTTCTGAATCACTTTTATGAAGGAGAATAGTTAAGTTACCGGGTAATTTGTTGAATAATGGTTTTTATCTTCAATAATAACAAATTGAAATTATTATTTCTCAAAAACAATCTTTGCAGCACCTCCCATATACTTAATTTTTTTTTCAGATTTTTATCCCATCGAGAAGTGTTCGAAATTTTCTCTGAAACTCACGTTTGGCGGGACTTTTAGAAAATCAATTGAAAAATATTATCAATTTTTAGGAAATCAATTGAAAAATATTAGCAATTTTTAGGAAATCAATTGAAAAATATTAGCAATTTTTAGGAAATCAATTGAAAAATATTATCAATATATTTAGGAAATCAATTGCAAAATATTGTCAATACTTAGGAAATCAATCCAAAAATATTATTCAATTTTAGGAGATTAATCGAAACATAAATGGATAAACATTATTGTGCTAGCCGAGCGCGCTAAGTGCATTCTTTCTCCATTTTCCTTATTACATTCCGAGCTATAGCGCGAGACCGATTGTTCTTGCGCGATCGGTGTCCCGAAGCAGAACGCCGGTACGCTTTATCGTTGGCTGGATGTACTGCGACCTGCGGGGCAGCAGCGGCAGCGTACCAGCAGAATGGCGATAGCGTTTTCAAGGGACGGTTGCGGAGCAAACCCCGAGCTTTATTTATCTCTGCTCTCGCTCTCCAACGATTGTTTAGCACCGCCCAGATATAGAGAACGTGGCTCGGTGGATTATATCGCAGTACTTGTTCCCCTCGATTATCCCACGAGTTTCCCTGAATCCCGCGAAACTCCCGAACGGAGTCCGACGCGCGCGGTATTAAGCGAAAAGGGCTTCCGGCGTTGGATTATTCCCAACCGGATACTACAACACCGCCCGGGAGGAAAAATATTGCAGATGTCGTCCGCGCCCGAACACACCGCTATTTTTTTTCCCCCTCGAGACACTATCCGCTTTGTATCTTCAACCTCCCGCGAGCAAATATGCTAATATTTAAACGAAACTCTGTTGCACGCTGAATAACCAAGCGGAGAGTTGCGGAGGTGAATTTTTTTTTTATTTATCTCGTCTCTTCTTTTTCAATCTCCTATCAGCGGCGTGAATCAGAGAATTCACGCGGCGGGAAGAGGAACGGACAAACCACGAAGGTAATATATATCTCCCGTGGAAATTAAAATATTTGAAAAAGAATAAATATGGGAATTGGAGTAGCGAAGAGCCACGAGTTTGCGGAAATATATAATTCATGAGACTCACATTAATTATTCCATCGGCATAATATAAAGACGACTCGTCTCGTTTGCATTCCGGCGAATTATTATTTTACGTGATGGATTTTAACGCATAATCATTGTTATGGTAGAGACGCCTCGGCGAGCCTGGCTCGGAGACGGAGAGCTCGTGAGAACTCAACATCGGCGAAAGAAGAGGTCGACGTAGCGGCGGAAAAGCTCATGGGGAAATTAAGAGTGGGATGACAGACTCTCGACGGTCTCGAAACAGAGCTGGAGACAGAAGTTGCAAAGCGAGAGAGGCGGCGGACGGTATAAACTCAATTAAAGGACGAACGTCCGCCGCAACGTTTCTCGCTGTCCGGGAGAACTCGACAGTCGACGGCATTGAGAGACTCGTAAACGCAGCGCGAAACTTTGTCGTCGACGCCATTGGATAACGGAAAATCGACGAATTATACGCGCGTTGGCCGGTAACGAGCCGGAGAGTAATGAAGAATCCAATAATTACGAGTTACTTTGACGAGAATTGAAATACCAACAAAACAAAAAAAAAAAGAAAAAAATGGGTGCGAAGCCATCAATTTATAGTGAATTCCGCGACGGTACGGGATTTTTTTTATTTTGTCGAACTGGCACGCTCGGGCCGAATCAGTTCGATGTTATTTCAACAATTCGCTTGGGAAGTTCACGGGATCTGTAAAGTAGGAACAGGCAAGTGAGGAAAGAGAGATACTACTAGGAACAGGGGATTGAACCGCATCCGGCGAGGGTTGCAAACCACGGGCAGAAGCTGAAGCGTGGGAATGCCATCAATCGCTCGGGCATCCGGTACATCGGTAAACTCTCTGTCTCTCTCTCTCTCTGCACTCCGAACTCTCTCGTTTATGCGAATTTATCTCACCTACAACCCTCTCGGCCTTGTTACTTTATAGACGATCGCGTAGGTTGCGTTCGCCCGATAGTATTGATTCCCGCTGGTTGGATCCACATGCATGGTGGCGTGGGGCGTTACAGCCCGTTTTATCGCGATCACCGAAAAATTCGAAAGATTTTCGGTCGAGCTGGATGACCAAAATTACTCTTTTAGTCCTCCCACGCATTCATAAAATAAAATAAAAATAATTATCGACTGCCCCTCAAATTTTTACAAGAAAAACAGACAATTTCTTTTACGTTTAGTAATTTCTCCGAAGTGCCTGCGGCCCGTCAAAGGAAGATAAAATGCTCTGATGGATGCTGCATCAAATACTTGATTACATTTCTTTATTTTTATTTATATTTTTATCGCGGACACCGAAAAATTCTAAAGATTTTTGGGCGAGCGGAGATTACTCTTTTGGTCATTCCACGCGCTCACAAAAAAAATAAATTATTATCGGCTTCTCTTCAAATTTTTACGAGAGACAGATAATTATTATTTTTTTACATGTCGTTATTTCTCCGAACTGCCTGCAGTCCGTCAAAAGAAGATGAAACGCTGCGCCGGATGCCGCATCAAATACTCGATTCGATTTCTTTATTTTTACTTTTTCGTTTCTCGAACGAGGATACTGCACGGAGAAGAGGCGCGTAGAACCGTTGGCTGATACATATTCCTACTGCTTACAACCCTCTCGGCCTTAATCCAGCGAACTCTTAAAAATAAAAATAAAATTTAAAAAAGGATTTTTTTTATAGGCTCCTAAATTTTTTTCGAAAAACAGATAATTTTTTTTTTACTCTTCGTCACTTCTTCGAATTGCCTGCGGCCCGTCAAAAGAAGACGAAACGCTGCGCCGGCTGCCGCATCGAATACTTGATTCGATTTCTTTATGTTTACTTGCATTTTTATTTTTTCGTCTCTGGAGCGAGCGTACAGCGCGGAAGGACGCGCGTGGAACCGTTGGCTGATGCATATTCCTACTGCTTACAAACCTCTCGGCCTTAGTCCGTTCGACCGATAGAATTGATTCTCGCTGATTGGATCCGCACGCATTGCGTTTCCATCCGACCGGTTTCTTTTATCGCGGATCCCGAAAGATTCGAAACATATGTGGTCAAGCGGACATGACTCTCTCGGTTGTCCCGCGAACTCTTAGAAATAAAAATAAAATTGAAAAAAGGATTTTTGCTTCCTCATAGAGGATGCTATGTTTTCGTGAAAAAATTTTTTTCGAGTTTTTAATGTCAGCGTAGTATGTTTTTATAGGCTCCTAAAATTTTTCCGAAAGACATATAATTATTTTTTTTTTACTGTTCGTCACTTCTTCGAATTGCCTGCGGCCCGTCAAAAGAAGACGAGACGCTGCGCCGGATGCCGCATCAAATACTTGATTCGATTTTCTTTATGTTTACTTGCATTTTTATTTTTTCGTCTCTGGAGCGAGCGTACGGCGCGGAGGGACGCGCGTGGAACCGTTGGCTGATGCATATTCCTACTGCTTTAAAGTGTACTTCTGGCACTTCCGGCAAACGCCTTTGAGGCACGTTCGTCTCCCAAACCGTCCCCGCCGTTTCAACCTCGCCACTTCATACAACGTTCCAACTCTCCGGCGGTCTCCCCCCGCCCATCCCTGCGCGTCTCGAACGGCATCCTTGAGAAATAAACGATAAGACGCGCCAGAACGACGGATCGCACAAGGCAGCAAAGGACAGACACATCCGAACCCTTGAAAAAATTCTACCCTCTGTGTAGCCTTGCGACTCGACTCCCGCTTCACCCTCCCAATTCGTTCGACGTCGAATATCGAGCGTTTCAACGTTTCACCACGCAATTGTACAAATCTCCTCCACCCCCCCCCCCCCCCCTCACCCCCTTCCACCCTCGTGCCATTTACTACCTGAAGCACGAAATACACTTTGCCCTTTTCCCACCTACCGAGCAAAGTGTCTAAATCCACTTGACCGAGAAATTGAAACGTGAATTAATCGTCTCAGATTGGTGGTGTACGTCGGCTTCCGTTTTTGCGCTACTGTTTGGTCAGCCCTTCCTCCGCGGAGTTTCAGACTCTTACAGCTTCGTCAAATATTTGACGAACCGCTCCGAGGTGGTCAGTAAGCTCGATGTTTCTGTTAAACCCCTAACAAGACGCTGTCGCCGGTGCCGCTCCCTCGGAATCGGCCCGGCGCACCTTCGCGGAAACAAACAATTCGCCGGAGGCGATTTCTGCGCCCTTGGAAGTGCCCCGTTCGTGCCGGTTCGCCAAACGGCTAATCCGTTGCGATGAAATTTTTATGATTTTTTTTTTTTTTTTAGGAAAAATATAGAAGGCCTGCTTTGGGAGTGGAAATAAATAATCGTCCGGAGGAGACAGTGGGCAGCCACACCGTTCGCGAGACCCTTCGAAGAACCCTTAGCGCCGCTCCCCGGCGAGCCCGAAGCCGGTCGGGAAGCGCAGCCACGACCATCGCTATCCCTCGGTCGACTCCTTCTCGCTGATGGATATTCACGAAGAACTACCGATTCGTCGTGATTATCCTCTTGACTCTCTCGTCTTAGTATCCTCCTGCGGAATTATCCGGTCGGTTGTTTCGCCGCACGTATCGACATTGACACGACGCGCACCGACGCCAAGGCGAAACAACGACGGCGTGAGCGCGGACTCCGGGGCGGCGAACTGACGCACCGACATTTCGCGATTCACCCCCGTACAACCTTTCGCGTGTTTTTTTTTATATATATATTTTTTTTAAGTTTTTTATGTGTAGTAACAATCAATTTTTTTTAAGCTTCTTTATACTTTTTTATTTTCTTTACTTTTCGGTACGCGACATTACCGACAAGGACGAAACTGTATTTAATCTTTTTTTATATTTTTTTATTTATTTTTTTAAATTTTTATTATGTTCTCCGTACAAGGGGTTGACCCGGCGTCGGGCCGTAGGCCGTGTAGCACGGCTCTCGCTACTGCCGGCTGGCACAACGTGTACCCTCGCTACTAACGTGATGTCCTCCCTCCAACGAGGAGCCGGACTCCCTACTACCTGCGCGACCGCCAACCAGACTTCCCCCACCTCGGCACAACGCCGATCAACCCCCCTAGCCAGCTCCGCATCCGCGTCTCCGTCGACCCCCTTCTCGCGAGATTTCACTGGAAAATTCGCGCATGCGCGTCACGCCGGGAGACGGAGGGAGTAAAAAACCATCAGGGCCGTACGTCGAGGCGCGTCGAGTCGCTCGACGTCACCATCGGCACAACAACTTCGCTGTTTCCTACATTTTACCCTGAACCCAGTGTGTGACCCACGTATTTTTTTTTCTTTTTTTTTTGCACACCATTCCAACCCCCTCGAGTTTCCTCTCCTTTTTTTTCCTATCCGCGCTTCCTTCGATCCGTCGCTTTCCTTCTTCATACTCCACCCCCGAGCTCGGAAACGCGCGACGTATCTCTCCTGAGGAAGCGAACTCCGGCTTTTCTTTTCCTTTCATTGCTTCCTCGTTTTATTTCGTGCTTTGTTTTTTTTGTTTAGTCTGTTTTTTTTTTTTTTTTTTTTTTTTTTTTTTTTTTTTAGTTTGTTTTCAAAACAATTCCTGGGATGTTTGCTCACCGGGAAACCTCTCGCTTTGCCGGGGACGACGCATTCGAGGGTTTGACGCTTCGAGGGCGATTTGTTTTTTTGTTTTTTTTTTTTAATTCAATTTTTCCCCTTATTGTGTCTTCGACTACCGCGCCGGATGTGACTGAGCTTCACGCACGTGTGATATGTAAACGTGCGATTTTTTCGGCTTGCGATATTTTTACGTCGGGCTATGCGAAATGAGTCCGTTGGACCCGAGAGTGTCGCGAATCCGCTTCGTGAATGCACTGAGGTCGGGTAGATCGAAGCTACGGGGCTGAGATTCTTTCGACGGGAAAGTTTGCGAGATCGTTGCTTGAACCCTTTCGGTAAGAGGTTCTGCGCAGTTTGTCGAGATTCCTCGATAAATCAGAGAACGACGGGACGGTGTATAGGATAATATATTTTGCATGTTCCGTGGGGCAATGTAATATCCATGCGTGTCGGAGACGAATATCATTCTGCTGAGTCGCCGTAAAAATGATGTATCGCATCGTACTTTTGCTCAATCGAGAAGAAAAAACATCGACGGCAATGCATTTACAAAATATCGAGCACTTATTCGCTCGTATTCGCTAATGTTCAAAATTTGTGTTTTCACAGTTGGCTGAAGGACTCGGGTAGGGCTGTACGGACAGGCCGGCCTAGCCGGCTAAAATATCTTATTAGCTAATGGATTTTATAGTTTGGCCGGCTCAGCCGTCTTAGCCGGCTAAAATATTTCAGTCGGCTAATCCGTTTTAGCCGACGAAGCTATATTAGCCGACTAAGCTAATACAGTCTTGGCATTTTTGAACGAATATTTATTTTATTTTTTCTAATGTTACCTGCAACGTATTCCGAAGTGTTTTCGCCCGCTGAACATGAATCCGTCAGCCTTTATGGCCTAAAGCACAATGCTACATTAAGGAACTCGATTTTATGCACGAAAAATCGTATTTTTGGAATTTAAATGGAAAATATTGAGTTGGGAGTAAAATAATTGTTATATTCGTGATCAGCGGGAAAAAATCCGTGGAATATAGCCTTGAAAAAAAAAAAAAAAAAAAAAAAAAAAAATGATTGAACAGGGATTTTTCACTTTTTGAGCCACTTTTGGAAAAACGTCGATTTTCGTGATTTTCAAACGTCGATATCTCGGCTCCCAATGGAGGTAGGGAAAATCCGAGGTGCCCATCGTGTTCTACGAGAAAAAATATACAATATAGGGCCTTGTTCGAAGTTTGATAATCTTTTTATCGTTCCGTTTGAGAACGTTGGAAAACGCAAAAAATTTACTCGATAGCCTTGCAATTGCTTGAAGACCTGGAATATTAAATTCAATGTACAATTGTGATGAAAAATTCGTGTTCAGTGTCTTAAAAACATTGGAAATACTTTATTTTAAATAATTTACTTTAATTCTACTACGAAAGTGATTTAATATTAATAGTCTACTTTAATTTCAATGAAAAAGTACATTCATTTTTCATCATAATCATACATTGAATTTAATGTACCAGTTTCTCCATAAAAACTTCCAATTTTTTTTCACACTCAGGTTTTGTACCTTGTTGCACGCCCTCAGAACACGGAATAAACGAATCTATCTATCTACTTCAACTATGTATTCACCTCGAGCAACAAACACCTTCCAGATAAAAATTCTCTCCGCTAATCCTGCCCGCTCCCCTAATTGAAATTCACTTCCGGTCCCGATCGAAATATTTCCCTCAAGCCCTTCACCGCAATTTTCACCCCGTGTCCCTCGACAATTCCAAACTTCCACGGGAACAAACGACGAGCGTACATCTCGTTTTCTCGTCCCCACGAGACGTGGATTTGTATCGCCGACGACGCCAGAAAGCTCCAGGAGCGGAAGTTGGGCGTCGGGGGGTTGTTCTCCGTAAAAAGAGACGAACTACAAAGTGAGTAGTTGGTAAGTGGGTTGCGAGAGGCGAGAGAACGGGTTGAACGGGGAGAGTGGACCGTCGAGTCGCAGAAACGCGGGAAGCGACGAAACGCTTTCGAGCGAGGAACCACGCGCCTTCACCGCACGCCGCTCTCCGGCAACCACGACGACGCCATATTGATTTTCCGGAGGGCTTCAGAATCGCGCGCGTTTCGCCTTAATCCCCCGCAAAGTTCCTCACGACTCCCGTGTACTCGTGTCCCTTCGACCCTCGAACTTCGATAAAGCCGTGTTTATGCTCGAGACACCGTTATCCACATCAGAACTTGGACAGTGATAAGCATCGTTACACCGACGTCTTTGACGATCCGGTGTAAGTACCCAATGCCTGCGATGTTTGTAAAGGCATCACAGGGCTGCGGAGCCTACGGAGTGTATGGAATGAATAGGGTGAGTGAGGGTGATATGGCGTAATGGGTGACATGGCCCCCCCTTATATCTTTCAACGTAACAAACGAATCGCGCTGCCGTTTGCCCAGTTTTTAGCGTATGTGGATACAATATGATTTCACCGAAATCTATAAGCTTGTATGTGCAAGGGTGAACACGATATGCCACGTGGCGTTATCCCCCGCAATTTCCGGGTGATATGGCCAGTAAAACTGTTTTCTTTTTCGTTTCGCATGTGAAAAATTTGACGGAGGTTCAAGAACTTTTCGTAGATACTATGGTAAAGATTCTTGGAAAATCTGAGACTTTCCGTCATAGGTGGCGCCCCAGTGCCCTACTACTATGTGCTATGGTAATTTTTTCTTAGATGATCGGTTGTTTTTACTAGATCCTTCTCTGAGTGTGTAGTTCATACAGACAACATGAAAATATACTAAGACATGTTTTGTGCGGTCCTTCTATGCTTCTCTAGGTCTGACTGACTACCATTATATCATCCGTAGTGTCCCGATGATATGGCTGATCGAAAATATTCATTTATGGAGCTGCAATTAAATCGCGCATCGAAAATATCGAAAGTTCTGAGTTACGATTAAAACTTAGAGGTTTTTTTTACGTAAACCTACAATTTTCATTGTTAAAAAAAAAAACTTGGTCATATCAGCCCGACTAACCCTACGTGGACCGGGGGGGGGGGGGGGGGGGGAGGGTATATTCACCACTTTTATCCCGCACATATTGATTCGTCCGAAAGCAGGTTGGTCGGAAAAAGTTTTGCGCTTTGCAGAGACTATTCCGGAAACTTTATTCCCTCTCGCATAATCATCGAAATTATCGGGGGAAATATAGTCATAGGTAACTGGCGATAGGCAGAATATAGACGTAGATAATTGGCGACGCCGAGAGGCGACGAAGGTTTATTTCTTTCAATTGCGCGTTCGCGGAAGGCTAATATTGAATATCGCGAATGGTAGAGAAAGAGATAAGTGGAATTCTTTATTTCAATAGAAGCTCTACATTATCATGTCTATAGATGTTACTTCGAGGCAATTGTGACGCGAATTTTCTATGAATTCCGGTAAACTCGGTTTATAGAGTGTGTCAGGATAAACATTTGTTGACCACATGTTTTTATTTTTTTGAAAAAAAGTTGTCTCGAAAATTTCGATATTTATGTGTGTTTTTCATTGATTCTTTTATTTTTATTTTTTGGATTGCTCCACTGGGTTTCGGGCTTGAGGGTGCGTGAGGATAGCAACCCGCTGTTAACCACCCGTCGCCGAGGGCGCGCGCTGCCTCGCAGCTTTATAGCACAAGCTCTGCATTATCGTGTCTATAGACGTTACCTCGAAACAATTCTGATGAAAATTTTCTATGAATTCCTGTGAACTCGGTTTGTAATGTGCCCCAAGATAAATATTTGATGTCCACGTGTTTTTATTTTTTGGAAAAAAAAAATGGTTTTCTCGAAAATTTCGAGTTTCATGTATTTTTTCATTGATTATTTTTTATTGAGTTTTCTGGATCGCTCCACTGAATTTTGGCCCTGAGGGTGCGTGAGGATAGCATCCCGTTGTTAACCACCCTTCGTCGGGGGGCGCGCGCTGCCTCGCGGCTTTATAATGCAATACAGCGAGTTGCCTCGATCGGAGCTGTTCCTGCGCCGTAAGTTCGTTCGGAACTGTGATAGAACGAGCCACGAGCTTCGGCGGAGATCTAGGGGGGTTGATGAGAGCGCGGCGCGACCACCGTCGTCGTTCCGCCACTGAAATCCCCTTCGCCCTCTATATCCATCGTTTTCTCTCGGCTCGACTCGAGCAAACCCGTGATACCTCGGTGGAATATTCGACCGGGTCGCCCTCGTCTCCCCGCCTTCCGACACGCCGTTGTGATTCTCCCCCGCTGGTTAACTCTTTGAGGATTATAAAAATTCAACTGCGAACCGATTAATTCATCAACTCGCCTCGCGATATCGACCCCGTCTCGTCTGACTACGAACGAGGCTGCTCCACTACCAACTTCAGCACGATGTTACGTGCTTCCAAATTTTACCGCCCGAATGGACAAAATTACATGCAAAAAAAAAACATACAAAAGTTACACTCGAACCATCATTATCCACTCGTAAAGACGTAGAGAATTGATTTCAATAAAAGTATAATCAACCCCTAGTTGGCGTGTCATGACACTATGTCAAAACAGGCTGAAATGCGATATTTCCATTGTTGACCTTTTGTCCGTGCCGTAATTGGCTGGTTTCGTATGGCCAAGTACGCTCCAGGTAAAGTGAGCCGAAGACATATCGTGTGTTCCTTGATTCATCCGTTTCTGTCGTAGTCTACATTTGTGATGAATTCCAAATACATTTGCGACCTGTCATACATGTTTTTTTTACTCACTTTCCTTCGTTCCTTAATTCACAGGTTTTGTCACTGGCTGCATTCGAGATACGTTCCAGAGAAAAATTACAAACTTTCCCATTACCGTTACTTCCGGTTTGAAAAGATTAATTTGAAACCGGAAGTGACGTCTGGCCAAAAGTCATTTCCGGTTTAAAACTGAGTTTTTCAAACCAGAAGTGACGTTTTTCCGTACGATGTCACTTCCGGTTGAAAACCGAGATTTTCAAACCGGAACTGACATTATCCCGTACGACGTCACTTTCGGTTTCAAAGTGAGGTTTTCAAACCGGAAGTGACGTTGCCGAAAATACTTTTAATCACTGAGCCGAACCAACGTCAGCGCTTCGCGGAGAATTTTTTTTCTTTTCATTTTCACCGAGTGACTGGATTTTCGTTTTTATCATCCACGAACGTTTCCCTCGGTGTTGCAGCACGGGGAGCGAAGGGATAAGGCGCGGTATGTTATCCGACAAGCGTACATACACGTATACGCGATAACACGGGATCCAGCGAGGGCGTGAGCTACGTGCACTGGCTTCGCGATATTGCGAGGAGCGTTTTACGTCGCTCCAACGTTTTCATTTTGACTCCGGCTAAACGGTTATTCGTAGCGCGAGGCGGGAAGATGTAGGTTCAGCAACAAAAGCACCGGCAGCGGAGCATCTTCGCCGCTACGTGACGCGAGCTAAAGTTCTCAATTACTGCATCCCTCGGTCTCCCAATGAGGGAGAGTGTCCGACACGAGCACGTAGAGACTGATGTGCTCACGCGACCGTGAGCCAGTATTTTTTTTCTGTCGCAAGCCCATTGACCGACTCGTCGAAAGCTCTCGCTGAAGCGGCGAATAAATCCCGTTGTACTTTTCACCTTCCGTACCAACATCTCGTGATATTTTAAAGTTCGTTGATTAACCTCAAACTCTCGTGTATCATAGTCGCACGAGCGGGCGGTATTGCAAACTCCGACCATGTCGTCGACTCTAACGTCAAAACTACGACGGAAAACTCCTTGAGACAGTTCCGCGAAAGTGGCAAGGCGTCATGACGTTATTGCAAACTCTTAACCCCCCCCCCCCCCCCCCCACCCCCCCCCCCCCCCCCCCCCCCCCGCCCCCTTCCCCCTCATTCTCGTGTCAAGCTTTTCATTTCGGGCTGACTTAATAGAGCTTCGAGGTAGCGCATTACCCCACGATGGCGGTTTTTTACCTACCCTATATACGAGAATAAGTTTGAGCCATGTGGTACGTAGGGAATGTTCATGGTTCCTTTCTTATCAAGGTTTCTTCTTGTATTATTATATCAAAAATAAAATCGACCTGAATTCTATCGATAAATCAACCGATCATTATTGTTATCATTTTTATCATTAATCAGAGCTGGGCAAAGTACCAGACAGTTTCAAGTATAAAGTCCGAAGTATCACAAGTATCACTTGATGCATCAAGTAGTTTTTGTATTTGAAAAATTTCTCAAGTACTTTTCGCGTGGCTTCCTCATTTGTCACCGTTTTGCGCATTGCACAATTGTAATAAATGAGGAAGCCATTTACAAATGACTTTGCACCTTTTTTTCATAACTTAAATAATGTTTACATTCATTTAAAAAATTCATAAGATTTTTTTGAAAGATATTTTATTTAATTAAAAAAAAAAAAACGAAAAGGGAACCCTTGTCGATTTTTTACGGGAATTTTTTAAATACATGTTTGAAATAAATTCTCGTTAAAATAATACTTATTGAAACGTTTAGACAGATAACCACATAGTAATAGAAACACGATGTCATACTACCCATCGAGTATCCGTAATGCGAGCATGTACTCAAAAAGTACTTGTGTACTTCAAGTACCTACTTGAAGTACACGAGTACTAAAAAGTGCTTGTGTACTTCAAGTACGTGTTTGAAGTACTAAAAAGTACTCGTGTACTTCAAGCACGTGTTTGAAGTACTAAAAAGTACTTGTGTACTTCAATTACGTACTTGAAGTACCAAACAAGTACCCGATACTTCAAGTACTGCCCAGCTCTCTTATTCATAAGATGTAGGTCGTTGTTTATTAGGGACAAGAGGATAGCAAAATAGATTTTATTTACGAACTCAGACGGCAAAGTTGTTAGATCGATGCCGACCTCGAGTACAATATGTGTCGTGCGGTTTGGAGACCCGAGTCATAGAGCACGCTCGGATATAGCCGGCCGCACGGATTCATCGATGCTGAACCCCGAAAACTGAGTCCACCAGCCGGGGTCACGTAGTACTATATACGATTTGATAAAATTATATTTCGTACTACGGACAGGCGTTTGCCTCGTTAGGGGTGAATTGTCTCTACGGTGGAATGTTCGACGAACGATGAAGCCGAAGGGGGGGGGGGGGGGGGGGGGGGAGGGGGATGCACGTACCGGGTGTGCGATGAAACTTTGTGCGGCCAGATATATATATCTCTCTCTCTCGGGCTCTCCGGTGCGAAGCGGTTGTGTGTAATCTAACGTCATAACTCGTCGAACTAGGTGAAACGTACTATGAGGAACCGAGTTATCCGTTTAGAAATTCTCCCGATCTAATTTCAATAGAGCTCTACGAGCTCCGAGTGTTTTTGGATGAAGAAGAAATCACTGAAAAATCGACGTTACAGGGGGACGAATAAAAACTGAAGCTCACCCAAATCGATAAGCGGGTAAATCGATTACCCGCTTCGGTAAGCGGTCGATTTAATGTCATTTTTTTGTCGTCCCACTTCTCAGAGTATATGCGTATATAGTTCAGGTTGTTTTTTTCAGTTTCATGTAAATCAATGCAATGTTGATTTACTAGCAAAATTATAATTTAGTATGTCTGTAGAGTGCTAGAAATATCGCTCGAAAATATCTGGCTACCTAGAAATACCTCTCGTATTGACCCTTGCACGTACAATCTTAACATTTTTGTGCAATCACATTGTATCCACATATACTAAAAACTGTGCAAGCGGCGGCGCCATTCGTTTGATACGTAAAAGATATTACGGGTGACCATCTCACCCTGATTTCCCTATAATAAATGCTCACGATGAAGCTTATATAAAATGCCTGCGATTTTTTTTGTTACCCAACAGTTTCCGTCGGCAATCTGGTTGCCGATCCGCTTTAGCTATAGTATAGTATAGTATAGTATAGTATAGTATAGTATAGTATAGTATAGTATAGTATAGTATAGTATAGTATAGTATAGTATAGTATAGTATAGTATAGTATAGTATAGTATAGTATAGTATAGTATAGTATAGTATAGTATAGTATAGTATAGTATAGTATAGTACAGTATAGTATAGTATAGTATCGGCAGCCTCAGCATTCAAATTTTATTTTTGAACCTAAAATCAGAAACTGATGGAACATGATATTGTAAAACAATTGAAAAAATAATAAGAATCTGTTAAAAAAAATGTTATAAAAAATGCTCGCGATAAAGCTTATATTTACCCAACAGTTTCCATCGGCAGCCTCAGCATTCCAAATATTATTATTATTATACAACTTGAGGTGAGACAACCGATGAAATATGGTATTGTAAAACGATTGAGAAAAATCCGTGAGAATGCTTCACGAAAAAAAGTCGTAATAAATACTCACGATGAAGCTTATATGGAATCCGTGCAATTTTTTTTACCCAACAGTTTCGATCAGCAATCTATAGTATGCTAGTTGCAGACCGACTTCAGCTACACTATTGCTATGCTATAGTATTCCAGCGGTAAGCGGGGATATTTAGAATTGTACTTGACGAGTATCGATGGGCTTCCTTCGAAGTATACTATTACAGAATTCTCCTCCTCCACTCGAGCGCCGTTGCCGATTTCTCTCGAGACTCGATCGGACCAACGAGACGGTGGAAGGAGCAAGAACGGGCCGTGTAACGGGCTCAACCTCTCGCGTAGCGACCGAGAGAGCTCCGCTGGCGGAAGAATGGCACTTTTTTTATCTTTTTCCTTTTTTTTTGCGCCGATTTGTTAGCGCACGATTGAACGTACTCACATCAATTGCTCCAATATTCTTCGATAGAGACGGCGAAAAAGAAAACCTGGAATGACGGTGGAATGAATCACTGGGTCGAAACCGGGTGAAAAACGTAGTTACGTTCTGCCTTTACAATTTGCCCGTATCCAAGCGACACTTATATGACCTGTCGTATGAAATTGAGAGACGCTTTATCATCGGGAATATTTTGTACGCGCGATTACATATTTCTGTTCCAAGCCGCGTCCTTTATGAGGGAATTTATGAGAGCTTTCGGGAGCCTCAGCGAGACGAATGATACTCAATGGGCCATCCAATTAAAAGTTGTTAAAGAGCTCTTTGACCGTCGGTACATGGGCAACCGCCCAGCGTCAAACGACTAAGTCCTTTCGCTAAATCATGTGTGTGTTTTCATGCGCATTTTCATTCTGCGCGAGCGACGCGATAATTAAATGGGCACGACTTTGACGCAGGTTGGGATCGCTCGGGCGGAGCTCGTTAGCTTCGCGAGCGTAATAAATAATGAATAATACAAAAAGCGAGAAACCAATCAGTATATGGCAGTCCGACAACTACAAGGTAGGTGTGACGCTGGCCTGCATTGCCGGCACATTTACATCTCTACCATTCACAACTCTACTTAAAAAGACAGCTCTAACAACTCTACCAGAAAACATCTCTACCATGTTACAACTCTACCGTATTAGAACTCTACCAAAATCTCTACCAGAAAGTAAAAAAACTTCACCGGATTTGAAGTAAAACTCTACCGGAATCTAATTAAAACTACCGGAATACAAAACTACCATCCAGCCTTGTATTCCGGCAGAGTTTCATTGTAATTCCGGTAGAGTTTTATTTCAAGACCGGCCGAGTTTTTTGGCTATCTGGTAGAGATTTTGATGAAATATGAGTTCCAATACGGTAGAGTTGTAATATGGTAGAGATGTTTTCTGGTAGAGTTATTATCCGGTAGAGTTGTGAGCGGTGGAGATGTAAATGTGCTGCATTTTCGACGGTGTCACATGCAATGTTTCATTGTATTTTTTCCGGTCATAAAATAAACAAACAAAATATTCCTACGATCTGGGTGCCATTGCGTATAAATTGTATGCAAAGCTGTCCACCGAAGTGTCGCGGTATTCGGAACGAGGATTATCAACCTGAAGTGACACTTTTCTGGTTTGTTTGTTCCCGAGGGATACGATAGACTCGAGGATAGGAGAAAACCTTATCTCCAGAATGATAGAGTTGGATTTTCTTTTGTATTTCTAGAATTTCATCCCGAGCCGAGAAAGGGAGAAAGAAGAAGGGATGGACCGGCTCGGAAATGTACCCGCCAGAGAAGTGGATCGTAAATCCATCCGACTATTATTTATTGATGCGACTTGAAGGTTCGGTAAGCCGAACGGATGAAGGAATCGCAGAGCCTCTGGATTCGAGGTAGAAAACTCCGACACACTCGATGCTCGTGAGTCCCTTTACTCGTCCCTGCTATCCACGGTTGCGGTATTCAGGCTCGACGATTTTTCTTCGAGGTACGCCCTAACATTTTTTTTTTGTTCTGATATAAGGGGCAGTGAAGTGCCGTGTAAAGTGAACAAATGATTCTGATATTATCTCACCCGGCGCTTTCGGACGGTCCGTCAAGCTTGGAGGCGCTTTAAGAGGTAGTGAAGCGTCATGTAACGCGAACAAATGATTCCGATATGGCTGGAGGATTGCGGTGACGGCCTATTGGCAATATGCAATATCTAAATCTGGGACTTTCTGCCATAGGTGGCGCCCTAGTTGCGTACTGCCATGAGTTATGGTAATTTTTCTTAGATTACCGGTAGTTTTTATTATACCTTCTCTCCGTGTTCATAGCGTAGGGGAGAGCGGGGCAAAATGGCACAGAGGGGCAAAACGGGATTATGAGACAAAACGCAATTTTCCAATAACTTCCGGATATTGGCAGTGGTCGTCCGTGGAGCAAAACGGGGTTGAAAATCCGGATGTATCATTGGGACAAAATGGGGCATTTAAAAATCATTGGAACATTGAGTTTTGCCCTCACTGTCCCGTTTTGCCCCACTGTCCCATTTTGCCCCACTCTCCCCTATGCGAGTGGAATTTGAAAATCTTAAATCACTCCGATATGCTACATTCTCGAGATTTCGGAGTTCATAGCGTATGGGAGTGAAGTTCGAAAACCCCAATATCCATATAGCACATGAGAGCGGAATTCCGAAATCATAAATCAATCCCATATGCTATATTCTCGAGATTACGGCGTTCGTAGCGTATGCGAGTGGAATTTGAAAATCTCAAATCACTACGATATGCTATATTCTCGAGATTTCGGAGTTCATAGCATATGGGAGTGAAGTTCGAAAACCCCAATATCCATATAGCACATGAGAGCGGAATTCCGAAATGATGAATCAATCCCATATGTTGTATTCTCGAGACGTCGGCGTTCATAGCGTATGGGAGTGAATTTCGAAAAACCCAAATCCCATATAGCACACGAAAGCGGAATTCGGAAATCATAAATCACTCCGATATGCTATATTCTCGAGATTTCGGAGTTCATAGCGTATTGGAGTGAATTTATTATTAACGTCTTATCGCTACACTTTTGGTATTATGGCACGCGATATCGTCACCGGTATGTTTTTATCATTCGAGTCGACCACTTAAATACAATCCTGGACCGAAATGGATGAGCAGAAAAACACGGGGTACGAAGAGTCAGAGACGAAAGGAGGAATGTTCCGATTTAAAACTCAGGCCGCGATATAAGAGGCAGTGAAGTGCCATGTACAGTGAATAAATGATTCCGATATTATCTTACCGGCACTTTCGGACGGCCCATCAAGCTTCCAGTCCCTTGGCAGTGAACTGCCAAGTAAAGTGACCAAATGATCCGGATATTATTTCAACGGTGCTTTTGGACGGTCCGTCAAGCTTCGGGTCGCTATAAGTCGGTCTTATCGCTACATTTCTTACTGTCGTCCTACTGCCACACTTTTAGTATGGCACGCGATATCGTCACCCGTACGTTTTTATCATTCGAGTCGTCGACTCGCATGCAATCCTGGACCGGAGTGGATGAATGGAAGAATACGGGATACGAAGAGTCAGAGACGACAGGAGGATTGCTCCGATTTAAAACTCCGGCCACCGCGGGCAAACAAAATTTGAATACGCTCCGCGGTGAGAGGCGAGACCGAGAGTGGGTCGAGACTGCACAAACGTTTGTCCATCCACACAGTACCAACGGACATTCGCACAAGGATTCGGAATTTGCGGATTTTCTTGCAGCCAATTCCATTTACAAACACGCAAACAGAAAACACATATATTTTTCTTCTGCATTATAAATTGGGTCAAAGTGAAACATTGATATTTCCCGGTAGCAATAGTGAATGCGCTGTATTAGCCTCAGTGACACATTGTCCGGTGGTATTGCGTGTATAACATGTAAACATTTTATTTATTTTTTCCCCCTCGGGCCATTGACCGAAGTCCATCGGCCCTGGCATTTCCCATTTGGACATTACATTGTCGAAATTTATATTTATTGCAGCTAGTTCAAAAATCTGATAAGGGTTGAAATATGAGGATTTAAATAACGATGTATTTGAACATTGAATGGTGAAAATTGACAACAATTGCAAATAGTTCAAATATGATGAGGGTTGAAACATGAGGATTTAAATTACGGTCGATTTGGACATTAAATTATGAACATTGATAATAATTGCAAATAGTTCAAATATGATGAGGGTTGAAACGTAAGGATTTAAAATATGAGGATTTAAATAACGGTGGTTTCCGTCGTATACGGCAAAGCAGTAAGTAGAGTGGCTGTTTCATTTCAGATCCTTTTTGCAAAAAAAAAAAAAACAAAAAAAAGACACGTAGTAAATGAGTAGACGAGGGATCCGCTTAACTCGCGAGGGCACATAAAGTCCTCGGAGGAACTAGGGTTTTTCGTGTGAAAGAGGTTGGCGCGTACACGCAGAAGTGGAAGAGTAGCGGGGGTGTGGAAAAGGGAGCCGAATAAATTAAAACAGCAAGAATTAACTACCCGTCGGGCAGGTACGGCGAGCGGTCTGGGCGAGCATTAGAAGAAGAAGCTGAGAGATTGAGGAGACCTGGAGATATATGTGGCAGCGGGGGGAGGCGTCGTCTAGCTGAAGATTTAGGAGCTGAAAACGAAAAAAAAAGAAAAAAAATTAACGGTTCGCGGAAGCAGTCTCATTCATGGGAGGACCGGACGTTTTATTATGCAACCCTGCTGACCCTTTTCAGATAGTGAAAAGGGACTGAAAAAAAACGTACGACATATTCTGGAAATTTGTGCAAAGGAGGTCGTTGTCCAACGCGCCCTTCTTTGTAGGCTCAGAGCTGAATTTATAATCCAAATTAATTTAGGGAAGTCTGGTCACGCTGTCGAATTAAAAAGAAATGTCACTTTCAAATTTTAACACGAAACGTTTGTAAGCTGAACGAACGGAGAATCAGCCAAGTCAGTTATCATAACGGTGAGAACAGGGTATGAACCCTCATTTATCAGAGTAACTTAGCCCTGAGAAAATTGGTTGAACGTAGTAACGGCTCTTCGGATTACTCATCTCGAATACGTTTTTTGTCGCCGTCCTGCGGAGGCAGCACGACGGTCGCTAAAGTGGCGGTAGATCAGCGGAAAGCGCGGAAACCCCGCTGGTTTAATTACGCGATAGCTCGACCATCTCGCTTACGGAGGGTTGCTCGGGATACCCGAAAAAAAAGAAAAAAAAACTGACGAGATCCAGAAAGGGAAAGCGAAGGAGACACAAGCCCTCCAGGAAGCATTAACGATACTCGTTGGTCTGTTGCTAAAAGCTTCCTGAAAATACGAGTATAATGTTGATTGGCCAGAATGGTGGGATATTCGTTAGGTGACTCGCCGAATAAGCGATAAATGGGCAGACAAGTGGGTATGCTGGAGGGTCAGTGAACCGATCCTGGGAACTTTCCTACTTCTCAGGGTCGAATCTTAAGACGTTGGTGTGAAGTTAAAGTAGTCCTTACGGTACAGTCAGGTCGATCGAGTACCAAAATAAAATAAGAAATTATATGCACATATTTTAAAGGGATCATTAGTGCGAACTGAGGGGGATGTAAACATGTAAAAGAATTAATTTACAGAAAAATAGCTCATTTTTACGCAATTTTTGTTAAGCCAAATTTATCATTTTCATTCGATTTTGACGAGTGAAAGCTCATTTTGTTTCGCGATAGACACTCTACGAATTCACCGGAAAAGATTAATGATAATATTCATCGTTTACGAATTAGAGTAATTTGTTTATGGAAAAAAGCAGAGCTACGACGTTAACTAAACTTTTCTTCTGATTGAGAATCTAAAAGAAGTAAATTACTCGGTGAAGTCGTAAACCATATTTTAACAAACAAAATAAGCTGTCACTCGTCAATATCGGACCAAAATTACAAATTTGACATCACAAAAATGGCGTAAAAATATACCCGTGGACTTATTAGCATAAACTGAGTTATTTTTCTGCAAATTCATTGTTTTACATTTTTTTCTACATAAAGTAGAAATTCTTTAATCTAGATCCACCTTAGTTCCCGAAAATTTATCATTTAAAACGTGTAGAAATAACTTTTGAAATCTGGGTACTCGATTGCATTGACTGTACCGCACGGACTATATTGGGATCGAAGTTAGGGCCAAACTTCATTGCGTCCTTGAAATCTATCTTAACCTCGAACTTCAGTCTTGAACTTAAGATTGAATTTTAACGCTTTTCGAACCTGCGTTCGAACTTGATTTCGTGCTTAAATTCAAACTTAAGATCAAACTTGAGTCCGAAATCAAATTCGAACTTAAGATAGATTTTAAGCACGCAATGAAGTTTGAGCCAGACTTCAATCTTAAACTCGATCTTCTAAACTCAGAGTCAAAAAAATACACCATGATAATTGTTAAATGTATGATGTTATCATTATTTTTTTTTACGGAGAGCATCGGTGACAAAAATACCATACTTTTTTTCCATTCCATCCATTCCCGAGACACGATAAAGGAGAATCGCAGATCGCAAAGACACTCGGAGTTAATCGATAATCGGAGGGATTCCTATATCCGTATGTGCGAGAGAGCGTATAGGGAATGAGACGAGTTGGATTGCCGGAAGCACAGGGTCGAGAACAGCCGGGTTTTCGAGGAGTCGAGTGGGGACGCTGCTGCGACAGGGGAAAGCACTTAAAAGCCCTCGAAAGCGGAGTACCAGGTTCGTCGGAGGCGGTGAGAGAAGCGCGAGTTACTGAAAAAAGCGAGCTAAAAAAATAAGGAACGCACATGGATAGAGTAGAAACGTTACAAAAAAATTCCTAGTCCACACCGATTGCACCGGCAAGACAAGTATATGTCTGGGATCGGAGATTGTGAGACTCGGACTGCGTCTACCGCAAAATATTTGTTGCCACAGCAAAATATTTTGTTGTCCCTATGTTAACCAATTAAATCAGTTATGGTAACAAAATTCTTGTTGTCTCAACCATTTTTTTTCTCCTTGCGGTTCTTTGCACATTTTCGCTACAAAAAATCCAACTGGGTTTTTTTCCTTCACGTAGCTGTACTTGCAAGACCGTCTTTCTTCGGAATTTACGAATTCTCCTCAAAGTCTGACAATTGATCTTAGGATCCGTGCAAGTATTTGTATCCGTCTGCACATACCGTGTACTTATCCACATGCCGGCGTGCATTTTACACCTCGATTTCCATACGCTCTTATATTTTTCCTCGGCGAAAGAAGCGCGAGTAAGTGAAAAAAGGCAAGCTAGCAAAAATAAGGAACGCACATGGATAGAGTAGAAACGTTACAAAAAAATTCCTAGTCCACACCGACTGAACCGTCAAGACAAGTATATGTCTGGGATCGGAGATTGTGACAATCGAACTGCCTCCAGTTCGGTTCTTCGCACATCTTCGTTACACAAAACCCAACTGCATTTTTGTTTCTTCACACAACTCTGCTTGCCAGACCGTCTTTCCTCGGAATTTACGAATTCTCCTCAAAGTCTGACATTCGATCTCAGGATCCGTGCAAGTACTTGTATCCGTCTGCTCATACCGTGCACTTATCCACTTGCCAGCATGCATTTTATTCCTCTATTCCCATTCGCTCTTATATTTTTCCCAGGCAAAGTTTTCCTTTTCCAACGGACGACGGAGCCTGCGCCAGCGGAGAACGTCGAAGTGGAGATAGAATTCAAAATTCGACATTGACGGGACAGGGACGTTTGTACTCTATCTAGGTGTCCGACGCCGATCGGCTGTTTCCACTTGTGACTGCCCGTGCCGGCTACGCTGCGCCTGTTCGTTTTCGAATCTCGCTCGACTTCGTCGCACATCGTCCCGCCGTACTCCACTTCTCCAACATACGATTCCGCCGTTGCGAACCTCCCCGTGAGTCACGATTGCCTTCTCGGGTAGGTGTGCCGAGGAAGAAAATAGAAAATAAAAGAAAGGCAACAAAAAAAAAAAAAAAATGGAAAAATAAGGAAGGAAGGAATAAAAAGTGGAGAGAAGCCTGCGGGAGTCCCGCGGGAGTTTGGCTTCCTCGGCGAGGAAGCGTACGACCCAAAGGGAAGATTCGCAGACCCCGTGCCCGCGTCATGCGACGAAGAGGCGGGAGAGAGCGAATCGTTCTCAGTGGCGCTCACAGAAGGATGAGCACTGAGTGACTCGCCGTGTCCCCGACTCTCCTCACTCAGCCCTAACACTTCCACGATCCGTCTTACTCGCTCGGACTTTTTACTTTTTTTTTTTCCTCCCCCCTCTTTTTCTTCTCGCACTGGTCTTTTCTCCGGGGAATCCGCTTCGAGGCTTCGAGGTATCGATCACTTTCTACTCGTCGTCGTCGTTGCCGCTCTCGCGCACCGCACGCCGAATATAACTCGAATCCTCGGGGGCTCAAGCTCAAATCTCTTTTTCATTCGTGCCCCTCATTCAACAGACTCGGGCACGTTCCATTTCACCCTCTCGCAGAGTGAGTTTAGCCTCGACTAAGGACGAATCGACGGGTTGCACCACTTTCGGAGATTTTTCTAACGAAGAATTTTCCGCGTTGACGATTCAATATCCTCCTCGACCCTCGAAGTTCGAAGCCTCTTCCCGGTCGAAGGAAGTAACTGTTTTTCTCGGTCACTCGGCACTTCCAAATTCAATCACAAAAGACGATTATACAAAATATACGAGTAAAGAAAAATTGCTCCGGTCTCCACTTCATCGAAGATTAAGGGGTTGCGGAAACTTACTCGTGTAATTTATTTTATAAGGAATGGGATATTTTGTGCTTCGTTGTGCAGGAACGACAACATCAAAACTAAAGGCTGTGCCTGGTCACGGTAGAGACTTACATAAAAAGTGGAAAGGAGATTTTTCTAACGGAGAACTTTACGCGTTGACGATTCAATCACCTCTTCAACCCTTAAGGTTCGAAGCCTCTTTTCGGTCGAATTGAATAATATTTTTTCTCGATCACTCGAGACTCTTCCGAAGTTTAGCCTCGACTAAGGACGAATCGACGGGTTGCACCACTTTCGGAGATTTTTCTAACGAAGAATTTTCCGCGTTGACGATTCAATATCCTCCTCGACCCTCGAAGTTCGAAGCCTCTTCCCGGTCGAAGGAAGTAACTGTTTTTCTCGGTCACTCGGCACTTCCAAATTCAATCACAAAAGTCAATTATACAAAATATACGAGTAAAGAAAAATTGCTCCGGTCTCCACTTCATCGAAGATTAAGGGGTTGCGGAAACTTACTCGTGTGATTTATTTTATAAGGAATGGGATATTTTGTGCTTCGTTGTGCAGGAACGACAACCTCAAAACTAAAGGCTGTGCTTGGTCACGGTAGAGACTTACATAAAAAGTGGAAAGGAGATTTTTCTAACGGAGAACTTTACGCGTTGACGATTCAATCACCTCTTCAACCCTTAAGGTTCGAAGCCTCTTTTCGGTCGAATTGAATAATATTTTTTCTCGATCACTCGAGACTCTTCCGAAGTTTAGTCTCGACTCAGGACGAATCGATGGGCTGCACTACTTTCGGAGATTTTTCTAACGAAGAATTTTCCGCATTGACGATTCAATATCCTCCTCGACCCTCGAAGTTCGAAGCCTCTTCCCGGTCGAATGAAGTAACTATTTTTCTCGGTCACTCGGCACTTCCAAATTCAATCACAAAAGTCGATTATACAAAATATACGAGTAAAGAAAAATTGCTCCGGTCTACACTTCATCGAAGATTAAGGGGTTGCGGAAACTTACTCGTGTGATTTATTTTATAAGGAATGGGATATTTTGTGCTTCGTTGTGCAGGAACGACAACATCAAAACTAAAGCTGGTGCTTGGTCACGGTAGAGACTTACATAAAAAGTGGAAGGGAGATTTTTCTAACGGAGAACTTTACGCGTTGACGATTCAATCACCTCTTCAACCCTTAAGGTTCGAAGCCTCTTTTCGGTCGAATTGAATAATATTTTTTCTCGATCACTCGAGACTCTTCCGAAGTTTAGTCTCGACTCAGGACGAATCGACGGGCTGCACCACTTTCGGAGATTTTTCTAACGAAGAATTTTCCGCGTTGACGATTCAATCACCTCTTCAACCCTTAAGGTTCGAAGTCTCTTTTCGGTCGAATTGAATAATATTTTTTCTCGATCACTCGAGACTGTTCCGAATGAAAAGTTTTAAAAAAGTCAGTTATACAAAATATACGACTAAAAAAAAAATTGCCCTGGTCTCCACTTCATCGAACATTAAGGGGTTGCGGACACTTACTCGTATAATTTATTCTACATGGAATGGGACATTTCTTGCTTCGCTGCGGAGGAAATGGAACTTTAATATTACAGGCTGCAAGTTTAAGATAACAGGCTACAACTTTAAGACTACTTGGTCGCATTAAAGATTTACAGAAAAAGTTGAATGGAGCTTTTTTTCTAACGATGAATTTTGCACTTCGACGATTCAAACTCTTCTTCAACCCCCGGAATTCGTCTCGTTCCGATCGAACGAAATAGTAATTTTTCTCGATCACTCAATACCCTTCCTAATGAAAAGTTAAAAAATAAAGTCAGTTATACAAAATATACGCCTAAAAAAATAAACATTCTCCCTGGTCTCCTCTGCGTCGAACATTAAGGGGTGGCAGAAACTTATTCGTATAATTTATTCTGTAAGGAATGGGATATTTATTGCTTCGCTGCGCGGGAACGCCAACTTCAAAACTACATTCTGTACTTGGTCGCATTAGAGATTTACAGAAAGTGTAAGGGAAAAGCCAACTCGGCGAGTGAATTTCTGAGTTTGCCGGCTAACTTTTCCCGCGATACGCCGCTGCGCCGGAGTTGACGCTGGACCATTGCGAGAGTCTTAACTTTGATTAATTTAACAGCAGCAGACCGGGCTAGCTCAATCCCGGTACGGATACAAGATCTTGGGGGAGTCTTAGCCGCCCCGACATGCAGACAGCGTGAGACAGCTTCCATCTCTGCTCCGTTGTGGAATGAAAAACGGGGGTAGAATCGATTAGTCCTGATCGATCGTATCGCTTAAAATTCGAGCATGGAAATTAACTCTGGCCCGACGTTGGCCCGATCTTTCGGACGACGATTTGTCATTTCAAAGTTGTAGAACAATGTCGAGGAGAAGAAGCGTGAAAGCTGAGGAAATGCAAATAACGAGATGTAGAATTTTTCTTCATACGAACGTCAATTAATCGTGTTTTAATCACAGCTCGAATCCGCTCCGACAGCTCCCTTTTAATCATTCAAAGGAAGCCGGAAGGTGGAGCTTGCAAAAATTCCCTCAGTCTAGGGAACCGAAACGTTTCACACGGGGGGGTCGAGTTAGACGTGTTGGCTCTTACTTTCGATCCGGGCCTGTGAGCCCGAATCGCATTACCTCGGGTAAAACGATTAATAACCGGTAACAGGCGGACCAGTGCGAAACTGTAATGCCAAAGGGAGCGAGAGGCTCGACCGCGAGGCTCGTTTTCAAAGGTCCAATTCGACTTCCGGTCGGCTGACTTTCGCGGTCGGGCCGAGCGAGCGCGGAGCGGTCGTCGACCTTCGCACTTCCTCCGCGAAGTGGGACTTGTTCGCGATTAAATAGTCGTCTCCGCGGTTCCAGAAGCCGCATCCTACGTCTTCTAATCTATTTGCCCAACTACACACACAGCAAATTAATTTATTTGACGACCACCGTTTATTTGGTTTGAGTAAAATATTTATTTGATTTAAATAAATATTTATATCATTTAAGTAACTATTTACTTAACTTAAATAAATATTTATTTAAATCATATAAATATTTTACTTAAACCAAATAAACGGTGGCAGTCAAATAAATTTTTTTTCCGGGTGCAGCCTCAGCCTAAATTTGTTTCTAATTCGTTACGTTACGTTCTCCGTTAATCCTTGAACCTTCTTCTAGCGCCATAAACTGAAAATTAGCACTTGCAATCAGCGAATTCCCCGCTAAGATAATGGCGATGAAGAAAATCGCAAAAATAAGATTAATAACAGGCGGGCCAGGGCGAAACTGCAATGCCAAAGGTAGCGAGAGGCTCGACCGCGAGGCTCGTTTTCAAAGGTCCATTTCGATTTCCGGTCGGCTGACTCTCGCGGTCGGGCCGAGCTCGCTCGGAGAGATCGTCGACCCTCGGGCTTCCTCCCCGAAATGGGACCTGTTCGCCACTAAAAAATCCTCAACCTCAATGTTTTTTTAAAATTCATTACGATCCAAAAACCCGTATAAATTTCCCCGTTAATCCTCGGGTCCTCTTCTAGCGGGATAAAGTGAAAATTAGCGCTCGTAATCAGCGAATTGCCCACGAAGACAATAGCGACGAAGAAAATTGCAAAAAAAAAAAAAAAAACAAAAAAAAAAACAATAATAACATTAGCAGAAGCGAGCGTGCGACTGCGAGGCGTCTGGCGACGACCAGCAGCTTGCACAACAGAAATTGTCCAATCAGCGGGGTGAAATTAATTAATTAATTTTTCTGCGAGCCTCTCCGTTTCGGCCGCCATTCGCGTAATTACGGGAGACCCTCGGAATCTTCCTCTCCCCGTTATCGCATACGCAGCTTCCGCGATTAAATTAGAGGGCGACGGATTTTTATAATACGTTTAGCTCACACGAAACCACACCCCGACCAAGCGGCTTTCTCTTCCGCCCGCACACCGGCGGTAACTACTGAAAGATACACGTACACGCTTGGAACCCTCGCATTATACGTTTCGCGCGGACACATGCGAGCACACCGACACACACACACGCGTTCGGCGAGCTCCGCGGCGCTCTTTGCTCCGGCACCGAGGCATCTCGTGCAAGTCTGCTACGCTGTCGTGGGTTTTCGTCGTCTCGAGGGATCCTCGACTATTTGCGAGGAGATCCTTTTACCCGGCTAAAGTCGTCAGTCGCGCACAGCGGGGAGGTTTTATTTTTCACTGCGGTTACACCGTGTACCAACGACGTTGCCCCCCCCCCCCCCTCCTTTCCTCCCCGGGTTTTTTCCTCTTTCCCTATCTCACTCGTTATTTACTCTTTGGCCTCCGGCACCCGCCTGTTTGCTTTTGCATAAAACATGATTTTTCTACGGAAAAAAATCTCTTCATTAACTTTTTTTTTTTCAGCTCAGCCTTTTTTTCGGGCTTTCTTTTCGTCTTCACATCCGGCGACAAGGAAGCGTGCTGATAGCTTATTTTACATTTTGTGGTGTGTTTAAGATTTTTTATTTTTTACACTTTTTTTTTATTATTAATTTTTTTTTTTTTCATTTAGGTCAACATGCCGTGAGAATGTAAAATAAAGTATCCGAGGAAGGGAAGTGCTCTGAGTAGGGAAAGAGTGTTCGCCTTGGTTCTTACAAAAATTCCTTACCAGACACGAATGTGTATACACTTATATAACGTGTCGTTGCGATAAGAGCCTACTTGTTATTTACTGAAAGCTTCAACGCCGCAGGGATTTGTCGATCCATATCGCGTGAGTTACAGTACACGTTCCCCGGCTTATTTTTAACGGGTGTGTTGGGCCCCGTTCTGCAATACCCGACGGCAACGTTATCCGGAAAGCGGGCGGGCTTGTTGTATCCCTCGAAGATGCCTCGTTTCAGCGACGTCTCGCGGTTACGCTATTGGTGTTCGGCATGTGATGCATCGTCGTACAAGCGAAATAGAAGCGAGAGGAATTTTTTTACGGTGCTTGAAAAAAAATAAATAAAAAAATACTATGCGTTCGGATCGAGGGGAGGTTTTTCCACGCTCATGGGTGGCTGGGCTTAATGGGTGACACATCGTTACGGGGGTAAACGATTAACCGCATCGCGTATCGTACGAACGGTATGAATTGCCATTGTATTTTTTTTTTTCTTTTTTTTCGATATAAATCCGTTCTCGAAATAAATTTTTTTAATTGAATTGATTCAAACTCCGCGAAGGGAGAAGCACAGAAGTTTGAAGTACTGCAGTGATTGGTGAGGGAGTGTGAAAGCGAGCAGTTTATTGGAGCGAGTTCTCGAGAGTGGGCGAACTCTTCGAGCTTAAAATATCCAGGGAATGACCGACTTGAAATACGATGCTTTTATTATTGTTATTGTGATTATTATTATTATTATCAATATCAGGTTCTTGTAGTTCGGCCGCTTAGCGCCCTCGCTATGGACTTTAGAAACCGGAAATTTATATTCCCGAAGATTTACTGAAAATACTTCACTTCCGGTTCGAAAATCTCATTTCTCGACCGGAAGCGACGATGTTCCGGTATGATGTCGATTCCGGTCGAAAAATGAGATTTTCAAGCTAGAAGTGACGTATATACGGTAAATTTCGGGCTTCTAAATTCCATAACCGAATAAACAAAAAAAATCCAGCTTCATCCAAATCGGCCGCTCATCTCCAAGAACTTGCCTCTAAATTCCATAGTCCATTAAAATTGATACAAACGAATGACTTTCGTGAATATATTTAAGACTATCATCATCATTTCTTTGAGGGATCGTATGAGGTCTTTGGGTGATGACGCGTTCGATAATCTCATGGTTTCCGGTCGAGGTTCTCTTTGCAGAGGGCTTCGATAACCGGATCCAAGGCTCGAACTTCCGGCCGTGTGTGAAACGACGGAAAGGGTGAGATTCCTCGACGAGCATCTACAGCGAGAGATACAGAGTTGACTCGTATCTCTCGCTGTAGAGAAGGGGGGGGGGGGGGGGGGTGCGTTATCCTCGGATGCAAGACGACCCGGTTGACGGAGTGGAAGGAAGGAGAAAAGAACAGGAAGAGAGGGAAAGGAGGAGGAAGAAGCAGAGGAAAAAGAGATATGCTCTCCGGCACATTTATTTTCCCGGCTTTGCACGGTCAGTGCACTCCGAGGTTTTCTCTCCCCTGTGCAACCTTAGATCAAAAACTCACACCTCCGTCTGTCTCGCTTTGCCCAGACGTACAAAATTTTTGCACGCTAGGTGCGGAAAAGTTTTGTATACCGTGTTGTTACCAGAGGTTTTCCAGAGTGAGACTCCGGCGTTACGTCCGTTCGTATGTTCTCGTCCGCGACGGCTCTCTCTGTCCCATCCATTCATTCGACCGTCTCTGTGCAGGACGACACGGAAATCTTATTGCGGAACTTAAACGACCTTCCGTCCCGGTATGTTCGCTGGCCGCGAAGTTCCGAACCGAAAAATATGAAAGTTCGCGATGCGAGGATCGAGAGTTTCATGCCGAATCCCCACACTATCTATATGTTTTGCAAAGGAAATCGATAAATCAATTTCGATAATACTGGGAATAAGTTTATTCCATGAAAGTGGATAACGATTTCTTTTTTTTTTCATTTTTTTCCTGGCCATCAGTTTGGGTCTGAAATTGTCGACACTTCCGAAACCAACAATAGTACATTACGATACTAGTGCGATAAAACTTTTTCTGACGAGTGTGAGTTTGCAGCGCGAGTTAGGAAAAAGTTTTTCGCAAGAGTGTCGTCCAAGATTTTACTTCACGAGGTGTGAAAATGGGAGCAGTTTTCTCGCATCGAGTGAAGTAAACTTATTCAGAGCTCAGCGTTCTAACAGTAATTTTGCGATGAAAGTGCGGTAAAGCGAACTTTATACGCACGCTGTGAAGTGAATCGCATGAGCCGAGGCAAGGGCGACTCACTTGACAGTCCGCGTATAATGATCGCTACACCGCGATATTATCACATAAGATTTTTTGTAACGCATAAAGGTGTAAAGTCCTTTACGCCTAAGCGTGCGTGCAGTAAGACCACACCAATGTGCGCATGCGCCAGTATTCCTAGTAGGGGAGAGCGGGGCAAAATGGAACAGTGGGGCAAAACGGGACAGCAGGGCAAAACTCAATTTTCCAAAAAAATTTGGATGTGCCATTTTGTCCCAGCGATACATCCGGATTGTCAACCCCGTTTTGTCCCACGAACCACCATCGCCACCATCGAAAAGTTATTGAAAAATTGCGTTTTGTCTCATTATCCCGTTTTGCCCCGCTCTCCCCTATACTTGGCTGTAAAGCGCCACTTTTGCCACTCTTCGGCAGGCACGAAAAGTGGAACTTTTCACGCATGAGTTACAAAAATGATTTTTTTTAAAGTAGAAAATACACAAAAAAAAGACATTGAATATCGATTGTCCGACTTTTCAATTTCCGCACCATTAAATCCTGCAAAATCTCAATCGGTCGATAAATTCCAATGCTGAAAAGCGCGCCCGTAATAGAGTGATAAAATTGCGAAGTTGCGCGTCGGATATTCGAAGAAATAAATCGGCTTTGCGCCAGAGCCGAAGAATCGATAATCAGCACCTGGGGGACCAGGGCAGGGAGCGTACTAAAATACACATAATAGTTTGAGAGCCAACGATACCGTCACGGCGTAGGATGCAACAGTTGTAATTCTGGCAACAGTTGCTTCGTTCGCGAGGGTGTCGTACCGAGCGAAATCGCGATTCGCGAGCCATTAATCGTTCCATCCCCGCGCTGTTTCGCCGTCCGACCAGCGTTGTATATCCCGGGCATTGTAACTCGGCGGGGTGTTTTGTCGCCTTCGATTTACGAGTCGGACCGGCGCGAATCAGGTTTCCGGGTTGTGTAGCTTCACCGACGATAGGCCTCGGCTGCGAGCCTCTTGTCAAGTCGATATACCGAATCGATCGAGCAAACCGCAACGTAAGTCCACATTGTTAACCGCGAGAATTCGATAGCTCTGTGTATGCGTAGGCGTCGTTGTGGGTTTTGCTATGCAATCGCTTCGATTTGCTTCCTCGAGCTTCCCATGCCTGCCGCCGAGTCATTAACGGCTCGAGTTAAATCGGCGGTGGACCCCGGTCACGCGAACCTTTCACAAACCCCCTCGCCCCTGCGGCTACGAAACACTTGCCGACTGCCTATAGGCAAGGGAGAGGGCAGTGCAGTGTGCTGCGAAGCAACCAGAAAAAAAACTTTATTTGACGGGCGCATAAAATAAAAATAAGTATTTATTTTTGTGAAATAAGTATTTATTTTTACCAAATAAGTATTTATTTTTGTCAAATTAGTATTTATTTTTGTCAAATAAGTATTAATTTTTATGAAATAAGTATTTATTTTTGTCAAATAAGTATTAATTTTTATCAAATAAGTATTTATTTTTACCAAATAAGTGATTATTTTTATCAAATAATTATTTATTTTTATTAAATAAATAGCATGTGCCGTGCGCAACGGTTCGACATTCGAGAAGTACACCGCTTTCGTTCGAGGCCAACGAGACATTGAAAGTGTAATTTCTTCGACTTTTTTTTGTGATTAAAAAAACGAATGAAACAGTGAACATTTTCAACAAGCTTCGCGTGAGTTTCTCGAGATTCTCACAACTGGGGATGGAGAAAACTACGTTTGGCTTTGAAAAGCGTCCAGACGACGACGTGGGCGTCGCGCGCGCAACACGGCGTCGAGCGACATCGCCAATGAGGGTCGGAAGCCCCGACGAGACTCGCACACGGCGCGGACGAAGGAGACGCAAGGGGCTTGAGGAAAAAAAAAGGAAAGTTCGCGTGACCGAGCAGCGATTTAGCCTAATGGCCGAGCGACGCGAGGGAGAGTGCACAAGCTTGGAAATCTGATACTCCGGAGCTCCCTCACTCGACGTGTAGACGCGATGCCTTAAGTATCCTCGTACCGGAATAACAAATCTTGCGACGGTAGATGGGGATATAATTTTTTTTTCAATTTTTTTTTTTTTTTTTTTAATTTCACTAAAGAAAACTACGCTGTATGACATATCATTTTAATTACTCGAGGAGACGAGATGGCTGATTTTTCGCTGTCCGCTTAAATTTGTCGAACCAGGCTATGCTCTTTTTTTCCCCGTCTGAAAATAGGTCAGACACTATTGGCAAAAACCGGGTCAGGTCGGTTAAATTTTACTAGGGGTTCATCGATTAATCGTACACTTTGAATATAAAAAAGGTAAATATTAATGTCCACAACGACCCAATCCTGATCTTCCCCAGTCGAACGAAACATTAAATATGTCCTCTACGCGAGGAGTAAATGCTCGTAAAATTCGAAATGGTGTACTATGCACAATTTTGATGGCCATTTAACGAGTACACTCCGGGGTTTCATCCCGGTCGATAGTATAGCAGCGAGTGTCCCCAGAGCCATATCTGAATATAACCCGTCCACGTAAAAATAAACAAAAATGTATTTTATTTTTTTAAACATATTTTCGCCAAAAAAAATTTAATAGTTGGGTTGTATCTTGGAATATATTTTAACAAATGCGTGCTTTCGAATATATAGACTTTTTGTGCGTAATATACAGAAATTATTGTGCGTTTAATATATTTAATCATATAAAAACAGCTATTTTTTAATATAAAGTGTTTTATAAAATACTTTTTCCCGTGGTGGCTGAGCGCATGTCGCCGGACTCACGTCTGAATATTATTCGTCCACGAAAAAAAAAGATGGACATACTTTTTGAGTTCATTTTTGCCAAAAAGTGGAATAGTTGGGATGTACCTTGGAATATATTTTTCCAAATGTGTGCTTTCGAATATATAGACATTTTTGTGCGTTTAATATATATAAACGTACTAAAAACATCTATGTTTTTTTAAATATATTTTTTTAAGTGGGAGCTGGCGTGTTTGCGTTAGTCTCACGCATCGCACAGCCTGACACAGTGGCAGTACAAAAGCCGCTCACGTGTTTTCCTTCGATCGCCCGTCGGCACTTTAACTAGAGCGACAGCAATATGGTGTCTCTATACACACACACATACACATCCATGTACATATATAGAGATACTATATATGATTCATTCTTCTATCTATCCGACCGTGGAAATATTTACGACACGCTCGGGTCCTCATGAACGATAGACTCGCGTATATTTTACGAGGCGAGCTTTTCTGCTGCGGTATTGTCGGCTCTTATACGTGAAAACATGTGGTTCACATGCCTCGTTGTCCGGCCCCGATGAATCTCGCTCTCCCTCGGCGACGTGACAATCACGAGGTTATTAGCTAAAAAATCTCGACGATTTGTCATCGTCTCACTTCGCCCCCCCTGCTCGCAAATTGAGAAAAATCATCGCCGAGGAAATCCAATACGCGGTTTCTCGTTATGAAGCGACTATTAATCAGAGGGACCTTCGGTGTCGGACTTTCGCGAGAGCGACGGGAAAATTTCTTTCCGACAAGTTTCAACACCCGTCTGAAAACTAGCAGTCTTATGCGCTTGACACACTCGAAAACTTTTTCTATTTGTCGGCTGCCCTGAAAATAAATGCTCCAATTTATGTTATTTTTTTTTTTATGTGAAGGAAGTATGGAATGTATATAGTTATGAGAGAAAGACAAGTTCGAAGGGTGGATGGTTATCATTCGAGTCACGTTCTTCGCGGGCGAACAACCCATGGATTATACGGGCTTAACTCTGCCGGCCAGGCCAAGCCGGCATAGCGCGCCGGCGATAAACCTTCGAAATTCCACGGGGGCGCCGAGTCCGGTACTATAACGTTAGAATGCCGGAAAAAAAAAGACCGGTGGAAAAGAGAGGGTAGGACAAAAACGCAGGGGAGGGCCCGTACTTGCGGCGTCGGTGTGCAAGTAAAAGCGAGCATATTGCGGAGGGTCTTATGAATATTTAAACTACCCTCGTGCGGCCACTGCCGGGGCTCGCGGTACGTTGATGATTGTGTGCGCGGGAGCTGCGCCCGGCAATGGTCCGCCAAACTCATACTTCATATCCTCCAAAGTACATAGTCACCGTTCACTGCTCACGTATAACAGACTCGTCAAACTTTCGTACATCGACCATCCAAACACTGTTTCTGTGCGTGAAAGAGAGGGGGGGGGGGGGGGGGGGACAATCGGACGGACCTTGCGTTTTTAACCGGAAATGGTTTTTTTGACTAACGATGAACCTGTAAAAAAAAAAAAAAACGCGAGCGATAACGTGAGCAATGGGGAAATAGAGTCAAGGTAGTCCTTGCGATTAGCGTTCACTTCGCATAAGTTTCAGAGAAGTGAGAGGGAATTGTAAAGACTTCTCGATGGTATAAAAATCTGAAAAAAAATTAAGCGTGTTAAAGATGCTGAAAAGATTATTTTTGCATAATAATAATTCCAAAATGTTATTAACAAATTGATGAAAAATAAAATTTTTCAACAAATCTCTCGAAAACGTAACTTTATTTTTATGAAAATTATTCGTTCATTTTTCTGAATGCGTATGAATTTTTTCAGATTTTTAAATTCACTTTGGATTTTGTGACTTTCTACACGTTTGTGCCATATAAAAAAAATCAAAGTGAAGTTAGACTGGGGAGTGAGTAAGAGACACGATGTTTCATGATCTTTCGGTTGTGTCAAATGAACGGAAGAAATCGCTGTTTTTTTTTTTTAAACGATACGCGTATAATTTTTATGCGTCGATTATTATTTAAACACAATTCTACGAGGTAGATAAAAGCAGAGGTTGTGGTTACGAATAAATTTATAGCTACTTTAAATTTGTGGCGGTTGCAGATAATCGGTGGTAATTGCGCACAAATGCCTGCGGGCGAACGCGAGGTCTGACTTAGTCTGCGATTTCTTGTTTTGTTTTTATTTTTTAACTTACACGCTACTTATAATTTATCCCGTATTATTATAGTTAAAAATCTTCGTCGTCGAACTGCCTACTATAATTTTGCGTTTGCAGATAATCAATGGTAAAATCGTACGACTGCGTACGGGCGAACGTGAGGTCTGACTTTGTTTGCGATTTTTTGTTATTGTGTTTTTAAACTTAAACGCTACGTATAATTTACCCTGTATTATTATCGTTAAATATCTCTACTGTCGTCGTACGATCTACTATAATTTTGCGTTAACAGATAATCGATGATAAAATCGTACGACTGCGTACGGGCGAACATGAGGTCTGACTTTGATTGCCATTTTTTGTTATTGTTTTTTTAAACTTACACGCTACGTATAATTTACCCTGTATTATTATATTTAAAAATGTCTACTGTCGTCGAGAGGCGAAGCATTGTACACAATAAATGAAACATGACTCACCTGTCGGCATTGATCGTTCGGCAACAAGTTTCTCGATGACATACATATGGGTTTTCTACTCACCTGTAACAAAAAAAAATAAAACATACAAGATAATTTAATGAATTATTAATAAAAAAAGGAAGTCACTTGTTATTCATAAATGTCGGTGTGGCGAGTTAGTGGCGAGGCATGTAATATATTCCGAGCGTGCCCCGTACATATTTGTTGTATCTTTTGTAACGGAAGTCGAGATACGGCCTAAAAATAGTCTCCACAGACTGCCGAAATATATTTCGGTATACAACCCCTGTCACCGCGATCCCAGTCCACTCCTCGCTCGGCGTACAGGTCTCATATTTATTCATGAAAGCCCCGGAATAATTAAAACGTTTTACTCCCACTCCATATTTACGCTTCGTACACGCATGGCGGAACATCTAAACGCGGTTAATTGCAAATAATAATTACCGTACAGCCTTGAGCAAGCCGTCCGCTCCTCGACTAGTTTCACAACTCCCGACAATGACGCGCAATGCTGGAGGCTGTCGTACCCGTTCATTTCAGACTGCCGAGACACCCGCAAAAATTAACAGTAAAATTTACTTCTCAGGATTTTATTAAAAAAAAAAAAAAAAAAAAAACAAGTTAACACGCTTTTATGTCTCAAAATGTACCTTGCCGTACGGATATATAATGACGATTTCACAATCGAGATTTTAAAAAATGACTTTTACATTCAAGTTTTTAATAGAATTATTTAAGATTTGAGATAAAAAAAAGATTCCCCGAAGAGTATAAAAATACTTAAAAAATATAGCGCCTATTTTTGTCTCAAAATTTTACATCGGAAATTTTTGAAAAATGATTTCCCGATGATTATAGTTCGCCCGACCTAGCGCTCATTTGCTTTCCTGTTGCACCTTTTCAGAAGTGACTTTCCTGGCGCGCTTTCCGTCTTTTAATCTTTGAAATGTCAAGGGTTTTACCGGCATCGCGAACGGTAATCTCCCTCGTACATCAGCTCTTGGGATTCGATCTATTGTCGAGCCTGGGACGATATCGGCTTGCCACCTGACACGTGACCGGAGGCATTTTTTAATTTGAAGAAGACAGCACCGACAGCATCCGCTTTGTAAGGGAGACGATCCCGCGTCGACGATCGGACGGGTACGGCGAGGCAGAGAGAAATTGTGGAAAGAGAAGAAAATTGTTCGATTTCGAAGTCTTTCACGTTCTCACGGTACGAGAAGAGGAAACTGGGTCGTCGCATTACGAAAGCGCTCACCCTGTCCCATTCTCCTCTTTCTCTTTTTGCCGCTCAGCATCCAAACTTGCCGGAAAAAAAAAACTAAAAATTAACGAAATCGAAAATTCACTCTCAACCGCTGTTCTCAAAAGAAATTGTAATACCGCTTTGAGGATGCTTAATAAACTCTACGCAAATTATTATGGTTATTATCATTATTGCCTTTTCCTGGGTTTCTTTGGCGTTTTTATTCTTTCATTTTTTTTTTTTTTTTATACGAACGGAAAGTGAATGAGAAAAGTCGCATGCCCTGGTGGAAATTCAAGGCGAGCTCGGTGCCTTGGCAGGGTACCAAACGTCGCGTAACGTCTGGTACATTGAGCGCCTCGGGGCTCGACTTTTCTCGCTATCTGCGACGAGCTCGAAAAAGCATTGAGATGCCTCTCGCCGAGAAGAGCCAAAGTCCCGGAAACTAAGTCGATGTAACCGGCGAATATCTCTCACACGTACGTGAAAAATACTACAAGGTGTTTCGAGAATGAGACTCGAAGAGGGCGCAAGACGTTGGTCGTTTGGGTGATCAAGTGGCGGAGCAATAAAAATTATTTATCGCGTTAGTTCTGATATTTTGTCAGGACACCGATGCTTCGTGACCTCAGGCCGTTTCTCTTCCGCACGGAGGTTTCGGGTAATTATTTTTCTTTTAACGGTATAACGGCCAGTGAAATATGACTTTGCTCCATTAACACGAAACGCTTGCAGGGGGGACAAAAACTGATCGGTGCTTTCCAGAGTTCTTTCCGGTTTGTTTCGAAGAATGAGCAGGGGAATTCGCCGGTATATTAAAGCGATATTAATACGAGCTTTAACCCTAGAGCTCACATTTTTTGTACCTTCTTAACTCATAACTGGGGTACTTATGTACCCTACGCGTTTCTTCTACGTGCAAGGGTCCTATGAGCAGTAAAATGGGTTTTGCCGCATATGAATCTCTTCGTTTTTTCATAGGGAAGAGAATAGTATGCGGCAAATTTGATTTTATTAAAGTTTAGGGGGTGAAAATCACTCTTAAAGCCCGAGACGTAAGAAAAATTGGAAAAAATTGCACTTCTGGTGAAAAAAATTGTCGTTTTTTTCAAAAATTGTCCGATTAAAAAATTTCATATGTCATTTTACAGGGGACACATCGGACTATTAGGAAAAAATAGTGCCATTCTATTCCGTTTAAAAATCCGAGTTTGCAATATTTTCTTCTGGGGCTTTAACGCATCAGCCACAGTTCGCCGGTGGCGTCGCGTGGAAGGCGACTTACCCGAGATACAAATTTGCATTTCACGGGTCGGCGAGATCGTCGGACCGGAGCCTCCGGACAGCCGACTCGTAAACGCACGGAGAATTCGCGTAGCCGCGGAAGCGAGCTTGCGAGTGAGCGCGTATGTTATTAAAGAAATACCGGAGATTCCCGGGAAGAATTCCGCGAAGCTCGCGGCGCTCGGTGTTGCAGCTCTATATAGCGTCAGAGAATCTGGATAAGACCAGGGCTGTTTCCCCGCATTCAGAGCAAACCACCGGAGCGAATATTTGCTCGCAAACCAGCGGCGACTCTTTCAAACGATTTCTCGCATACGTTTTTTTTTTTTTATTTCCTCTCATTCTTCCTTACCAACTGCACATCGCCAAATATTTGCATCCGCACCTCCGGAATGCAGAAAATCTGCGAGCCGATTAAAAAATCATGCACCACCGCGTCAACGTCGTTCCCGCGGCGGGGAATGATACTTTGCTCGGGAGTTTCTGTTATTTAATCATGAGTCGCGGAGACCGAATAAGAAATTGCTTGCCCGAGCAGGCGAGCCTCGGGACTTTGCGGTCGGTGCCCTTATAACTATCACCATTCGCATTTTTTTGCGTGACGGAAAAAATTAATAATATTTCTCATAATTCTTAAAATTCCGTATGAGTTTGAAATTTGGAAGCAATAATAAAAGAAACATTGCACCCAGAAAAAAGATTTATTCTAATCAAATAAATTTCGATTTTCAAATGACGTTTATTAAGATAAAAGAAATGTTTCGTTGCATTAACAAAATCTTTATTAGATTCAAATAATGGCTTTTCTTTACTTTCAGTAAAAAAAAATTATTCGAAGTGACTATTTATTGATTTGTACTTTAAAATAAATGTTTATTCGACACAAAGAAATCGAATCATTGAAAATACGATTTTGAATAGATATTTATTCGCGCCAAAAAAATTGTATATTTGGCACCAAGACAAAACACGGCTATTATCCGACAAAGCGCATTATAGAGTCGTGAACACGTCAATAAAAAGAATAATCCTGTCAAACAAAAAAAAAATATATTAGAATTTAATAAATGCTCTGTCAGGTTATGAACCAAATAAACATTTTTCTTCGTCCCTAATAAATTTTCTTTGATTGGAATAAACTTTTTTCAGGGTGTGAAAATGAGATATCAATCGTCCAAACTACCCTCGAGCCGCTGTTCTCCGGTTAAGGTGAGAAAAGTAAAAAAAATAAAATAAAAAAATCGGACCGACTCCAAAAAAAAGGGGTCTTCTTGCTCTCTCCGGGGATATCTTACGGACAATATCCTTAGATCGAACCTCGTACCGAGCAGGGGAGTCTTTGGTATCTTCGCGGCAAAGTGCTGCAGCGAGGGAGTCCTCGGCTGGTCGAAAAAGAGACACGAAGGAGATACTGAAGTGGCTTCCAGTAAAAAAAAAAACAAAAGAAAAAAAAAGATCTGGAAGGAGCTCGTTTGCCGGGCGCTCGGTCTGGGCAGGGTTGATGGGCGAGAAAACGAAAAAAGAGGGCAAAAGGAAAGAAAAATACGAGAGGTATGAGAGAAACGACGAGGCGAGAGGATATAAAAGTAAACTTGGGCGAGAGAATTTGCTGCAGTTCCACGGAATATAGCCAATCCTCGGAGCTGCCCGTCCGGCTGCGAAAGACACGATCGCCGTGCTCCGTGCACACCGCCCTTCGCCCTACATCGTCAAATAATAAATCCTATTTAATTCAGAGCTTCGGGGACCTGAGAGGTGGACCGAGCACGATACAGCAGTCCACCGGGACACGCCGGACCTCTGCAACTTTAAGGAAGCTGACCGGTAAGCCGACGCTGCGATAGCTGTAGTTGCAGCAGCATCGAATCCCCGAGGTCTCGCTACACGGCCAATTTCACTAATCCCGAACCCACGTGTTATCCTGCAAAGCTCGTATAGAGGAAAAGAGCAGCTGTAAAAAAAACCTTGCGTTTACAGGCGCTTCAGACTGCTTTCTGTACTAAACAACAATCGGATTTTTTTTAGTCATATCAATGGTAAAATCAAAATTAAATTTCGATGAAGACATTGAAGCCTCAAAGATACATCGATTGCTAAGGGTCAACAGGGCGTAACTCTAATGTTAAAGATACGAGATGTCCTTCTGTTTGTCAACAGTCGATATTGCAGCTGAAATAGCACCAATTTTCGAATTGCGAAACCAATTTCACTAATCCCGAATCCACGTGTTATCCTGCACAGCTCGTATAGAGGATAAGAGCAGCTGTAAAAAAAATTGCGTTTTCGGGCGTTTTAGACTATTTTCGGTACTAAACAGAAATCGGATTTTTTTTCCGTCATAGGGAAAATCAAAATGAAATTTCGACGCAGACATTGAAGCCTCAGAGATATATCGATTGATAAGGGTCAACAGGGCGTAACTCCCGTGTTAAAGATACGAGATTACCCTCTATTTCTCAAGAGTCGATATTGTAGCGAAAATCGCATCAATTTCTGAATTCCGAAACCAATCTCAAGAATCATAAATTCACGTATTATCCTACCAAGCTCCTATAGAGGACAACAGCAGCAATAAACAAAAATTGCGTTTACCGACCCTTCAGACTATTTTTGGTACTGGACAAAAATTGGATTTTTTTTAACCATCATATAGATGGAACAACCAAAATCAATTTTCCCCGAAGAAATTGAAGCCTCAGAGATATATCGACCGCAACGAGACAAAAGGGCGTAAGTCCCGCCTTAAAGTACACGAGTTACTACCTTCTGTTTCGCAACAGTCGATATTGTACCGGAAATCGATAAGGCAATTTTTTTTTACGCCTACGAGTTATTCGAGGCTATTGGGGGGAGGGGGGGCAGGGGGGGGGGGAGAGGAAGAGAGGATCGGATCCCCGAGAAAATATGACGAAGAGACGAGCTCGTTTTATTTATTATTTTTTCGGTCCTCACGGCGGAAATCGAAATCCGACTTCTTCCTCCGCGTCTCGGGCTCGTAAACCGCACTCTACATCACCGACATGCACGAGCCTGGCGGAACTGTGTGCGTGGGATACAGGAATGAAAACTCGAAACTTACGGACGAAAAATGTAGGGTAGGACGTAGGTTGCTTTGCGCGGTCTACGTCCGTAGAGGAGGCTCGAAACTTGCTCTGTACGTGTCTGGGTACGTGTCTAGAGTATACGCGGCGACGTCCCGCTTTTCCCCTTTCGCAATATATTTCGACGCTTTATCGGTTCGTAGCAGGTAAACTCTGCCGGCGGAGCAATAAATCCAACCGTGCCACGGTTTGCCGCTTCTCTTCTATCTAGTTGTTGCAACCAAGGGGTAAAGTCAGGAGGGGCGGGGGGGGTTCGAAGGGACGACGTCCGTTATTTTTCGCCGATAGACAAGCGCAGTTACCCGGGATATCGGATATGCTAAATAAGACTCAGCCCTCGACAATTTGCATCACTGTTTCTTTTTCTCTGTTCCATCTTTCAGGCTCGATTCCCGAAGGTCAAAAATTCCCTTTGCCAGTAAATATAAAAATAAAAATTAGAGTAGAACGTATAGAGACTGTAAATCGTGTAGAGGACTATTTATTTACTGGATTTTCTTATCGAATTCCCTTCGTAAATTCGTAAAGAAAAAAAAAAGTTGAAAATTGTAATTTTCATATCGCTTCCTCATAATATCCTTTTATATGCAAAGCTTGATCCATGAGAAAACATTTTCTGTATTCTTGGCTTTCTTGTCGAGGATGCTCTGCGAATAAAGGGATGTTATGAGGAAGCTATTTAAAAATTACAATTTTCAACTTTTTTTTTAACATTAACGTCTTGCTTGACTTTTAAGCAAAACGATAGTCCGACGGAATTTTGCTTGAAATTTTCAATTTTTTTACTCAAGAAGTCCTCATGATTCCGCTTTATTTGGCATTTTTAACGCCGTCGTATCCATCATCTTGTGTATTTCTGGCCGAAGAACATAATAGGCACCTGGGTTAAAGAAAAAAAAAAAACACAACTGCAAACCCAAACAGATACATCCGAACATGTTTTCTGAATGTGAGTTTCGGAAAATTCAGAGCACGGTTTCATAAAAATCTAGAAATTTTACTTTTCCGCCAAAACAAAGATTTTGGCAAGATGTCAAAATCATAATTTTTCCTTTGCCCAATTTCCGTTCCGCTTTCTCCCTTTTGCGCTTCATGCCGAAACGGCAAAAGAATGCCTAATTTTCTTTGCGCGTTAAAAGATTGTGTGTCGACGCGGATTGAAACCGACCTAAAAGCCCACCCACGGCGTGTCTCTGCCCTTTGATCTCTTCGAGTGCTTTTCTCAAATTCCCTTTAATCCCGCCTTGACCTCCAATCACGAATGTTTTCGATTCGGAAAGTCAACAGCCGTCCCAGCCCGGCTGGCCTGGTTCGCCCAGGTGGTTGGGTCGGGCGGTCGGAGAGAACTTTATTAAATCCCACGCCCCGACGTACACAAACACGGGGAGGAAAGAGCCCGACAGATGGTCGAGTTTTGCCGACTGATTACACAGATTTATATCCGGACGTGCGTTGCGCCGGTGCTGCGTTGTGCCAACAAGAGAGCAATATGACTCCACCGGTGGGTAATTCGCGTCTGGTGTTATTGGACGTGAACGAATGGGAGAACGGTGAAGTAGCAGAGCGAGACTGTCGGAGGGCGGAGAGGAGGCTAACCGTGGAAAGAACAGGAGGATTTAATGCATGAGATAGTAGGGAGCGAGAGACAGCAGCACAGAGGGATGCGCGGGGTCCATGAGCTTAGCGCAAATGCACCCGCCAATGGTAACGACCCCGCAAGCTCGCACCATGAATATTTTATACACCGTAAGTGTCCTCGGCTCTGTCGCCCCCCCCCCCCCCTCTCCCGGGCACTACCGCGAGCTTCAAGATTAACCGAGCAGATGCTCGCTATGGGTTTAACTCCATCAGATCAGAGATAATAACCGTCAGTAGAGATCAGCGTCGAATCGATAACTCGAAGTCCAACCAGTCACCGGTGTGTCATAATTCATGCGCTCTGCACTTCGCACGATATTCACGATAATATTCCGACCAACAAATATTTCGATTGGCTGAAGGACCCAGGTCGATGGCTCTTTGCCAAGGTGTAAAGTTAGCATTAGGTATAAAATTTTGTAAAAGAAGATAACTGTAAATATTAACTTTGGCAATAAAGCTCTTTAACTACTACGATTTCGATATCGGCTAACATAGGTTTTTCTGTTTTGGGGGATTCTGTTTTTTTAGTGACTAGTACAGCAAGGTAAACGGTCCAGTTTCCACCGCCTTTAGTTAAGCGGCCCAGTTTTCGCAATCCTCAATTGTTAAATGGAACATATTATACAAAAAATGTACCTATTAAGGCATTAATCAAGAGTAAAATCCGCTTAACGTGACGTCAATTTCTTTTGTATTAAACGAAACCTGTCTTTATTTGTTACTATAAATTGGGTTCGACGGCGTTAACTGGGACAGTGGTGGAAACGGCTGATTACCTTAGAACCTCGATTATCCGAACCCTCAATTATCCGAATCGTGACTATGTTTATCCAAACGTTGGTGCGAAACATTATTGGACTTTGTTGCTCGGCGCGTCAAGAGACGCGCCCGTGAAGCGCTCTTTTCCTATTCCAGCGTCAATCCGCTCGCCCACTGGCTTTCCTGAGCAGTTTCACCGAGCCCAGCAGAGTTGTACAGCGCGCATCCGACTAGTTTCAAGATCAAATCGTTTTAATCGCATTAAATAGATCAAACCGAAGCGACTTCGGGATTTCGTTGCTCAAAAGCGCGTGGTGTTCTTTAAAAGAGGCAATAAAAAATGGACGACTCTGTTTCACAGAACTCTTGAGATAAGAGTTCGATGTCCTAAAAATGTTAAAAAATATGTTTTTAAGATTAATATATAGTACTATCATTTCATTTATATGTGTATTATTTATATAGGGTAAAGCAACCAATGAATGGACAGGGCCAATGAATGAACACTTTCCATAAGCGCACGTGCGCAAAAAAGTCTATTCATTGGCATTTTCGTCTGCTTAACCGTTCATTCATTGGCCGGTTTACCCTACGTCTTGAAATACCGTAAAAAAAAAAAAATGAGCGTTTCGATTATCCCAACTTTTGATTATCCGAACTGGGCCCGGTCCTGATGGGTTCGGATAATCAAGGTTCTACTGTAATTGAAAAAAAAAAAAAAAAAAAAAAAAAAAAAAACAAACTATTTTTATAACTTTCCAAATTCTACAGATCGATCACGGCGAGTCTTACACGGTCTTCGGTATAATCTTCGCCGCTGCATAGCTCAGATTAAATTCGATTAACGTGCTTGCCTCGATGCGCGAAGTTTCGACGTTAAGAGGCACTCAATTTTTTTTTTTTCCCGCAAGGTAGGAAACCGAAGGAACGAGGGGGAAAAAAACTGGCAAACTATATAGATGTCTGTGAGATCGTTCGGCGACACAGCTCCGAGATGATGAAAAAAGGGGGACACGATGGCCCGGGACGAGGGACGAATAGTCGGAGATGCCTGACGCGAAGAGATAGCGAAAAATTCGACCCCACAGGGAAAGTTTCCGAGGATTATATCTCGAAGATATTTCCGATGATTTCCGATAGAATTTCAGGGCCGAATTAATTTCGGACCGGCGTTGAATGTTGGTTAATTCACTCTCCGCTTTACCGACACTTCCGTCTTTTCAATTTCGCCTCTCATAACTTTTCATCTGCCGTATTGGCAATTTAGTCGCGTGCGGATGTTCCGAGAGTCTCGAGCGAAGCGATACACAACCGTTGATGCTATTTATCTGAAAGCATCTGCAGAGCCCTGTGTGTGCGTCTCTCTCTCCCTCGGCTGTAAGTGGAGCGCAGGTGGGTAACGATTTTAGCTTGAACAGAGCAGCATCATCAGAGATAGAGTACTTCATCAACGCCGTGCTCAAGAAAAATCCCCTTCGATTCGATTACACGATAATGCTATATTCTCCGCCCACCTCGCCCGTGTAAGGATGAGTTAATGCATGTTCGATAAATCGAAACATCTTTTAAACATTTTTGTTACTTCTGTTTTTTTTTTTTTTGCACACGGCCATTGCGTGTCGAACGGGACAATAACGGCGGCGCATATATTTCTCAACGTGGCAGCGTTTATCGACAAACGGGAAGCGAGGCAACACCTATTTTTCACTAGGTACGACGGCCGGGAGGGTTTATAGACAAGCGCAACGTCGAACGACGGTTCTCTTTTACGAACCCATATTTTTTTTATTTTTTTTTATTTTACCGTCGATTCGAACGTTATCCGAGCTATGTGCGAAGAGAGCTGAGATTGCGAGAGAGCGACGAGCCGAGCCAGCGCACGTATATGAGATAATTTACGACGATTCAAACGCTGGCGGGTTTACTGGCTCCGGGAAAACGGAGTTGCTGCAACGCCAATTGACCGATACCGACATCCGCGGAGACTCGCGTTCCATGCGAGCGGGATAATTGCGAAGAGCGCGAAGAGGAGACTTCGACGTAAATGCGTAAGCGTACCCGCGGAGTTGAAGAGTGGCGGAGAGGGGGGAGTCGGCGAAGTATCTTCGGTAATGATTTAATGAGCCAATTGCGCTCCGACGATGTAAACGTTATGTAAAGCGGAATTAAGACGAGGCCGATGGAGCTTTGAGAGCTTATTTAAAACTTGGGGTAACTCGAGTATGATTGCTACTCGGGGCATTTTGAGATTTTGCATTCTAATTTTTAGTTCCGTCCCTTTTGGAGTAATCAATTTAAAATTTGGCACGAGTCTAGAGACGGTCTTTATCTACCGGTGAAAAAATTCCGAGAGCTCCGAAGAGTTTCGTTTCTTGGCACGAGCATCCGACGTTTCACGGTCGAGGACGCTAGCCCTGAGAATCCGGAAGATGCCGGGCTCTTAACTTCGGGGGCCTGTAACTTTTGCACCGTGAGATACATCGGTGAGCCACTTGGACGTACTCATTGCACACATCCTGCCGTAACGATTTCACTACAAACAAGCCGAAAAACGTTTCTTTTTGGCCGCGCGGGACAGCCATGAAGTGGGTGCGAGAGTTTTCGCAGTTAAGGAGGTTCAATGACGAAAGCAAATCCAAGTTTCCGTCAAGAATGACGAGTCGCATCTTTCCCGCCGATTTAAAACTGCAGTCCAGTAAATCGGCCAATAACTATGCAGTAATTTTTAGTTTCGTGTTAAAAGAAATGTTTTAGTACAGTTCAAATGTACATTAAAACATACCACAAAATTCACTGCGCTCACTTGTTTTTTTCGCCTCCTAAAAAAATGCCTGAAAAAACGCTCTTTTCAGGACTTGCAAAGCAGGACCCCCTTTATGTCTCCCCTCTTCCGAACAAACGTTCAAATTAATGTCTCTTGAGACAGTGGCACTCGAAGAATCGATAAACAAAACTCCCGCCGCGAACTTACTTTTTCCTTCTTCAAGCCGCATTGCGTGAGAAGCTTGGTGCGTCGCTGCCTCTTGATGAGCCTGCTGAGTCTCTGAGTCCTCTGAGCGCAGGTCAGTGGCCCACGGGCGCGAAATTCCGTTGGTGCGTCTTCGAGGGCCTTCCTCATCTCCTCGGCACTCTTCTCCGCCGGAGGGCTCTGTTTCGGCGTCACAGTGCTGAGTGGCATAACTTTCGCTATCATAGTTTCGCTCCTGACGCTCCAAGTCGAGCCACCGTATCTCTTGAGATTCATTAGATCGCCGATGCTGCCTCTCACCTGACTGCTCGTCAGCTGCAGATTCGTCCGGGAAAACGCCGGCGAGTGGGGCAACGAGCCGGAAGAGCATTTCTCCGTCGATCTCACGACATCCGGAAGCGGCACTTTAACGTGCAGCTTGTCGAGATCCGAGAGTGAGGAACCGCGTCTTATGCGGTTCCTGAACTGCGCCTGGACCGGCACCTTCGCCTTGGCCGCCCGCTCCCTCTCCCGATTGTTAACGCTCCTCGACGATATCGACGACCTCATCGCGAAGAGTCCCGCCTTCAGGGGAAAGAGCAGCGCCCACTCGGTCGACTTCTCACGAGTCCCCATCGCTAATCCGCACCACTCGGACACTATTTTTTCCCCGACTTTTACTATTTTTCAACTCCCTGGAGCCGATCTTTATCGCCTCCGGAGTTTGGACGATTCGCTCTTGATCCTGGGTTCAAAAAAAAAAAAAAAAATCCGAGAGAATTCTTAACTCGCGAAGCTTTCGTCCTCTCCCGATCCGATCTCCCAGAGATCGACGATCAGAAACAACGAGCGATTTACGCTCTTTTTTATATGTATATTTTTTTCAAGATTCGCTGTCACCGATCTATCGCAGTCGGCACGCTACTGCGAAGCGCCGACTTGTTTTTCCCCGTGACGGATCTCAACAGGCTCGGCTTTATCAACGTCGACTGGCGACATCCGGCACGACACGTTACCGCTCCTGCTGTATATTATACCAATGCATATCGGTGTATCCTCGTCACTTCCACCGCGCTATCCAATTCTTATCGAAGCTCTTTCGTTCGTACGATCCGCGGTAGCGCGTTTACGCTACGTCCGACCGCGAGCTTCCTCGCGATACCTTCGCGTCGTCGTTTACAAAAAAAAAAACGTTGAGCCAAAGCTCTCAATTTTTTTTGTTTTTTTTTTAATCTAAAATTACGGCTCACTGCCCACTAATTTTTGACCGATCACTTGCTCTTTCGTTGCCTGTTGTCACGGTATTATTTTTATTTTGTCACGTTTAAAATATTTTTGAAGCCAAAGCTTTTGAAGCTTCCTATATTTTTAATATAGAAAGCGTCGATAGAGTCTCAATTTTTTGACGGGTCACTTGTTCTTTGGTTCGCTGCTTTCACTCTCGTATTTAAATTTCTTTATGTTTTTTTTTTAATTTGGATATATATATTTTTTTTTTTTGATTATACAAAGCGTCGACGAACGAGTCTCTATATCTCGGTGATCGAGTCCACTTTGACCGTCGGCCGATGGGGCAATGCCGAGAGTCAGCTGAAGCTCCGACGACCAGTTTACCGGTCCGTCGTGTTGGTATTGGTCGATTCTTCGGGTATTAGAATCTCTCGATACCGACGTTGGAAGCGGAGACAAAGTGAGAAGGAGAGTGAGAAGCCGGGTTGGTCGAACGCCGATGGGAAAACCCTTGCCGGACCTCTCGCAGCTTTTTTCACTTAAGTTAACACGACCCCCCGCGAACTATCGCCGGACCCCTTCGCCCGGCCGTGCTCTCGGTATCCGGCGACCCACCGCGTTGTACAACCCTCCGCCACACCGCAAGAGAGACCGCCCCGGACACTTCCGTCTAATAAAAGCTAATAACGATCGATAATCGAGTTTCCGAGAAAGCGAGAAAGTCCGAGTGGATTTTCAACCTTGCGAGGGATAACCTAAGATAAGACTCTCCGAGAAGGTAGTTGCAAAAAGAAAAATAATTTTTGATCGAAGATAATTCGAGTGATCGGATCTACGATTGCAAAAAAAAAAAAAAAAAAAAAACAGAAAGTGCTTCCAACCGATCTTAATGAAGATCGCGAAGCGACTGAGTAGGCCAGAAACAGTTTTGCAGCATCGAAGTAGATTCGGCACGGCGAACTCGGCGGGAGGGAAAAAACCGTCCCCGGTGTCTACAAGGCGAGGTGCGGGGGTCTGGACCTTGGCGAAGAAGGTGATACGGCCAAACGCATGTGTACATTATATTTAAAAAAAAAGGAACTCGCAGTAGCTCGGACGATCGTCGTCGTAGGCCAAACTCGTCATACGGGCTTCCGATGGTCGCGCACGCACACGCATCGACGATTCCCCCGTTTTCCCGAGCCCGAATCGCACGCGAGCTATCAATGCCTGTGCCATACGTGTGTTTACGACGAGCCTGGCCTACATAGATTACAACGCGGCAGCCTGTCGGACCTCGCGGTTGTCGCCGCTGGGCTCGTGTAACGTAACGTCCGTCCGCGCTGTTACAGTCTCGTTGTCGCAAAACGTCACGTTGCCTAACGAGGACAAAGGGACTGCTCGTTGCGGAAGGACGTGTGCGCGGTGACCCGAGGCGGAGAATCGAAGAGGCCCATCTTATGTGCTTAAGTACACGAGTTAAGACCTATTGATCCCCGGACGGCGATGTTGACGACAGCTTTTCCGAGAAAGCGAGGCAAAATTTATCAAATAATGTATAGCCGTTAGTAACAGTCAAGGGCGGCGTGTGTCCCTTAGGACTTGGAGACACAGTAAAAAATAATTTCGTAAAATCGGAATACGAAGTTTCGTTGATAATTTTGGTTGAGTAAGTGACAAAAGCGTTTGTTCAGGATTGAATGTACAAACCTGTCCTTTTGTTTTCCGTGTCATTGACAATTTTGGTTTGTACTTTTGTTTGTTAAACTAGAACCGGATGGTTGCGATCGGGAAAATTAAGAAATCAAAAATTGTGGACGTTTGTGGAGAATAAGTTGTTGTAAAAAGTACATTTTTTTACTGTGCAGAAACTCGTTCTGAGAGCCACACGGAGACACCCACGGAAAAAACCTGCTGGTATTTATTAATCGACCCGTGAAAACATAATTTGTGCGAAGAGCAAGAACGATCGGGGTGTCATAAGGGTGATCATCCCTTATTCTTACGTGATTCTCTGTATGGCCTTTTCGTTAATGGTACACTGATAAAAAAGTACAGTTGAATTAACCAAGATTCGGGCAGGGACGTTCAAATAAATATTTAGTTGGTCGAACAAAATATTTTAATGACTCAAAAATATTTTGGTGAAATCAACCAAAAAATGGTTGAACTAATCAATTTTTTAGCTGTACCAACAAAATGTTTAGTTGAACGTCCCTGCCCGAATCTTGGTTGATTCAACCGTATTTTTTTATCAGTGTAGTTTCTAAATGTCGTTTATTGTATTTAAAAAAAAAAACGAAGAAACGTGCCGATTGGGTGGCGAAAGTAAGACCAGTCGCGTTGTCGTACAACGTCACGTGCCTTCCGAGTTCTAAGGGACTGAGACTGCTCGTTGCAGAGGAACGCGGCCAAATATCAACACATCCTCAAAATATTTTGAATCTATTTCTCCCCGAAACGGTTTTTTCCATTTCATAAAATCGTTTCGGAGAAAAATGGATTAAAAATTTTTACTCCGTGTATCTCGCACTCGTACTATTGAGCCTTGAGATGAGCGCAGCCCGACTACCTAAAATCTGTTTAAACAAGATGATAACCGCGTCTAAAAACCCCCATTGTTAGCGATAATACAATTGAGCCGCTCAATTTAAGGGTTTCCTCGATTGCCATAAAATACGCAGTGAGCGCCACAATTCGTTTTTTTTTTTATTTCACTAGCAACAACCCGCTCGCTTCGCCACACTCCTTTCATTGCTTTTCACGTTCCGTGGCGTGACCCGACGCCCTCGCTTTTGGGCGTAGATGTGTGCCTATCTTATAAACGGAACGGATGATCCGGATTGGCTACAAAAACCGACTTTACGATTTCGATTCTTTCGATATATGTATCACGATCGTTCGTGAGTCATTTCTCTTTTTAAGAGGGGAGATAAAACCGTTTCGGAGAAAAACGTGTTCGGAATATTTTGAAGTTATGATGATCCTTAGCTCCACCTCAGGGTAACGTGAAATACCGCGGCCGATAACAAAAACTGTACTGAGCGCCGTTTTTAGACCGCAGTTCGCCGAGAAAAACGGAAACTGTCGTTCGCCGTGGAATCAGCCAACGCAGCGAAAGACAATTTTTTTTTTTCCGCACCCGTCTGCGGTCTGAAAACGGCATTCAGGACAGTTTTTGTTATCAACTGGGAACGGGGCACGTGGGCGGGACGTTATACCGCGTCGCCTTAAGATACGTGACTTCATCCTGAATGAGTAATGTCACTTTGCTCTTAAAATGTAATGGTTTATCCTCATCAGACTCTGGGATATAAGTTTGTCACTCTGTATCTAGTAACTAAGAAGAATCCCCTTGCAACAAGGGCTCCGTACCCTTTCGTATGCAATGAATAATTGATTGATTGATTGCGGGACAAAGGAGGGCGTAATTTCGCAAATCCTTCATCGTCAGTGGTACGTATTTTCGGAATGAGCTCCCGACCCAACTCACAGAGGCACCTCTTAGTGCGCGTCTTTTGCCGCATCCCGGTTCGCGTGAGCGGGGTGGTGCGGGGGCTTCAGGTCGTCCTTGCGTCTTGTCTGATGCCGCCTAAGTCTGAGAGGAATGAGGGAGAATTACAAACACTTCCCGATCGGATAAAAATCTGAAAAAAATCAAGCCCATGGAAGGTGCTAAAAAGATTGTTTGTGCATAATAATAATTCCAAAATGTTATCAGCAAATTACTGAAATAAACAATTATGCAACAAATTACCCGGCAAGCTAATTTTTTTTATTATGAAAATGATTCGTTACTTTTTTGGAATACGTATGGATTTTTTCAGAATTGTATGTATTGTTTGAAAATTGGGGGAACGCACGTGGCGTCAGATATGACGCAAGGACTACCTTAAGCCGGGCTACTCCAGTGCTGTCATATGCAGACCTGCCGGTGTTCGCACATGCAAATAGGCTAATGGAGTATAAGCTTATATCCAGATTTCAAATAATTTTTTTTCGTCTTTTTCACTCCCTCGGTCTTTACTTGCTTGCTTCACCATTTTGAACCTTGCCTACTGCAATGCTTGTTCTGCTTATTCTGTACTAGTCCTGTTTTAGGTTTAAGTGTAATCTACACTAAATTGTTATTGTAATGGTAATTGGGGTATCTATCACAGTACCAAATAAAGTTTTATCTATCTATCTATTTGCCTATCTATTCTATCTGTCTATCTGTCTATTGGCTGATTGGTTGATGATCAAGGACGTTGCGTGTTCCCACGGAAAAAGCCTGTTGGTATTTATTAATCGACCCGTGAAAGAATCGTTTGTGCGAAGAGCAAGAACCATAAGGGTTTGACCCTCTGTATGGCCTTTTCGTTAATGGAAGCTTGTCGCTTATAGTTATTAAAAACAATAAAAAAAATACGGAGAAACGTGTCGATGGGGACGCGAAAGTAGGACCGAAGGGGTGAACCAAACCCGTGGAATATTGCAAAGCCAACCGGAAAGTCCACGTAATCGTGTGGAATAATGCCCGTGAGCCTTTGGCGTTGCCGCGGGCGTGTTTGGTCACTCGGACGTCGTCTCCGGGTGGATGAAATTATACCGTCGTTAATCAAACTGAACGATGGCCAGGGAAGCATGCGAGAATGTCATTCGAGCGACAACGTAATATATCGAAAAAAAAAAGAAAAAAAAGACAACCAACCACGCACACACTCAAACGGAAGACCCGCAAGCCGTGTACCGCTGATTTTTATTCTTAAAATAAAAGTATACTCTACACTGATAGAAGGGTCTAGTAAAAACTACCGATGATCTAAGAAAAATCACCGATGATCTAAGAACAATTACCGATGATCTAAGAAAAATTACCGATGATCTAAGAAAAATTACCGATGATCTAAGAAAAATTACCGATGATCTAAGAAAAATTACCGATGATCTAAGAAAAATTACCGATGATCTAAGAAAAATTACCGATGATCTAAGAAAAATTGCTGATGATCTAAGAACAATTACCGATGATCTAAGAAAAATTACCGATGATCTAAGAACAATTACCGATGATCTAAGAACAATTACCGATGATCTAAGAAAAATTACCATAGCACATAGCAGTAGGGCGCCAGGGTGCAATCTATGGCAGAAAGTCTCAGATTATCCAAGAATTTTTGCCATAATATCTAACAAACATAACAAAACACCAGTTATAGTTTTTTTTTGCCATAACAAAAATTCTTAGAAATCCGGTACTTCCTACCATAGGTGGCACCCTAGCGCCCTACTACTATGTGATATGGTAATATCTCTTAAGCGACATAGTCATTTTTACAAGATCCTTCTCTCAGTGTACAGCAGAATGAGAAAAAAATATACACAACCGTGTAAAAAAAATATCCATAAATATATATCTAGTGCACCAAACTATTCCGATAAAATGTCTTCATCCATTGCCCGGAAGCTAAATTATTATTCTTCCCTCGTCTCCGTAATTCGCCGAGAGACTTTTCTGCGGGCGTATTGCAAAGAGTAATTCAAGCTTCGTTCTCGATTCAGAAGAATTCAAGTACCGTGAAATGAAGAGGAAGATACAGCGTCGCTGTGGCTACGGATGTGATGTATAGTGATAGAAAAATTAAGCTCGGTCGAGTGGAGAAGGTGCGGGAGAGAGACGAGGGAGATGAGCAGCGAGAGATAAAGGCAGGAGGGAGGGACGAGTGAAGATACGGAAGATGAAGAGAGGAAAAATATCTGCATAATATGCAAAGCGGGAATCGTCAGGGCATGGAAACGTTTCACGGGCCCAGGAGAAGATATATAAACGAGCGCGCGAGAACGACGACCAGGACAACCGAGGGGAGAACGAGGGAAGAAAACGATGCAGATGTGCCTAAGAGCAGAAAGTCCCCGAGGAGAGAAACCTGTCGCGGTTACCGCGCGAGAATGTCCTGGACGAAATTTGAATGCAACCAATGCGAACGAAACTCTCTCGCTCCAGCCCCGCTCGCTTTCTTCGGGCTCGGAATATGCGAATAGCGAGAAGAGTTGCTGGGCATACCTGAAAGAAGAAAACGTGCTTTCCCCCGTGTCTGCGAACGCGCAGTCGGGGAGGAAATCGATTCGGCCGCTGAAGCCCGACCACTGTGCGGCGCCCGTTTATCGATATCGGAAAAAGCATTTTCTCTGACTAATGCTAACCGCACAGAACACCGCTTCCTCTTCTGCTACTTCGTTTTTTTTTTTTCTTTTTTTTTTTCTTCAGTCCTATCTACGAGAAACGCGTGCGCGCATATAGTGCCAAGAGCGATTCGATAAAGCGGATACTAAAGTGCGAAAGATTTACGGAGGGGCGGGGATGTTTCGATGTTTCTCTCCTGGGAGTATTCGACGGGACGAGTGCTTAAGGAAGAATTGGTCGTTTCGTTGGGAGTTAATTTTTTTTCAATTCTCAACCGAGGGGGCAGGGAGGATAACAACGATCAAACTTAATGGACATCGTCGTTAGAGAGGAGAAAAAGTCGAACGATTAAGAGGCCGGATCTTGAGGAACGAATGCTGCGATGGTTTGCTGTAATTGACTCGAGACGTAACGTCGGCGCAGGAAGAAAAGCGAGGGAGAGCGGGCTCCGCAGGATGGGGGAAGGACCAGACGTCATGTCCAATTTTTGTGCCCGTTAGTGAGGCTCTTTAGTGTCATTCCGTCATTCTTTTTCTTCGCTTCAAAGGCTCAACGCTGACGTTTGTTCTGGCTTCTTCATCTTTTTTTTTTCGAATGAGAGCTAAATTTGTACAATTTTTTATCTAAAAAGTGCATGCATTTATCGACAGTTGAGGAGGATGATTTGTACATTAATCACGATATTCTTGTACGAACGACAACTGGTAAATGCAAATTTCCACGATTGTATGTTTTTGTTGGGTTTTTACAATTCGTATTTTTTAAACGATTTTAATGTTACCTGGCTCATGTTGTTTTTCAAACTTTGCTCTTCGAAATCACCGAGTAGATGTTGGGTATGTTTGACCGTTTAACAAATACGGCCCATTGTTTAACCGGCGATTTTTTTTTCCCACAGACAAATTGCCATCATTGTTAAACGGACAATTTTTTTTTAAACCTACTCGGTGAATTCGTAGAGCAACGCTCGAGAAACAAAATGAGCTGCGCTATGTTAAAAGCGATTAAAAAATAAGGATTTATTCTTTCAAAAAATTCAACGGAAATGTATCGTCATAGAAAGTTGCACTTATCAGTTTACGTATTTGGAAAAACATCGTCATCAAAAGTTTCCTTGATCGAGAACTTTTTTTAACGCGGGTATTCGAGGAACAAGGTCGTTTTTTTTGCACATAGTTATAACAGGGTGTTTTAAATTTTTATTTTTTGAATTGAAAAACGACCTTAATTGTTATAATAAATCCGTTGTTAATTGATATTTTTCAATTAAAAAAAAACTCAAACTTCATTACACCTTGTACTAACTATGTGTAAAAACCCGACCTTATCCTTTTAAAACCTGATTTATAAAAAAATTTGAAAATGGACCTGTGTGTTGAACCAAATCCTTATGCTAGTGCCTTAAGATAAATGTTAGTCAGTTAGTCGATAAATTCAACGTCTCGTCGCTGAATTGAGTTAGGAAAGATCGAGCAACGGCGCATTGAGTCAGCTTGAACTTCGAGGAGACGGCATGTTGGCGCTGCCGGTGTTCCCGAGTACGGGCGTTGTACTACACGAAACGCGTAATACACCCGATCTCGCGATCAGGTGTCCCTGCAGTACTCCGGAGGGGGGCAACAAGCTCGTGTTAATGGAAGTTTCGTGTAAGCCATTTCGCTAATCCTAAAGTTCGCCCAGCGACCTCTCAGACGAACTCTTTTCCTCTACCTGTTATATACGACACCGCTATATATACAACAGTCTCCTCTATCGGCCGTATCTCATCCTCTTCATCGCTGTCCCTCGAAACTCCCCTTCCAGCGATATTAATCCACAAATTATAACTCCCTTAAATCTGATAAGAGTTAATCGAAAAGTAAAATCCTCGATCAACTTTTACGTATAAATGAGCGATACTTCCGTCCCTATTTACTAGGTCGATAAAGAAGAAATTTTGCATTTTTTTTTTCATCCCTTTCCCTCGAAACTTCCATTTCAGTGATATTAATCCACAAATTTTAATTCTCCGAAATCTGAGAAGAGTTAATCGAAAAGTAAAATCCTCGATCAACTTTTAAGTATAAATGAGCGATACTCGGTCGATAAAGAAGAAATTTTGAAATTTTTTTTTCTTCATCGCTTTCCCCCGAAACTCCCCTTCCAGCGATATTAATCCACAAATTGTGACTCCCCGAAATGGGAGAATAGTTCGTTGAAAAGTAAAATCCTTTATCAAGTCTGAAGAATAAACGAGCGATACTTCCGCCTCTATTTACTCGGTCGATAAAGAAGAAATTTTGCAATTTTTTTTTCTTCATCGCTGTCCATCGAAACTCCCCCTCCAGCGATATTAATCCACAAATTATAATTATCTGCAATCTGATAAGAGTTAATCGAAAAGCAAAACCCTCGATCAACTCTTAAGTATAAATGAGCGATAGTTCCGCCTCTATTTACTCGGTCGACAAAGAATAAATTTTGCCATTTTTTTATTTTTTCTCTTCCCCTTTTCGTGCGCATTTCGACGTTTCTACGATACTGTTAATGCCATTTAGAATTTCTTGGAAATGTAATGACGAGATGGACAGAAAGATAGAGCGATTGCGTGACGTTGCCTTCTGATTGGAAGCCGCGAGGTTCTTCTGTCATTACCCAATCCTTTCACCGAAAGTTCAACGATCCGGTCACGACCCGGTAACCCTGAAGACGTGGACTAAAAGGTCACAGCGGTATAAAAATAAAACACCCGGCTACATTCCTAATCGATTGTTCGGCCACGTTTCTGTCACGAGCTTGTCTATATGTGCCCGATGCATGAATATCATACACAGTCTGTACTATATATATGCACGTGTGCTCGCGAAGAGATGGGGGGGAGGGATCGATTTGCCTGCCGAGGTGAGTACCGACGACATGTGTTTGACGCGAAGGACCGTAAAGAATAACGTGCACGTCGAAAAATGCGGGTCATGTTTTTAACGAATGCCGCTTGTATGTTTTTTTTTTTCTTCATCCTCGGAAGGTCGCTACAGTTCGTTGATAGCTCGACGAATTTCGGCCGATCTATCGTGCCCTGTTTAACGGTTTCAATTTCGATGGTTTTACGCAGGCAATTTTGTAGGGTTCAGAAATTACTGGGATCTGCGATGCAGCAATTTCATAGAGTTCAAGAGCTTTCGAAAAGTAATTGGGAATCGCATGTTCGTTTACCGAGCTCCGCTTTTCGTTCACCGGTTTATTTTCCCTGCTAGGGAAAATGCGATCTATTGCGGTGATTTTACGAATTTTTTTAGGGAATTTCTCAGACCCGCCTTGAAGATATTTAATTGTGGAATTCAAGAGCTTTCGAAAAGTAATTGAGAATCGCATGCTCGTTTACCGGATTCCGTTGTTCGTTCGCCGTGCTATTTTCCCTGCTAGGGAAAATAGGCCTATTTCGGTGGTTTTGGGTATTTTATTAGGAAATTCCGAGGACCTGCGATCAAGATATTAAATTGTGGTTTTCAAGAGCATTCGAAAAAAAATTGAGATGTGTTTGACAGTTCGTGCTTGAGTTATTTAGCTGCCATTGTTCTTAATGATATCCGCTCCAAACCAAATACGCGCGTTATTTATTCGCTCGCTCGTTACAATATTTAATTGTGGAGTTCAAGACCTTTCGAAAAATAATTGAGAATCGCATGTTCGTTTACCAAGCTCAGCTGTTCGATCACCGGTTTATCTCCCCTATAAAACTCAAAACGGAAACGACCGCGTGGCACGAAATCGTTTGACAATGGTAGCTCAGCCGAACCGCCAGTTCGAATCCGTTACTCATTGAAATATTGAAAACTGGAGTTACTCACGTTTAGCTGCATGATGATTTTGTTGTAGGCCCAGTGCCATCGCTGCTTCGCAGTCATTTCTGTGCGTTCCTTCAGCTGCGTTGGTACGGGCGGCGCGCCGATCATATCCAGGAGCTCTTCGTCCGGTGGTGGCTCCGGTGGACTCCTCGGCGGAGTATCCATCTGCACGCTCTCGTCCAACGACGCTTGTTTCGTAATACTTCCTGTAAAGCAGCAGAAATAAACGATTGGTACGTGACATAAAAAGAATAAAAAAAAAAGAATTAATTATTAAAGCACCTCTCGGACTGTCCGATCTCGATAAGGGCGGTGTTCCCTTGTAAGGCTCGACCAACGAATTCTCTCGAGAGCCCAGACGGAGTGCTTCCTCGCCTCTCTCGTACCTGAATAACAAAAAACATTTCATTCAGTTTCAAGAATTTCGAAGCAATTGACTACTTTTAGATCGCACAGACACAACATTCAAGGATTTCTCTCGGTAAAGCACTTAGCTTGAACCTACCAAGCATGACAAATAAATTTCTATTGCCTCACTCGGTGCGAAAATTGCAGTTTCGCGTGTCGCGTCCGCAAAACCCCATTTTCGCACGTTGTTAAGTAAAATTCGTTACGATACTCGTGCGAGAAACTTTTACTTAACTCGCGCGATTGCGACATTCGCCATCGGCTCGTGTCGCAAACTCACACTCGTCAGAAAAAGTTTTATCGCACTAGTGACGTAAATTAATGATCCTAATAAATCAATCACCTCTCGAGAGTCTCGTCCCTCATCTTGTATTCCCCATTGATAGCACTGCTGAGAACGATGTCGGTATCGTCGATCGAGTCCTGATCCTTGAAGTATCCTCGCTGGCAGCTCTCCGCTCTCGATATCGGTTGCGGTGTCGTGAAGTTCTGTCCGTAATTACCGCTCCTGGTGAGATCCCGTTTCTGATAAGAATCCGTGCGTTTCAGTGGCGGCTTGAATCCATCCTGATTTATCGACGAGTAAGAGTCCTTTCTGGAAGATTCTCTCCGAGTGACGGAGCTGTAGCTGTCCTCGTTGTAGTGATCCGAGGCGTAAGAGTCGCCGCGCGTCAATTTCGGTTTCTGCGAGTGGGTCGAGTGCTGACTGAGCTGGCTCTGATGGGACAACTGCGAGTCCTTCCGATGCGGCTCCTTCGGTACGATTTCCGGATAGTCCTCGTCGTCGATGACGTCCTCCTGATAAGAGTCCGTTCGCTCCAGCGGACGTTTGCCATTGACGACCGCCGTTCCACCGTGCACCATCGCCGTCGTCGTCACTCTGCTGTTGCTCGTCACGTGATTCGACAGCGTAGATGCTACTTGCGTCGTGCTCTGAGGAGAATCGACCAGAGTACCCGGAACTGGACTCGACTCGCCGGCGGTCGAATACTCGCTGAAGCCCTTTCTCGGCTGGCTGCTGCCGACCGAACTCACGGCAGTCTCGAAAGAATCCTTCAACTCGTCGTCCCTCGACTCGAGAGAATCGGTATTCTGCTGCAGAAGCGTGTCCCTCTTGGCTGACAATTTTTTTCTTCTCGAAGAGCCCAAAGCCGACACCTGTTCCTGTTCGTCCTGACTGGGATAGAAGTACTCGGACTCGCTGGACTGATACCCGTTGGTCCGCGTTTGACCTCGGGGTGTCGTCACGGAGAGTTCGGGAACTTCGCTCGGTCTTCGATCGGCGGTGCTCGAGGGCACGCTGCTCTTGTACTGATCGTCATACGAGTCGTGCAGAGACTCCTGATACTGCTCGTCGCCGTACTGCTCCGGATAATCCCGATAATTGTCGTCGTAGTCGTTTTTGTATTCGGCAAGTTCGTTCTCCTTGCTGTACGGCACGTGATAGTCTTGATAATTTTTTTCCTGCTGCTGCTGCGGCTGCTGCTGCTGCTGTATCAACGTCGGCTCCCTGTAAGGCTCTTGAAAATTGTCCTTCGACACTGGCACACTCTTTAGTTTGTGAGTGTCCTGATAAGGCTGCTGCTGCTCGTATCCGCTCGATGTAACGTTGTACTTATTGTCATATTGATTCTGCGAATACTGATCGTCGTAAACGGAAGTCGGTACGTTCTCGTCGTAAACCGACGTGGCTACGGTGGCGCTGTAACCATTGTACTGGCTATTGTCCTGCTTGTAAGGCTCCTGATAAGTACCTTGCTCGAAAGAATCGGTAAGATAATCTTGCTTGTAAGAATCGCCGAACGTATTGCTGTAAGGATCTTGCTTGTAAGATTCATCGTACGAATCTTTCGCGTAAGGTTCGGTGTACAAATCTTGCTTGTAAGACTCGTCGTCGAATGAATCTTGCTTGTAAGCTTGCTTCTGATACGAATCGTGCTTGTAAGGCTCCTGGGAATAATCCACGGTGTTTTGATTGTAACCCACGACGGTGCTCTGGTAATTGTCGTCTATCACCATACCGCGAGAATTGTCGTAAAGTTGTTCTAGATTTTCGCTGACTTTCGGATATGTATTTGTCTGATAAGTTGTGTCCTGATAGATCTGACTAGTCGGTGGCGCGTATGACTGTTGCTGATTATAATCGTCGCTGTAAGAATTGTTGATATACGTTTGATTGGGATCGTACTGATCCTGTGTTCTCGCGGGCTCCTGGAATGGAACCTGCTGTTGGGCGTACTGATCGTCGATCTGCTGAGAACCGTAAGAACCCGGCACGAACTGATTGTCTTGAACATGCACTGTGCCTGGGTATGTGTCCTTAGCGCCGCTCACGTACGATCTTTGCTGCTGATGCTGCACTAGAGTATCACTCGGCACTGTTGGATCCGCGTAAACACTGTCGACGTAGCTCGTGTCCTGCGGCAAATTGTCCTGGCTACTGCGATACGCGTAATTGTAGTCCTCGTTGTAGTCCTGCTTGTAGTAACTCTCCTCGGACGGGGTGCGAGTGCGTGGCAGTTGACGTCCTGGAGTTGCCGGCAACGAGACTGGCTTACGACCGAGTATGACGCTGCTCGGCTTAGTCGGTGTAGGTGGCAGCTTCTTACCCGTCCCTCCCTCCTGACGGGACATCGGACGTTGCTGGGGCTGCAACGCTTTTCGTCGACGGCTACTTTGGCCACTGCGAATGTTAATTAAAACGATATTATTTACTATTTACTATTTACACGGTACAAAAAATTCTAATGAAATTTAATGTACTGGTATTGAAAGTTTTTATGCATGAACTTGTTTATTATATTTCATGTACATTTGTGATGAAAACTTAACGTACAGTATACTTAAAAATGTAGAAATACATTAAATCCAATAATTTACATTCACTTCACTGTAAAAATCCATTAGCTTCTCGTCAGCATTTAACATTTAATTTAATGTGCCCGTTTATGCATAAAAAATTCCAGTTCAGCAGTGTACTATTTACTATTTACTGGTACAAAATCCGTTCGCATGATAAAATATAATTCAGAATGTATTAATAAAAAATGTGCACCTGTAATCGAGTTCTTCGGACTCGTAGCTACGTTGCCTGGTGACGGTGGGCCTGTAATCGGGCCTGTGAATGCCGATACTCGACGCTGGCCTCTGTGGAAGGGTTTTTCTATTGCGTTTGTTCTCATTGTAAGTGCTAGATCCGAGATACCACTTCCCCCCGCTGTCCCACTGACGGTCCTCATCGTCCTGGCCATACCTGTTGAAAATTCAAACCCCACATGAGTCTCCGGATAAATCCTTGGATCACTCCGGTTCTCCACGGTTTTTCTGGCCGTCGCAGAGACAATCGTGAAAAGCTTCGTGCATTTACCTCTCGTCCTGATAAACGTATCCCGTTATACTGTCGTAATAATCACTGTGTCTGATGTCCGTGTGACACTCGCCGTAATTCGCGCTCATCCTGCCGACCCTGCTGTCGCTCCCGTATCCGTCCGTACCGTAGTGCATGTGCTCGTCGTACAGAGTCGTTTGTCTCTCCAGAGACGGTCTTCTGTGTGGTCCTGAAAGTAAACAAAAATTTAGTCAACCTTACGCGACAACGAGGATTTATTTCCAGGCAAAGTAATCGCAAGAAAATATACCTCTTCTTCTTGATGAGGTGCTCGTCGTTGTGCTCGGATAATACTCCGTGTCACTGTAGATTCTCGATTCGTCGACTCTCGTACCCTGATAATCGTAACCCTCGCTGTACCAACCATCTTGACTGTAATTGACAAAAATTCACGAGTTAATAAATCATTTTTTTTTTTTTTTGTTTGTACCGTTGCTTATAAACAACGCTGCGATGATTAATGCTCATGTCTGATGATTCCCTGTACGAGACCGCTACGCATCGTGCATCTATTATTTTTTAAATCATCTAACTGATCTAAACAAACATTGTATTTAATTATACATCATAATGACTGTTCTATGAATTAATATTTGCGATATTGTACCGTTAGATTCGTGAAAAAAAAATATATATCGCAAGCTATTTTTATTCGCTACGAAGGAACGATACTTCGAGCTGAAACATTTGTGCCGAGGATGTGGGAGCCACGTGTGTGACGTTGCGAGCACGTTATGCCGAGAAACACGTACAGAAACGCCGGGCATTTAATTGTGTCCACCGTCACGATCGCCATCGAGCAACCGTGACGGTGGACGCAATTAAATGGGCGTAGCGTGTAGCGTGCGAGGCACTGATATCCCATTTCGTAATTCATTGATATATCTAACTGATTGATATATCCTACTGATTGATATTCAACTTATCGATATATCCAACTTATTGATATATCCAGCTTATTGATATATCCAGCTTATTGATATATCCAACTTATTGATATATCCAACTTATTGATATATCCAACTTATTGATATATCCAACTTATTGATATATCCAACTTATTGATATATCCAACTTATTGATATATCCAACTTATTGATATATCCAACTTATTGATATATCCAACTTATTGATATATCCAACTTATTGATATATTCAAGTGATTGACATATCCAATTGATTGGAATATCCAACTGATTGATATATCTAACCGATTGATGTATCTGACTGATTGACGTATCGAACTGATTGATTTATCCAACGGATTGATATATCTGACTGATTGATATATCCGGCTGATTGATATATCCGACGGAATGATATATCCAACTGATTGAAATGTCCAACTGATTGATATATCCGACACATTGATATATCTAACTGATTGGTATATTTAACTGATCTATACAAACATTGTAGTTAAATCTATATTTGCGATGTCATACAGCTAGATTCGTAGGAGAAAAAAAATGATCGGACGATATTTTTATTCACCATGAAGGAAGAAACGATACTTCGAGCTGAAAAATTTGTGTCGAGGGTGTGGGAGCCACGTGTGTGACGTTGCGAGCACGTCATGCTGAGAACCACGTACAGGAACGCCGGGAATACGATAGCGATCGTGACGGTGGACACAATTAAATGGGCGTAGCGTGTAGCGTGCGAGGCACCGATATCCGATTTCGTGATTGATTGATGTATTAACGATAAAACGGGAGAATGCGTTTCGCCGGGTGGCACACTATATGTACAGGGCATTCGGAGCGCGATCGCGTGCAACGGAATTAGCAATACGCAAATCCGGCAATGCTATCGGAATGACAAAATGACCAAGTTTCATCGCGATAATATGCACACTATTTGTTCGAACTATCGTGACTACGAATGAAATGAGAGATGAAAATAAAAAACAGAACTGATAATTCTCACGAGACTTGGCCCGTGAAACGATTTCTCGTACCTGTCCTCGTAATCCCACGTGTGCTTCCGTCGTCTATATCAATGGGAAACAAAATATTGTACTGTCGATCTCTCGTGTTGTTTTTTTTTTTTTTTTAATTTAAAAATCAACACAAACAATGTGTTCGATCATTAAAACTGTGTCTTGGATATATTGTGTGTAAGAAGTTAAAATATTGTTAAAAATAGATTGATTTATTTTTTTCTTTGCAGTAAACGGAGTATACCTGTATTCCTTGTAGTGCCTCGGTCGACTATTGTAGAAGAGTGGCTCGGAAGACTCCGCACTTTGCTGAGTGGAATACCTTTGTGGAGGACCTTCGCCGGGATAAGGCTCGTCGTACCTAGGACTGTGACCACGGCCACCGTATCCGTAACTACCCGCCGCCAGCCTACCGCCTACAGTTGAGGGAATCTGAAACACAATTGGTATCGTCAGTTTCATCGGATAATTTATTTTTATTTTTTGTAATTGTGAAAAAATAAAATAATAATAAATAGCTGATGGGGACGATTGACACCGGGAGAAACAAGGAAGCGGAAGGACGGAAAGTGAAGAGTTTAAAAAATTGCGACAGAGGGAAACTGTACAATTCACCGAGGTTTGTGTTAAATAAGCCGCGGGAGAAGCGCCGCGATCATGAAAAAAAATTGTTTTGTGAAGAAAAGATTCCAGGGTCGATTATGTATATGGTTATATGGAACGTTAACGTGGAACGTTATCGACAATTGTACTTGAAATACTTGGAAGATGTTATATGTGTTTTCTACGTATATAGTCTTGATCGGAGTTGGCAAGAAAGCAGACGTCTGACAGTTCGTACTTGAGTTAAATAGTGGTGATTGTAATTAATGATATCCGCTCCAAAAACAAATAAGCCGGTTGGTTATTCTGCATGAACGTGACGATATTTATATTCTTTTCTGGGGAATTTGGATGGGATTATAAAAGCCCGAATTTTTGGGGATTTGGGATGGGACTGTAAAAGGCCGAAGACGCCGTGCATTGGAATGAATCTACTGTCAATAAATACCTGATGATCATCGCGCTCGTAGCTATTTTCCCTGGACGTCTCGAGCGACCGTTGCGGAGTGGCCAGTTGATTCGCCGCCGTTCGAAACTGCGAAGCTGAGCTGTTGGCACCCTGTCCTCCAACCGGGTAATTGAGATCCGACGTGTAATCCGAGTCTTCCGAGTAACCCGCTGAAAATTTAGAGAGCTCGTGATCGGACAGAAAAATTATTTCGGAGCAACTCGTCACCGGTACGCTGTCCGCGTGCCGAAATTTTTCTCGTCCGCGTTAAACGAGCAGAAAAAAAATATCCTTGCGGAAGGTCAGTGAGCAGCCTCGAAGCTCGGCCGATGACTTATCGATCGCGCGAGCGGCCGCGACAGTCGAACAGAGTACGAGTGCTGGTAAAACAGTCGAAGCTTCCTCGGAGGATACTTCCGGGAAGCAGGAAAAATTCCCGGAGATTTACGGATAAGGAGTCCCGCGGATTCCCGATTGGGTCGCCCGCGCGGCGTTTACCGACGGCGAGCGCATTTCTGGGTCGACAATGTAGAAACCACGCTCGCCGCTTCCAACGATAGAATTTAAGGGAATACGTCGCACGGCGACTTTTCTACTTCTGGAACTACAAATCGCGAGTTTTATGAAGCAATGAATGAGGCTTTTTTTAAAGAATTTTTAATAATTTTGTTTCCACATGGATTCTGAGATACATGAGCTTAAAGTTGCTGTGATTAGCATGAACTGCATACGCACCCAGAAAAAAAATTTATTTAACGGCCACCGTTTATTTGGTTTAAGTAAAATATTTATTTGATTTAAATAAATATTTATTTTTATTAAGTAAATAGTTACTTCAGTGAAATAAATATTTATTTAAATCAAATAAATATTTTGCTTAATCCAAATAAATGATGGCGGTCAAATAAATTTTTTTTCTGGGTGCGGTGCCGCGTGAAAATGAACATTCTTCAAAAAAATATATGTGTATTTCCAGACTGCTGTATTAGATTTTTTGTTTCTGAAATAACATTGCAATATTATCAGGGACGCATTACAAAAATAAAATCGGGCTGTGCCCATAGATTTTCGAATATATAACGCGTTGAAGGTACCAACGTTTCTTGTCCACAATCCTCCGCAATTCTATTCATGTTAATTTAGCAAAAAAAAAATAAATAAATCTTGTCCAAATCTTGTCCATTTATGAAAAAAGAATATCAATCTTACGAATATTTTTTGTACAATTAACATCAAAATAATTGTAGACGTTTCGGCCACCACCGCCTTAACATTAAGAAAACGGCGACCATGTGACGTATTCCCTTAACTCCACCGTAAACGTCGAAAAAAATCAAACACCATCTTGCAGTTTCAAATTTTTTAAATATCTTTTGCAACAAAAAATAAAAAATAAAGGAAAGATGGGAAATAGCGGAAAATTATTTTTATTATATAAATTTCAACCCCGGCGTTATTCGATCGCTGCATGGGTATTTTTTTTTTTAGTTAATTTTTTTACAACTATTTCGTAAAGTTCGATTGAATTTTTCGAAACTCATCGATCCGCACGCAAGATGCCTCGGGAAGCTTGGCAAGATGGTTGTAACACTATCGTGAGAAGTCTGCTAAGAGTTGTGCGTTTTAGGGGTCGGTGGGTGGCTTCTCGACCGGAAGTACTCGTGGCTCTCGGGCGCCTTGACTCCTGATCGAAGTAAATGCGATTGTGCACCGACACAGCGGATAAATCGGGTATTCGTGTCCATCCGTGTGTCTCCGTGTCCGCAATAGCGAGGGAAGGAGAGGAAGCCGAGACGGACGCGATACAAGCGCCAATGTAATAAGAGAAGAGCCAAGGCACTCGAGCAGTGCCAGAATTGCCAGCCCCACGAGGTACTTACAGTGGCCTATATTGTACAGTATCTGGCGACGGGCCTGTTCGGCCCTCGCCTCCTGGTCCATCGTGTTGTTCAGCATTTCCAGCTTTCTCTGAAGATCCGCCGCCTCGGTGTTCTCCGGATCTACGGTAAAAAAATAATTTATCAACAAAATTATCAACACAAAAATATGCGATGAATGTCGAATCGGTATCGATCTTTTTTTTAACATCCTCGCAAGCGACTCTTCACGTCCTAACAAACGTGCGTAACTTTGCGTGTGAATCACTGAATGCTTTGTTTTTTTTTTTTTTTTTTTTTTAATTATTATTTGATTCCGAGATTTCGGCGATTTTAATTTTTAATCATGCTCCTAAGTTCGTTCATTACGATCGTTTTCCGATAGTGATATTAAGGGTCGTGTGTCGTATAGTGGGATTTTTTTTTTATTGTAGTTTCCGCTATCGATCGCTACAACTGATCGGGACGTACGGACTATCGAAGTGCTTTCTCGTGAGCTGCACAGGTGTGAGGGAAATGCCTCGGGGAGAACCTACGTGCATGATATATATGCGTGTGGAAGATTTTTTTATTTAATTTTTTTATTTTTATGTTGACCAAGTTTATTGTCTCGCCTACGCGTTCGGAATGATTTGATGTGCAGGGGCGACACTTTTTTTTTTGGAAAAAGATAAAAGATATTCGAGCCACTCGTCACGTTCCAACAAACGTGCGTAACTTTGCGTGTGAGTCACTGAATGCTTCCTTTTAGTTTTTTAAATCCAAACAGATTTCATCGATTTTAATTTTTAATCACGTTAGTGATGAGTTCGTAAGATTTTTTATTTCATTTTTAAAAAATGTTAACCAAGTTTATTATTTGACCTACGCGCTCGGAAACATTTGATGCGCACATGTGAATCTTTCTTTCTTTTCATCAAAAGCCGGCAGATACAAAGGGAGGAAAATGAGAAAGGGTATTCGGGCCACTCCTCACGCTCAAACAAACGTGCGTAACTTTGCATCGCAATCACTGAATGCTTTTTTTAATTTCACAATTACCGAACACATTTCAGCGATATTTTTTGAAATCATGCTCCCAAGTTCGATAATGACATTGAGGGCTGCGTATGACATCGTAGGAATTTTAAATAGGATTTTCTGCTACCGATCGCTGCAACTGATCGGTAGGCACAGTCTACATAATGCTTTCTCATTCCCCGCACACTTGAGGGACAGGGAAAACGAGTGCCAAAGATATATTTTTTTTAATGTTAAAAACAAGTTTATTATTTCAGCCCCGCGCTCGGAAAAATTTAATGCGCAGGGGTGACGCTTTTTTTTTCTTCCCTTTTTCATCCGAAACGACAGATACGAGGATAAAAAAAAGGGTAAAGGTATTCGAGACGGGGTGATAAAAGGTACGGCGGAAGAATATATACAGGAGAGAGATTGTCAGAAGTGAAAGCGTGAAAAGAAGTAAGAAGAAGGTTCCCGCTCGAGCGATGTGCGCCACTACGATCTTTTTTATGTGCGTGTGAAGTACATCAATTTCCCGGTCGGTGGCATCGGTTCGTCGCACGTTCTTCTCACACTCGTGCCGGGTTCGTCCCTAGTACTATAAACTCACCCCAACCCCTCCTCCTCCCCGCCCCTCCGGCAGTTCCCCCCCCCCCCCCGGTTCGAAGTTCGAGCACCTACTTCACTCTCGATATCCATTCATATCCCCACTTCCCGGAGATTCGCCTCAAAATTGGATCTCACGTTCGCCGTACTACGAAACTCACCCCTCTCATTCTCATCATCGCCCTCTTCGCTTCTCTGATTTCTCTCGCTCAATTTATATGATTCAGACTTATTCGTCGTACCGCGCCAGGTGCGAATTTTCGCCCCCCTTTAGAAATGGTCTCTCATTATCGTCAAAGATAACTTGTAATTTGGAGCAAGTTTTTGGCACCCGGGCAGCCCGAGAAGCGAAGTCAAAGTTCAAACGCGAGAACACGACACTCGACGTTCTGGCTCTCGAGTGCTCTGTATACACTGTAAACATCAGACTGAGAGACGACGTCTGGACCAAAACGAGAGTCGACTGACAAGCGGGACGAGCGGAAGCTGCAGGGACAAACCGGCTGCTCACTCCCACCGGATTTACCTTCGTCGGCCCTTTCGCTGACAAACAATTATTTTTTGACACCCGAAAATTAAGAGAGTTACGGATCGACAGTATTTTTTTTATACCTCATTTATTAACTGGTTCATTTTTTTTGGGCTATTGGTCGTCTGGACCAAGACGAGAGTCGACTGACAAGCGGGGCGAGCGGAAGCTGCAGGGACCAGCTCCTTACTCCCACCGGATTTACCTTCGTCGGTCTGTGCCCTTTCGCTGAGGCTCGAACAACCTTTTTTCTTAACACCCGAAAACTACGCGAGTTACCGCTTGACAGTATTTTTTTTTTTATAGTTGAATCATTAATTCCTTCATTTTTTTCTTCCTTTCGTACACGTTAAAGAGAAACCAGAAAAATTTCAGCAGGGAAAAGGCTTTGGAATTCGGAGGGTCAAAGTTCCTCCGCGGGGCTCGACCGGAAGTGAGCCGGTGTTCCAACTTCGGCACTGGATGTAATTAAGAACAAAAAAAAAAAACTCAACAAAAAATCAAAACAAAGTTCGAGCTCCGACCTCGAGTGGGTCCCGAATGGATGAACGAGCGGAGGTAACGAAAAAAAAATATAAAGACAAAAAAAAGCGTAGGAGAAAGAAGTAAACGAGCAGCGAGGAATCGCGACGTCGCGAAGACTTCCGGTGGGGATGCGAAAGGGAGGGTGTTGAATGAGAAAAGTAGAATCCTGGGGTTTGGGGCGAAGTTCTTTCGTGGAAAAAAAAAACCCTCGTCGACTCTGGGTGAAGGGGCGGGAAAGGAGGGGGGGCGGGGGGGGGGGGGGGGGTCGTATCATCAATGCGCTACTACCAGTCCGGCGCTGATACCGCGTCTGAAACGCCCTCCTCGCTCACTGCCGCGTTAACTCTCTGCTTCTCCCTGCCCGACGTCTCGCTAAACTGCAGATGCACTTCCCGTGGCACCCGCGGGAATATTTTGCACTCTTGCCGTCTGCCGCAGAAAACGTTTTGTCCTTTTTTTTTCACTTCTCATTCCCAAAGCCCCTCGCCCAATCTAGCCAACAGCTTCGCTTCTCGCGGGCCATCGCTGTCCCCGACGAGAAACGTTTCGTTTTCCTTCCAGACGCTTCCGGCACGGTTTCCATTTCGAGAAGCAGCTACAGCGAAATAAAGCAATATACGCCGGGGTACGCGGGTGGCGTCGAGGTAACCGCTGCTCGTCTATATATTGACAAACTTCTGGTTCGAGCCAGCTTACGAAGTCGTGGCGAAAAGAAAAAATAAAATAAAAAATAACAAAAAACTACCCTACAATTTTCATTTCGTCCCTTTCGTCATTGAGAATTTTTTTTTTGCTACATCCTGCCGTCGCTTCGCGCACGAGCTGTGTGCAGTGAAGAGTGGACGAGAGTTCGAGGAAGTAAAGAAAAAGTGCAACAAAAAATGTAGCCAGACCGTTCGTGCGCTCATGATGGTCGCGATAGAGATTGCGAGTATGAGAACCGTGTGTGCTGCGAAATTGTTATCACACGCTTCGAAAGATTTCGAAAAGTCGGGCAAGTTTCTCGGGTGATATCGTAGTTCGAGAGACAGAAGAGGAGCGGCGGTGGGTTGGGACGGGGCGTGCGAAGGGAACGAGATAGAATGTTGGTCGTTAGAGTGGTGCGAGGGAAAGTTGATGGTCGAGGGGCTGGTGATAAACTCTCCCGGAAGCAATAGATATGATGTTGGCTATGTGCAATGAATCCTTAGGGAAATTTCTGCAACATCGGTCCAAATTCTTCTACGTCTTTACGTATATAACATCATAAAAAGTCCATTCAGCTTGCGACGAGGGGGCAATCCATATTTGTGTAGACCGAAAGCAGGCTTGGCTGTTGAAGGGTTAGAAACGGACTATCTGGACTATTCAGCAGGGTTGGCAGAATGTTGGTTGTTACAGTCGTGCGACGAATAGTTGATGGTCAATGGGCTGGTGATAGATTCGATGATGGCCAAGTTCAATGAACCTTATGAAAATTTCTGCAACGATGGCGCAAAGTATTGTGCGATTTTGCGTATATTACAACTCAAAAAGTGCGTTCAGCTTGCGACGAAGGAGCAATCCATATTTATTTAGACCGAAAGCAGGCTTGGCTGTTGAAGGGTTAGAAACTGACTATCTGGACTATTCAGCAGGGTTGGCAGAATGTTGGTTGTTACAGTCGTGCGACGAATAGTTGATGGTCAATGGGCTGGTGATAGATTCGATGTTGGCCAAGTGCAATGAACCTTACGAAAATTTCTGCAACGATGGCGCAAAGTATTGTACGACTTTGCGTATATTACAACTCAAAAAGTGCGTTCAGCTTGCGACGAAGGAGCAATCCATATTTGTTTAGACCGAAAGCAGGCTTGGCTGTTGAAGGGTTAGAAACTGACTATCTGGACTATTCAGCAGGGTTGGCAGAATGTTGGTTGTTACAGTCGTGCGACGAATAGTTGATGGTCAATGGGCTGGTGATAGATTCGACGTTGGCCAAGTGTAATGAACCTTACGAAAATTTCTGCAACGATGGCGCAAAGTATTGTGCGACTTTGCGTATATTACAACTCAAAAAGTGCGTTCAGCCTGCAACGAGGGAGCAATTCATATTTGTTTAGACCGAAATCAGGCTTGGCTGTTGAAGGGTTAGAAACGGACTATCTGGACTATTCAGCAGGGTTGGCAGAATGTTGGTTGTCACAGTCGTGCGAGGAAAAGTTGATGGTCGAGGGGCTGGTGACAAAATCTCCCGGAAGCAATGAATTCGATGTTGGCTATGTGCAATGAATCCTTATTGAATGTTCAGCATCTTTAGTGCGAATTATTGTACTCTTTGCGTGTATCATTTAAAATAAAAAGTGCATTCAGCCTGCGATCAGAGCGCAATCTTAATTGTCTCGACTGAACAGAGACTTGGCTATTGAAGGGTCAGGCAAGCAACTATCTGGACTGTTTGGCAGCGTCGTAACATTGTTGGTTGTTATATTCGTGCGACGAAAAGGTGATGGTCAATGGGCTTCGATGTTGGCCAAGTGCAATAAATCCTCATGAAAATATCTGCAACTGTGGGGAAAAATATTGTGCGGCTTTGTGTGTATTGTAACACAAAAAGTGCATTGAGCCTGCGATCAGGGAGCAATCTTAATTGTTTCGACTCAAAAGAGACCCGGCTATCGAAGGGTTCGACAACCGGCTATCTGTACCATTCGGCAGTGTCGCTATTCAAATAAGTGTGGAAAATCTATTTGAATAAAACAAATCTCTCGTACGGATGTGGGTAGACAGATTTTTCGGGAGAATTGGGATCTCCACCTACGTAACAGCGGCGAAAGGAAGTGGCAGGTAGTAGACATTACGCGAAAAAAAAAAGAGAAAAATGTGGCAATGCCGGTAAGCTGTAAGTCTATACGTAGGTTCGAAGTACGTGCGCGATGGCACACAGGAGATCGCCCGCGCTGGCGTAGAGTAAAAGTTTAAATCTCTGTAAAGTCGTTTCCGTTCCGCTAATCACCCGGACGGTCCTTTATCTCTAACAAGCCCACAGTCCACTCTCTACCTTACTGGGCGTGTGTCTGTATACGTCGGTTCGTATGTTTCCGCTTTCTCTTTGGTCCTGCCGTCGGAGAGAGCCGCGCGTCGGTTCTCGTCGTTCAGCTTCTCTCGCTTCATCCCTTTGGCGGGTCACGCCGGGTCCGCGCGCGTAATTAGTCCATTTCGCAAGTTCAGCCTGGTCTCTCGTCTCTCGTGCCTGGTCGTGCAACTAGGGATAGGAGAAAAGCCTCGAGTGCACGGTAGGAGAGAGAGAGAGAGACTCAGAGCCAAGGACCTCGGAGTGTCTACGTATATATATGCGAGGGTGGGGCAAAACGGAACACCGGGGGAAAAAACGGACCATGTTTACCAATTTTTGCACGGGACGCAAAGAAGTCTCATATCAAATTGAGACCGCCGGTCCGTTTTGCCCCGCATCCCTCATATAGTATCGAAGCAAGAATTTCCGCCGGTATCTCAGACCAGCGGAAATAAAAGTGTCCGAGCCGGGTACATAGCACTCGTCGTCGACTGCTACGAATAACCAAGCTCCACGAAAGAGAGAACTTTTTCATACCGAAGGGCTCCATTGCATTCATCAGTTCCGCTGATTTATTTTTTATCTTCTTTTTTTTTACCGTCGCTGGGGAGAGTAAGCTGTTTTAATCAATTTTCATTTATATTCTCGTTTGAGAATTTTTTTTAAACCTTTTTTTTTTAAAGTACTTTGAAGTAGGAGAACTTGGAAGTAAACAGAACAAAAAATCGATTGGATGCCTCTTCCCTCTCTCCTGCTTAGTCAACTTGTAGATTTTTTTTTAGCGGGGGTGGTGAGGTAGCCCATCTTGCCCCGCAAAGCTTTATAATTTTTTTTATTTTTTTACTTTGTTCTTCTACTTTGATTTAATATTTGTATTCTGAAACAACAGACGTCACAATGCATTTACATGCTGAGGCAGAGTTCTAGCTATTTTTTTTGTATGTATAGTTTTAGTGGAATATAATTATATTCATTCTGGTTGGGGTTTACTAGGTTCATATTATGATTATGATTTATGTGAGATATTGTAATGTCGTTGCGATAATGTTATCGAGCATTTTAATGGAGATCTAAGGGTTCACTCTTTTTTTAGATAAATATACATATATATGTCATATATATGTATAGCATATAACGATATAGAAAAGTATTGGATAGAGATAGAGAGAGAGAAATGAAAAGGAAGTATTCGGGGCAGACATATTGGTATTTACAGTGTCGCAGCCATAGCTCGATGCATCCACAGGTACCCTCGTGAGTTTTATATTTTTGTTTCTTTTTTTTTCATCACAGTCAATACTTCGATATCTACAAAATCATTTCTTTTATTCGCAGTTGTAAATCAAGTGAAGATTAATTTCAAAAAACCGAAAAAATCTTGGGTGTTTTTTTTCCTTGTTTCTCCCCCTCTTGTGCTATCGCCGCGCCACTGCGTGCACGTGCGACTGTGTTATATATTAGAAGTGAGTGTGTGTGCTTGAATCTTCTCCGCAAAGATCTGATTTTATATATTTTTTTTTTTTTATAAAACTCGAATTGTACTTTTCGATGAAGTATCAATAAAAAGATTCATCCACTCGGACGAAAGTATCGACGTACCGTGAGACTTCGAGATCTACAACTAATTGGAAATAAGAGTGTGTAAATAAAATAAATTTTTTTTTTAAATATTGAAACAAACATGGATCAGTAAACTTGGAATAATTCTCCTTACGAGGAGGATGCTCTCTACTTCGTGCTTTTCATTCGAAACCACTGCTGGGTAATAAGGTCGATAATTATTGCAAACTATTTTTATTCGTAAACTCATCAGTGCCTTCCAGGTGAACTTTTTGAAAACCGGTGCAAGTGAATGCCGAACGATGTAATAAGCGACGTACAAAAATCGTTGATGATGAAAAATTGGATTCCCAATAGAGCAAATGAAAGAAGAAAAAAAAAAATGTATCGAACACCTCTTCGTGAAACGAATGTTCATGTGTAATGGTTTATCATTTGATGTCTTGGACAGTTTCGAGACCGCTACACGATAGCCATTGCACATTTAGGACATTGTGTGTCTGTGTGTGAGATATAGATATAGCTATAGTATTGACACTCGAACACACACATAGATCAACGAATAAATATATATTTATATAGATATAATATGCCCCGTTAATGTAATATATATGTGTATATATATATATATATCGATAAGCATAGAAACATCGAACATCTCATCTCATTTGACTATATCCACACGACGTTGACACACACAAACGCATTTTTATGTATATAAATGAAAAAAAAAAAAAAAAAAAAAAAATTGTATCATAATGTATATATATATGTATATAAGAGTCTCTTATATAAGAAACGAATGCAGTGCACGTGTCGGGGGTTGGGGGGGGTTTTCTGGCTGGGCGCTCGTCGTAAAAACTTTTTGCGGTTCGTTCGAGGCGGTACGAGCGGCGACACGATAAATCGATCGTCCCCCCCACCGAAACCCATTCTATCGCTCCTTTCGCTTCTTCTCTCGTCTCCGTTAGCTCGCGTCACCACGCATCGACGAGGAAAAAAAAAAAAAAGTTTATCCGATTTTTCTCGAACACGAACCTTCACTCTCCGACGTGAGCGCGTGTGAATGCGAATGAAAATGAAAACAAACAAAGAACGCTTAATGCACCGTGAAAAAAAAAGGTAAGAAAAAAACATATTGACGTCAGTGATGAGACTCGGGAGAAAAGCTTTCGGGTCTGAAATTTTAGGTCCTCCGCTCGTAGCGAGACTACGGGCCGGGCTCTCTTCCTCCGACGTCGCCGTCGTCGACTCACCGGATAATTGAGCAATTAGCTTAATTGAACGATCAAAGTGGCTTCTCGCGGGACAAAGGGCCCCGGGGCCATCCGAGCGAGGGATGAAGGCCATTGAACGGACCGCGCGCGCGGACCGTGGCTTCCACGAGGCGATAATCTCGGAGCCATGCATGGGGTGTAAAAAAAAATTAAGCGAAAAAATTCGTCGAGAAATTTCTATATATCATTGCATTTTTTTTTTTTTTTTTTTTGCTCGTTGGAGGGATGAAAAAAAGCGGCAGTAATCTGATCCGCAATTCCCTGTTACTGTTCACTCCGAACCGAGCGCGAGGACCGTGGCTTCCAAATAAAAAATAAAAATAAAGATGAAAATATAATTGTATTTTTTTGCCCGTCGGAGGGATGAAAAAAGTGGCAGTAATCTGATCCGGAATTCCCTATTATTTTTCACTCCGAACTGCTCGTGTTTTTCGGAGCATAAGTAACATCCCATGCAAAGCCGTTTCGACAATTCGCAAACGTCCGAACGAGCACCCAGCGATGAGAAATGAAAAAAAAAGTTAAAATAAAAATGAATCAAACGGAAACGATATAAATATAGGCGTTATGACAAAAATGTCTGGTGCAGTGGCTGGCGAGCAAGAAGGGGTTGTTATCTCTAGGTACGGATAAAGCGTGGGCTCGAAGCACTACCGTGGATGCGTAATAAGTAATTTCCAAGAGAAAAGAACATTGCAGCAACATCCCAATTGTTTTATTATTATTATTATTGTTTTAACATAAAAATTGATTTTACACATCCACGACCGGTATCGAGCCACGACAAAAACGAGGCAATTATATAAAACCGGCTATAGTCATTACGAGCCTCGCAAGATCGAAGTTGATCTTGTTGGGCTCGGGGCGCACGAGATGTGATCTTTGAGGGTACCTGAGCCACATGTGGGCCGGGCTGCTCGCAACTTCATAGCTGTTTCGCTCGTTAGCAGGGCTTTCCATCCGGTCGGTGGATCGTACTTTCCTGATTGGCCAACGTTTACATACTATCAGACACACCAGCCGTCGGTAAACTCTACTTGTTAATTTTTTTTTTGTGTACATAGTGTACGAGTCATAAAACTTATGTAACGTGCTATGTAGCTGTGTACCTTATAGATATACTAGCGGTTATGTTGGGCCGCGCGCTTTGCGTGCTCGAAGGATCCGTGTGATTATCTGTGAGTACCGGTGTGAGTGTCGAATCAACATGAACTTTATTATTATGTAGATATATATTTATACCGAAATGTGAGTATTCGTATGAGTATTCGTATGAGTATTCGTATGAGTGTTCGTATGAGTATTCGTATGAGTATTCTTATGAGTATTCGTATGAGTATTCGTATGAGTATTCGTATGAGTATTCGTATGAGTATTCGTATGAGTATTCGTATGAGTATTCGTATGAGTATTCGTATGAGTATTCGTATGAGTATTCGTATGAGTGTTCGTATGAGTGTTCGTATGAGTATTCGTATGAGTATTCGTATGAGTATTCGTATGAGTGTTCGTATGAGTATTCGTATGAGTATTCGTATGAGTATTCGTATGAGTGTTCGTATGAGTATTCGTATGTGTATTGGTATGAGTATTCGTATGAGTATTCGTATGAGTATTCGTATGAGTATTCGTATGAATATTCGTATGAGTGTTCGTATGAGTGTTCGTATGAGTATTCGTATGAGTATTCGTATGAGTATTCGTATGAGTATTCGTATAAGTATTCGTATAAGTATCTGTGAATATATGTGGGTATATGTGAGTATATGTGTGAGTATCTGTGAGTATCTGTGAGAATCTGTGAGTATGTGTGAGTATCTGTGAGTGTCTGTGAGAATCTGTGAGTATCTGTGAGTATCTGCGAGTGTATATGTGATTATCAGTGAGTATCGGTGTGAGTGTCCAATCGCCATAAACTTTATTATTATGTAGATGTATATTTACACCAAACCAGTAGTCTTGGACTCAACGTGTGTATATTACTCAATACTCTACCGAGAGTTACAGCGAAGAGAGAGTTTAATCGACTTTGCCCGTTCTAAAGCAAACTATCGTGTGCCTGTGGAGCGATCGTCAACTTTTTTTAAATACCAAACAGCACCTTGTAATATGCAAATTAGATCAACGAGAACTTTAAGCAAATCCTGCAGTTTTCTGTAGAATTAATTTAAGATCGATTGTTATCGACCTATATAAAAAAAAAAAGATTTTATGGACCGAGCTCTTTGAGATTTACGTAAATATGAAATATCGTCGGGGAGTCCCCGAGAGGATGTTTCCCGCGATCGACCGGAAAAACAAGTGCCTATCAAAATCAAAGCCCCCGATATACGATGCAGAGAGCTCCGGAAAGACGTCACTGAAACAGCGTCATCGACCCGAGGGGGTTGGGTTTTTTATATATCCTTTTTTTTATTTTTAATCCGTCTCTGAACGCGAAGGGATCGCCAGTGACGGTCGTGGCGTCGAAACTCGATCAAACGAGAAGATTCTAAATGCGTCTCGCGATGGCTTCGAGAGGAGCAGTTACAGCCGAGCTGTCTCAATTTCCGAACGATCGAATAACCGCGGGTCAGTTATTTATCGCACGAACGTTGACGATCGGCCGCAGACTCGACTTCTCGGAGGGAGAGTCTCGCCCATACTGAGTCAACCACTCGCACCTCAAAGCTTTGAGAACCTTTTGCCCGATTGCCTCCGAAACGCTTTTCGACAAAAATACCGAAATTTGTGGCCCAACATCTCGAAGTTTCGCGCGCGAGGGGACAAAATGCTTTTCATCCTCTTACCTTGAATTTTCGACAAAAATACCAAAAAATGTTACTGAAAATATCGAAGTTTCGCCCACGAGGCGATAAGATGCTTTTTATCCTGCGACCGTGAATTTTTATTTATTTTTTCCCTCGAACTAATTTTTGAGAAATCACGAAAACAACAGCGACTCGGTTCGTGTATAAAGGTCGACTCTTGGTTGGCCGAAAAGAAAGATTGATTTTCCACTATCGAAAAATTGTTTTCGTCGAGACGCGAACTTTCTTGTCGTACGTCTTTTAGATATATATATTGTTTTGCACGGTGTACATAGTTATCCATTAATGCATTATAAATGACCCGATTTTTTTCCCCCGGCGTTTTCGCAACGCGGTCAATTGGAACATCGCGTGGTGGAAAAAATAACGCGCTCCGGTAAATTTGAATTAAATGGGCACAATACGATAGAAGATTATGAGCGAATGCCTTGTTTTCGTGATCGTTCAAAAGATCGTTTCGATCGAAAAAAAGGAAACAATACTTTACCGATCACAAAATCGGCTCGTAAAAAACTGCCAATTGAGGCGTTTGAATTTATAATAGAAAATGTCTCCACGAAGTGAACAAGCAATTCGAAGCTACCGATGAACAAAATATTTACAAGTTTTTAGGCACCGAGCCAAAGGCCATATCGGCCCTCGGACCGCCTCAATTAAAACTTTGAGTCACCCTCCAGCGAGTCCGACATCCAAGAATCTTCTCCACTTTGCCGATCCGGAAGGCGTAACGAATCCGTCTTGCAAGTTTCCTCAATACCGATAGCGACTCGAAGTCGAAATGGTTTATAAAAAAAATCCCTCATAATTACACCGTTAACTTTGACCTACAAAAATGCATCTTGAAACTTTTATAATCTCCTTGACTAAACTTTTTTTTTTACTCGATCTTCGTTTTTCTTTTAAATCGAGAGTTTTTCGGACAAATTATGAAAATCTGATAAAATTGGCCTTCGTCTATCGCTCGACGTGCATCGAGATACTTTATCTTCTCTTCGCATATACATATATATACCCCGATATAGAGTTATTTCAATTTAACGGAAATCGCATGTTTTTTTTTTAAGTAATGCATTTTTCGGTCAAATAATGAAAATTTAATAAAAATTTGTTGTTCTTCGTTTATCGCTCCACATGCATCGAGATATTTTATCTTCTCTTCGCATAGTCATATGTATACCCCGATAGAGAGTTATTTCAATTTAACGGAAATCGCATGTTTTTTTTTTAAGTAAGGCATTTTTCGGTCAAATAATGAAAATTTAATAAAAATTTGTTGTTCTTCGTTTATCGCTCCACATGCATCGAGATATTTTATCTTCTCTTCGCATAGACATATGTATACCCCGATAGAGAGTTATTTCAATTTAACGGAAATGTCGTGTTCTCAAATATGCGTATGCAAGATAAGTAGCCGGACACGATTTCCCGTGTGCGACTCATATCAACCTTGGCAAAGCAATCAATCGAAGCAAATAGCTGTATGACGTTTCGTAAGCAAGCATATTGTATTTAACACGGTCTGCACGAGTAAGTACATAGTATTGTGCAAAATTTACCGTAATTATACATAAGATATTAAATGTGTGTTTGTCGGTATAGTAACTGGATGTAAGTGTAACTGGTGTGAGTGTTCGAGACTAATCAGCAGTTATCGACTGAGCCCTCATCACGACCGAAAAAAAAAACTATTATTTTGCCTGCATGATTGAACCGTATCGTCCGTCATCTTGAGTCGTAAACAGTAAAAAACATTTCTCCCATCTTACAAGAATTCGCTTTTCCCAAAAGTCCACAATTAGTATTATTTTTAATTACGTTAATTGCATTAAAAAAAAAATTGATGACACAAGCTGATGGACCAGTTTCTGTATGAACCCGAATATTGCGATCTTGTCTTTCGAGTGTTATATTGAGTCTGTGTATCGAGGTGCGTCTATCCGGCGTTTTGTCGAGATAACACGTGACAAACGATTTTTCTCTTCAATTTTGTAAGGTAATTTAATTTTATTTCTTTTTTGATACTCTGCAATGTAAGCATTAATTTTTAAGTTTACCGGAGATTGCTACACTGAGAGAAGAATCTTGTATTGCGTTAAGTTTACCGGAGATTGCTACACTGAGAGAAGAATCTTGTAAAAATGACTATATCGCTTGAGAGATATTACCATAGTACGGAGTAGCAGGGTGCTAGAGCGCCACCTATGGTAGGAAGTACCGGATTTACAAAAAAAATTCTCAGATATTATGGTAAATTTTTTTTGATAATCTGAGACTTTCTGCCATAGGTGGCGCCCTGGCACCCTACTATGTGCTATGGTAATTTTTCATGACCCTGAAAATATCTGCATGACATCAAGTTTCATCTTTGGCAAGTCTCTATCAGTGCACGGCTTTAAGAGGAATAAACAATTGCTCACTTGTAGAATTTTATTCTCCAAGTGAACTTTCTCGAGCAAAGTTTGTGCGATGCAAAATACAGTCGTTATAACTTGATGAAATTTTGTCTGATGCAGATATCTTCAGGGTCATAATTTTTCTTAGATCATCGGTAATTTTTACTAGATCGTTCTGTCAGTGTATCTTGTCGTTCGAGTGTTATGTCGAGTCGGTGTGCCGAGGCGTGTCTATGCGGCGTTTTTATCGAGATCACTTACCGAATGGGAGCTCGAAGCGACAGGCGATCAGCAGTGTGTGGCCTGTCGGTGCTTTGGTGCCGACGACTTCGCTGCCCAGCATCTCCAATTCCGAGTCGAGGCTGACCCATTGGCCGGAATCATCCTGAAGCAGAGCCGAAGTGAAAAACGTGAGATCGATCGATTCCCGGTAAACCGAATGTCTACGAGCCCGCTTTAATCTCTCGTCTACGTCTGCCCGTTCACTACGGGGCGTAAGGTCTAGCTTGAAGCAACCGGAGAACCAACGATAGCTCAACCGAAAGCTTATACAGTTCAGAACAGTTCGGGCTGATTCTACTCCCGCGCGTTAATCTCTCTCTTGCATTCCCTCTCGCGAACCAGATGCTCCTGAGCACGTAGACCGCGAACAGAAGTTGTCTCGCGCTTCAATTTCGACCTCGAGCCTCTCGCCGCGACGGGCAACTCTCGAGGACGCTCGGGACAAACTTACGATTTTGCGAAATTGCATGGGCTCGAGCACCGGACGGATTCCCAACCGAGTGTATCCGAGCGGATAAACATTGTACTAACGTTCCGTACTTTGTTTTACAACCCTTTCGCGTAGCATTAAAATAATTAAATTATACGAACGGAATGTATCATTTTTATATATTTCATTATATATTAAGACTGTAAAAAATATTCGTATGAAATGTAATTTTTATGCAAAAACTGGTACATTAAATACAATGTACAATTGTGATGAAAAATTTAAGTACTTTCATAGTACAATTAAATTGAATTATTTAAAATAAAGTATTCCCAATTTTTTTTTTTTTTAATACACTGAACATTAATTTTTAATCGTAATTGTACATGAAATTTAATATACCAGTTTTTGCATCTAAACTTTCATTCGGTACATTAAATTGCATACGAAATTTGTTTACAGTCTATTGTTATTATTGTTATTATTACTATTGTTAATCCCATGTAGCATATCGGTGTAGATTTCAACCCTAAATCACTCCCATACACATATTTTATTACAGTGCATTATTATAATTATTAATGATAATCATAATAATAATGCACGAGGATGTAAAACCTTTAATTACATCGGATAACTATTATCCGATTAATCGTCAACTATGCCGTATCAACAAATGCGTCAATGCTATCGTTCCGTTACGTTATTTCCTCTCTGTGTACCTGCACGAATGTACATTTGACTTCCCGCGCGTTTAGCAAACTCGGCAACGATCCTTTATAAATTATTGAATTATGTAAACCAAATATATCATATATATATTTTTTTTTTGATATAATAATGTCATTATTATTGCTGTTATTATTGATAATAATAAGAACGGACGAGGATTTAAAACGTTCAATTGTATTTATCTGTTATCCGATTAATCGGCAATTATACTGTATAAACAAATGCGTCAATGCTATCACTCCGTTACGTTATTTACCCTCCGTGTATGTGTGCGAATGTACATTTGACCTCCCGCGCGTTTAACAAACTCCTCGACGAATTCTCCCGTACACGCGATACCCTTCTATCGGATTACCGAGCGATTCTCGTTTCCCAAACGAGGCATCGCGATAGAGTGTGAGTGTGTGTGTGTGTGTGTGTGTGTGTGTGTATGCGAGTTTGAGCCAAGGCAATTTCGCGTGGGACGGAAGGCCGGGGAATTTGCTCTCGCGTGGATGTCGGATATCTTTTGGCAAACTTATTAATTGATCCTTCAGGGATGATCCAAAAGTTTCGAAGGCAATGCTCCACCTGTACGTGGGTCAGCGCCGGAGTTCAACGGCACCTGAAACCATTCGAGCTTCCTCATTTTTTTGTTCTTGTTGCCTCTACGCGATTACCTCGAACTTTTCACGTTATTCTTATTCGCAGGACTGAAAAACGCTCGGAATTGTGCTCGAGAGCAAAAAATCAATTCTCGTTACAAAAAAAGAGGTATTATTTCGTCGCCGCGTCGAGGTATTATTTATTCAACACTGGACGAGTTTGCGGAACTCGTATTTTCACCGTAGCGAAAAATAAAATATATATATATATATATATATATATATATATATATATGTATATAAATAAAATAGTAACATAGTCTCTCGCCGTACTCCAGGGAAAAACTGAGAGGTGGAAACTCGAGATTTTTCAACGTGACACGAATATTTTCGCAACGTTTTTGCCCAGCCGCGATAATTCTCCGAAGTGGAGGAGGGGTGGAGAGTGTTGCTGCACGAATAAAGTTCTGTTGCAGCAGACTTCGGCGAGTTCGCGATAGCCCGCTGGTAAACCCGTATGTAGAACGGGCGCTGGGGCAATTTTCTTTATCCACGTGCTTCATCGGTCGCGCTGGGTTTTTTTTTTTCCCCGTACACCGTTCATCAACTCACCACGTACTTCGTGCGTCACAGACGTTGACACAGAGAACACGGAAAAAAAAATCAATATAAAGCAAAAAACACATCGCGCCTCGCCGTATCTTTTTTAACGCGACGCACGGGCTTTATGAAAAAACAATGAAAGTCGCGAATAAAAAAAAAAAAAATTGTTAACTGCGTCTCGCAGCAGAGGTTTTTTTTTTTTCTTTTTTTTTTTTTGCCAACGGGCAGGCAAAAATTGCTGGGAAACTTTCGGCGGACAGTGATGTGTCATAATGAAAATTTTCTGACCGTCATTTATTTCTTTATTTATTTTCGGGTCAAACGCTTTTTTTGCAAAATAGTTCCTTCCAAATGTGCGCAACGGTGCATAATGCGCCCATGCAGCAATAGCATCGACAGAACGTTATACAATTTTTTTCGCTTGAGGGTAAAAATATAAAAATATAAAGGGTTACATTGTTCAAACATTTTCGTTTGGAAAGGTCCAATACTTGGGGAAAAAATCAATAATAAAGCGACAAATACATCGCAGCTCGCGTATCTTTTTTCATGTGACACAAGGACTTTATGGTAAAAGAATAAAAGTCGCGATATAAAACAAAATTATGAATCGCGTCCCGCAGCAGATTTTTTTTTGCCATCGGGCATTAAAGGGTTGAAAAATCGTTGAAAAGGGTTGAAAAATAGTTGAAAAATCCAATATGTAAAAGGCTTCGGACGAGAAGGGTTGGCAGCCCGTTTATCGCCATGACTACCCTACAATCTACCGTATCGTTATGAATCGGATCGTTACGAATTGAAAAAAAATAAAACGAAATAAAACAAAAACAATGACGGAAATAAATAATTTACGTTGAAGCACGACATCGCTCTATTCACCGAGAAAAAGATCTCTCGAAGCCCGTAAACTGTTCGATGTGAGAATTACATTGATCCGCGACCGAGGGATCTCGCAAGCTGACATGCGAAAGTGAGGTGAAAAGAGAAATGGATGAAAAGCAAAAGTAAAAAAAAAAAAAAATGCAATATGTAAAAGGCTTTAACCGAGAAGGGTTAATTGGCAACCCGTTTATCGGCATGACTACCCTACAATCTATCGTATCGTTACGAATTAAAAAAAAAAAAAAAAAATTTACCTTGAAGCTCGACATTGCTCCATTCACCGAGAAAAAGATCTCTCGAAGCCCGTAAACTGTTCGATGTGAGAATTACATTGATCCGCGACCGCGGGATCTCGCAAGCTGACATGCGAAAGTGAGGTGAAAAGAGAAATGGATGAAAAGCGATAGTAAACAAAAAAAAATGCAATTGTAAAAGGCTTTAACCGAGAAGGGTTAATTGGCAACCCGTTTATCGGCATGACTACCCTACAATCTATCTTATCGTTACGAACTAAAAAAAAAACAAAAACAAAAACAAAAACAAAAACAAATCCAAAACAACGAAGGAAATAAATAATTTACGTTGAAGCTCGACATCGCTCCATTCACCGAGAAAAAGATCTCTCGAAGCCCGTAAACTGTTCGATGTGAGAATTACATTGATCCGCGACTGCGGGATCTCGCGCGAGGACATGCGAAAGTGAGGTGAAAAGCGAAATGGATGAAAAGCGATATTAAAAAAAAAATGCAATATGTAAAAGGCTTTAACCGAGAAGGGTTAATTGGCAACCCGTTTATCGGTATGACTACCGTCCAATCTATCTTATCGTAACGAACTAAAAAAAAAAAAACAAAAACAAAAACAAATCCAAAACAACGAAGGAAATAAATAATTTACGTTGAAGCTCGACATCGCTCCATTCACCGAGAAAAAGATCTCTCTAAGGCCGTAAACTGTTTGATGTGAGAATTACATTGATCCGCGACCGCGGGATCTCGCGCGAGGACATGCGAAAGTGAGGCGAAAAGAGAAATGGATGAAAAGCGATAGGATCGGAGGTAGGGGGGGGGGGGGGGGCTCGGTGGTACTTCTACGCCCTGAATCGAAGATATCACCGACTCTTTTCTATGTAAATTCGATTCAAACGATAGTTCTCCCTCTCTATCTGTGCTGCGCGAGGAGTTTATACGATTCGATGAGAGAGTGTTTACCCGACACTCGTCCCTGGTAGAGTCACTGGTACATATACCAGGCGCATTGGCTACCTCGATCCTCCTCCGTCCCTCTCCCGTCTTTCGAGAAATCATCGATTGCCGCTGGTGCACTCGAGGCGATATCGAACTCCATTGCACTGCACTCTCTACTACTGTTTGAGGGGGCCTCGTCGTACTCGCGTCTCGATGGAGCTACTCGATAAAACTCCCCCTCCACCCTCCGCCGCCGGTGAATGTAATGAACAGTATAGAATCGAAGAGAATAGTACAAAGCTGCCCGACTATTGACTACGGCACGTGTAAAGAAATTCATTCAATCTTTTTTTTTCATTCTCTTTTCTTCCTGTTCCATTCTCATTTTGATGACTTTTTGAAATTTTATTATTGTTGCTAAAAAATAAAGAGTATCGGGGAAGCTCGCGCGATAAGGCAGAGCCGTCGATGCCGAATCGGACGCGGAAAGGCGTGACGTCGATCGAGTTCCGCGAACGAAAATAGAGAGAAAATGGAGCGAGCAGGCGGATGAGGGTAGGTGAGAGTAGGGAGGTGTGCGTGGTGGATAAACGCGACAGCCGGTTCGGTCGAACCCGGGACTGATGTTCCCCGCGTTAGATCCATAAAATTTTAATTTCGCGAGGGGGTTCGCCGTTAAAGCGCGCAAAAACATGAGCTCGGAACGAGGAGACGGAGCAGCGAACCATGGAGACGAGGTGAACTGGCGTTTGGCCGGAAACGTTTTCCGGCTCCGCGAAACCATCGCATCAGTCACGCTTCGCCAGTCAATTCCTGTAACAGTAGAACCCCGTTTATCCGAGGTAATGGGAAGGTTTACTGATTATTATAAAAAAAAGCTTTACTGATTATTATAAAAAAAGGTTTACTGATTAATATTAAAAAAGGTTTACTGATTATTATAAAAAAAGGTTTACTGATTATTATAAAAAAAAGGTTTACTGATTATTATAAAAAAAGGTTTACTGATTATTTGTTGAACAATTTTTTTTTTTTTGCAACTTATTAATAACTTTTTGACATTATTATTATGCAAAAAGAATGTTGTTGGCACCTTTAATACAGTTGATTTTTTTCAGATTTATATACCATTAGGAGGTGTTCGATTTCTCAGTGAATCTCACTTTGACTGGGAATGTACGTGTGAAGCGTCATTAACGTGGAGGGCTCGGATGAGTTGGGTGCTTCGGATAACGCGGAGGTCGGATAAACGAGGTCCTACTATGTTTTGCTTTTCTAATTGTTAGTTTTTTTTTTTTTTCCAAAATTTCATCAACTTTCATTAGTCCGTTCGAATTTTCGTCACGGCGACGAAGGCTGAAGGCGGATCGGGTGCAAAAATCTCGATGGAAAAGAGATCGTGGAAGCAAAGTGGCCTCTCATGGAACTGCGATGGCTACCCGGGGGCCTGATTGTTAATCAAGGAATCAATCGAGAAGCAATTATTTTTATTATCGTTATAGCAATTACTGGCCGAAGATGGATCGACGGTTCGAGGTGATGGAAAGTTTAAAGGGCACGAGCTTGGAATGGGTGAGTCGCAGGGCGCAGTTGCCGGTTTCAGGCATGGTTGGGCTCCACCGAGCGGGATAGGGAGGGCAATGGGGAAAACGTTCCAAGCAGCGGTGAGAAACGCCTTCTCCTTCGTTTACCGAACCAACTGCTAATGAGAATCTCGAGGGGATTCGACAGCTGCCAACCCCAGAGCCGATCTTTAGTCTTCGAGGCTGTCGGCCCGGTCCGCGGTTTCCACCCAGCTTCGAAGACAGCTCCGAGTGCAAAAACTTCCCGAACAGATGAGCCGGGACGACTAACAAACCAACCCCCAACCCCCTCCGCCCCACTCACACACACGTCGGTGAAACTCTTGAATATAATCATTTGGGGTCGCAAATTAAATTCGTTGATGTGCGCAGAATTATCGGCTTGAAGGCCCGGTGAAGAAATCTGGCTGCTCCAGTTCCGTGCAAAGAGATCATTTTTTTTTTTAATTCTCCGATTTGGTTTTACTTGAAAAGGAAGAGAATACTTTTCTTCTATCGCTAAGGCGATGCTGGACCGGCTTGTAATTCGTTACTTACCTTTTTTACCGAGGGAACTAGTCGATTTTTTAGTTTTAGTAGTGTTAATATTCTGCGCGTATGCTTTAGACCATGCGGAACTATAATATTGATTTAAACGCTTTGGCGCGCAGTGAAATTTTGATTAACAACGTTCGAGGAATTAATAAAATCGAATATTACGGTTTGCAAAAAAGCATGAACTTAGTGTTACATTACATCCATGCGCTTTTTATCGGCCCCGATCATTTGTCGCGAGTGAACAGTAAACGTAAACGTAGAATACACTTTGCATGAATTTCTTTTGTGTAGACTTTGTAAAGATTTTGGGATATTCAGGGAATTTCGGAGAATCGGCTTCCATTCTCGTTTTACATCACGTATGGTAAAAATGTTATCGAAATTTCGATCGAACGCTTCGTTTTCGAGATAATCGAATGCAAAGGTTTACTTTCGGCATATTGAAGTATAACAACTTGGCAGCGTCGCGCTTATAAAACTCAGGGTATCAAAAGACGCTGCCGCGTCTTTTGATATCCTATACAACAGGTGCGGTTGAAATTTTAAGCGGCCATATTGGTTCTCGCAACAATCTGTAATATTCGATTTTCTTCATGTCTTGGATGTTTCCAACCGAAATTCAAGTGCACGCCGACGCGTTCGTGGCTAGTATTCCACATGTGAAAAAAATTCGTATGAAATTTAATGTACCGGATTTTTTGGCCAGCCAGTAATGGACCGGAAGTTTTTGTGCAAAAGCTCGTACATTAAATTCCATGTATAATTGTGATGAAAAAATAATGTTCAGTGTATTAAAAACATTGGAAATACTTAATTTTGAATAATTTACTTTAATTTCACTATGAAAGTACTTAAATTTTTATAATTCACTTTAATTTCAAATTTTCATCACAATCGTACATGAAGTTTAATATACCAGTTTCTGCATAAAAACTTCCAGTCAGGTAGATTAAATTTACAATTATTTTTTACAGTGCAGTCCCATAAAATTTGAAGCATATACGTAGCGTATGAACGATGCAAATTTGATACAACGAAATAGCCTCGTTCGTCGGTAAAATAGGAAGGTCCGTCAGCCCCTCAATAAAAAAGATAATGTCAGTGAAGGAAAGAAATAACCGTAGAAAAAAAGAGCACGATAGTGAGACGTAATTATTACTGACGTTACGCTCCAGTACCTGGGGTATTTTACGAGGACACGCGAGCCATTCTCACCCCCGGCGTTATCCGGGCACGTAGGTGGAGGGAGAGCGGGAACTCGCGACACGATCTTTATCGCTCCTCTTCTCGTTCTCGCTTGCGGAACATTACTTTTTGCGGGTCGTGCAACAAAGAGTCCGGGAGAAAGCGAGAGTCGGGGCATAAAATAGGGGGCGAAAGAAAATGCAGCTCAGTCGGAAAGAATGAGTGTACCGAGCCGGAGATGAAGACGAGTTTTCCGGGACGAGCTCGTGGAATAAAAAGTCGTCCCGGCGGGGGCGTCGAGACAAATTATCGCGATGGTTGGACAGCGACACGTTTGGTGTCGTTCCCATCCAGACCGCCTCCCCGGTTAGTGGTTGAACCGCCCGGGACGTTTTTTTGTCCCCCAACACAATCATGCCACGGTACATATTTCCGGATAGTCGTAACGTTACGATATATTTTTCTTAGCGTGGATATGGACAGGGAGTGCGAAATGGAATTCTCGGGTAAAATTGGACCGCCATAATCACCACTTTTGCGCAATAGTGTTCCAAACCGTAGTTCACCATATCCGCCAGTAATCAGGAATACGTCTAAATGGCTAATTAGCGTGCAGGAGTCGCTGAACCGACGAACGCAAACTGACAACGAACGTGAACCAGCGCTCGCCGGAAAATACGTTTCCGCGTCGTTGAACAACCCCTCGTCGTGACGGGACGGTAACCGGGTCTCTCTCCCGCACGGAATTTCATTGGGTTAATTTCTCCAAGCTCCTGAACGACGGAACGCGCGAGATAACATAACAACCTCTCTGTTATTAATTAGAGTTAATTTAATCGTAATACGAACTGCGAACGGATGCGCGTCGCCCTCAATCATCGAAACTCTCATGACACCGGCCTACCATAAATTCCAGACTCAAAACAAAAAAATTCCGATCCATGGAATAGACAACATCCAAACTATGTCAGTCGAAACTTTCTGCCATCCCAGATTTTTAAAAAAATCTCAATAGCCAGAAGCTCGTAATTTTTTTCTCTTATACATTTTACTTAATTGTCAGCGACAAAAGTGATTACCGAACTTTCCGCTCGACATCGTTACGATCTCAAAAAAAAAAAAAAAAACCCAAGCTCTCAGAACGGCTCGGCTTCGAGTGAGAACGAAGAGTTGACACTCGTATTTCGGCGACGTGTCGATTCGACGTTCGGAGGAACAGCAAAGGCGCCACTCCCGCCCGGGCCGCTCCTCGGTGGTTGGCCAAAGATGTGTCCGACAGAGGGTTCGCCGGGGGGGGGGGGGGGGGGGGGGGGTAGGACGAGGAGTCCCGCTAAAAGTGGGAACAGCCGGAGAACGAAGAGTGAGAGATATTCAAGGGAGAAACGTACTTACGACGCTGGGAGTGACCTCGTTTTTGTCGTGCAGCACGCGAGTGCATGCCTCGCGCCGGGTACCAGAAGAGTGACCGAGGGGGGCGCGCGGAACGTACTACAGATATAGTATTTTAATACGGTACAGGCAGTATGTGTTGGGAACAAAGCGGCGCAAAGGCAGTGTACGCGAGAAGGAAGATCGGTACGTTGTCGGTGAGGTACATCGTGAGCGCAACCCCCCCCCCCCCTCCACCCCCTTCACCCCCCCCCCCCCCCCCCCCCCTTCTTGTTTTCCATCTCCTTCTGTATTTGCCTCGAAAAATATACATGTATATGCATACATAGAGGTCCATGGTAGTTTCTCCGCGGGCACCGCTCCACTGTCAAGTTAATTGGCGTCAAAGCATTTCGCCCAGAGTGCTGCCTAGGCTCCTCTCTCCCGCTCCACTGCCGCGTTCTCACTGCGCTTTCCAACCCGTTCCTACGAGGCTCCTCTGTCTCATCTTTCGTTCTTGCTAGCTTCTGCTGTATTCTTTTTTTTTCTTTCTTTCTTCTTTTTTTTTTTTTGTTTTTCTGTCTCCTCTATTTCCGTCACTCTATTTATATGCCGGCGAGGAAAATTAGAAGAAAGTGAAAGACACACGTAGCGGGGTTTTCGGTGCCGCCAAGGGCGACGATGTGGAACGGCGACACGTTTTCATTTACGAATCTCTTTACCGACTAAAGGAATGAAATATTGAGAACGAAGGAGTAGTCATTTTTTATTCTCTTTTTTTTTTTGGCGTCGATCGCTCGAGAGTCATCTATCGTGTAGCGCGAGCTCCGAAGTCGTCGCGCATTTTCTATGTAATTGTCTCGTCGCCATTAATTGTCCACTCCACTGGTTTGATTGGCGTACTCGTTATGAAAAATGTTGTCACGAACAATAAAATGAAATGTTAAGAAAAAACGAAGAGTAGTTCCCCCCCCCCCCCCGCCCTCTATTTTTTTTTTGTTCAATATCAATCGCTCGAGATAATTGCGCATTTTTCGTACTCTGCTTTCCATGTAATTGTCTCGTCGCCATGAATGCTCCACTTCACCGGTTTGATTGGCAGGGCAAAATGGGACAGTGGGGTAAAATGGGATAATGGGACCAAACGCAATTTTCCAATGACTTTAGGAATAGTGGCGTTGACGGTAAGTGGGGCAAAACGGTGTTGAAAATCCGGATGTATCGTTGGGACAAAATTTGGCATCTAAAAATTATTGGCAAATCGAGTTTTGCCCCCGCTGTCCCGTTTTGCCCCGCTCTCCCCCTAATCGACCGGAGGTAGCGTGCCCGAAATAGTCGCGCATTTCTCGTACTCCGCTTTTGGTACGTAATTGTCTCGTCACCATAAATGCCCCTCCGCTGATTTGATTACCCTAACCTTTATGCAAAATGTTGCAAATTATCTTATATCAAAGAAAAAAAAAGTGAAATATTGAGAACGAAAAATATTATATATATCTCTTCTTTTTTTTTTCGATATCAATCGCTGAAGAGTAATCGACCGAAAGTCGTGTACCGCGAGGTTCCGATATCGTCGCGTATTTTTCGTACTCCGTTTTCTTTATGTAATTGTCTCGTCACCATAAATTCTCTCATGCACCCCGCGGTCGCCACGTCGGTTTCCACTCCGCCGGTTTGATTGGCGTCCTTGTTATGGTCGACCGTGCCGGAGAGGCACCCGACGACCGCGCACAACCGGAGACTCTCGTAGTTCGTCTTCGTCTCTCCTACTCTCACATCCGTTTTAACTATCCTCCCGGTTATTCTCCGACTCGCGACGACTCTCGGCTCCCCTCGTCCCTCCGTATATCTATGGATCCGCAGCGGCACGTACGATGTGGCAACGCTTATGCATTTATCACGCGACGAGCGTCACCACGTGCATGCATTCTACTCTCTTGCACAGGTTCGAAGCCTGGCCGTAGCGCGCACACATGCGCGGACACACCGAGAGACACGTTTATCGCGAACGTCACTGGCGCGAGCCGTGTCTGACAGCGCAAGGACGTATCCACTGACACGCACGTTTGTTCAAGCCTCGGAAGATGAACATCCGCGTCGCCTGCACCGGCTATCATACCTGACCGTCATTGTCGTACGTGTAACCAATGCGAAAGACTCTTTTCATGTACCGCGCGGTTTTTATTTTAGAGTCTTTACTCGCACAGCAAAAAGCACTCGTTCAAACGAAAACTACACCCTCCGTTGCATTTTATTTTTTCCCGTCACGCACCTTCGGCGAAGGGAACATGTAAAGCCTCGAGATTCTGTAATCACTTTTGGGAAAGTCTCAAGATGTTTTTAGATTTTAGATTTCATTACACTGGCCAAGATTTCATCGCTAGAATATTCAGACCATGGAACGAAATAAATTCCATTTCGTGAGCTACAATTTTATTGTTAGTAAATGTAGACCATAAGACGAAGTAAATTCTATTTCATGCGCTGCACCTTTAATCATTCGAAAATTTAAACCATTGACTGAGAAAAATTCCATTCCATGAGCTAAAGTTCAACAATTGATAAGTTTTGTCCATAGACAGGAATACATTTTCTGAATAAAGGTTTTGCCTAAATCCATGTTCTTTATTGTGTATATGCATCTCTATTACTTATAAAAACACATTAAAAAAAAATGACCGATTTGATTTTATCAACGGTTTGTACGACTCGTATGAAATTCGTCGGAATCGGGTAAGTCGTAAAAAAAAAAAAATAATGGAAGAATAGATAACAGACAAGCTTTATCCTCGTATATCAAATGATTTTTCCACAGAGTTCGCGCGCGCGTACGTTCGGTTTCGAGTGAGGGGCTAAGAAGAGAGAGAAGCCAGCACGTATAAGGCGTTTGTCACGTCTCGGACACGATCGTATATCACGAGGGCATAAGGCATGGATACGATTCCTGGCCGTCTGGTCACTGCTGTCCGTATCTACTGCTCGGCTCCGCGCGCCCCCATCCCACACTCTGCTCTGTACCTACTGCCTATTTCTCTTCTTCCGCGATGCTGGCGGTGTTACCGGACATAGATCTACCAACACATGCCGCCGGTGGTCCAACGATAACTCGGTTCTCGATTTTTACCTTCCCTTCATATAAAACGTATCCTCCGCCTTTCTCCCATATTCCTCGAGAGCACTCCTCGAGTGCCGGAGATATTTCGCTCCAAAGAATCATCGCGCGTTACAGATAAATAATATGTCTTCCGTGGAAACGATAGAGTGTGAGTTATCGTGTTCTCTCCCTTGCCCCCTTTCAAAAAAAAAATAAGGTTGACGACGTAAGAGAAATGGATAAGCCATATATGGTCGTATATGAAGAGGGAAAAAAGGGTTCAAATTTGTCACCTGCAAAGAAATCATTCCTGGATTTCAGAGTCTAGCCCGTATCGTTTTCTTTTTTTTTTTTTTTATCAGCAGGCTTTTTTCTGCGCACGGTTATATAAGGTCATATATGACCGCATATGAAGAGAAAAGGACCGGCTCAAATGTTTCACTCGCGAATAAATGATTCCCGCATTTCGAAGTCATCCTGGTATCGTTTTTTTTTTTTTTTTTTTTTTTTTTTTAATCAAAGACAGATTTTTTTTCTGCACGCGCTCATATATCATCATATATGGCCGTATATAAAGACAGGTTTGAATTTGTGTCGCGAATAAATTATTCCTGAATTTCGAACTCTACGACGTATCGTCATTTTGGACAGAGATAGGCTTTTTTCGGTGCGCGGTCATATATGGCCGTATATGTAGAGGGAAAGACGGGTTCAAATAAATCACTCGCGAAGAAATTATTTCTGAATTTCGAAGTCTACCCCGTATCGCCTTTTTATCAAAGATATATTTTTGCCTTTGCGCGGCCATATATGGTCATATATGGCTGTATTTAATGAGGGAAAGACAGGTTTACATTTGTCACTCGCACATAAATTATTGCGGGATTTCGAGGTCTATCCCGCATCGCCTTTTTATCACAGACGGACTTTTTTCTGTGCGCGGTCGGAAAGCGAGATTACGATTTTTTTTCTTTGAAATCAAATCCTGTGCACATCAGGCGGAACAAGATTCTGATTTTTCCTTCGCTCTTGCTAATAAGATTTTTCTTCATCGCGTGTCTGTTTTTTACATGACGTTAATCAAAAACTGGAGGACGAGATTGACGCGGGAAGGCTGTACAGATTCCCGGGCAATCTGATGGATCGTCGTATAATTAACTAACGCGCTCGAGCAATGTGCCGGGGGAAAGAGGAGACGATAAATCCAGGAGAGAGGCGAGTCGATGAGCGAAATATTGAGACCAAGTGAAAAGAAATATACTTCGTCATTGAAGGTTATTTCAGAGTTCGTCTTTATTCGAAGATAACCGGGTGGAATTCCCATGAGGGAAATATAGGGGGATGATGTATGTAGTCGAAGAGATGAGTTTAGCGGTGGGCGGTGCTCCGATGCCAGGTCGTTTCTCTCTTCACCTCGCATTTCTCACCTTTCCCAGCTCAAACGGACACCTAATCTATAATTTGATTCCTCGAACGACTTTCAGATTTTCCACGATGTTGAATATACATTTCTTCCTTGGACTTTAAGGATATTCGAGCCAAGACTCCTTTTCGTTCTTTAATCATTTTTTACTACTAAAAATGATAATGTATAAAAAAAAAATGGAACTTGGCCATTTTCTTCGTTAAAAAGTTACCGGAAAAAAGAGCCTAATTTAGGATAGATTATGAAAACAAAAATTTGAAATGGTATTTATAGTCCCGTTTTTTTTTTTTTTTTTTTTTATTTGGTCGATAAACGAAAACCGCGTGCTTTCTCGACACCCTGACTGACAAATCCAGTGAAGCCCCCTGCTCCGATCCTCCCCCCCCCCCCCCCCGCCCCCAATTTTTGACCCAGATATCGTTAAAGGGTTTAAACCTCAACCAGGCAAGCAATAAGGGAAATTTGTTCGATAAACAAAAAAAGTGTGTTTTCTCGTCACCCTGACCGACGGATCCAGTAAAACCTCCTGTTCCAATCCGCCCCCCCCCCGCATTCTTGGCCCAAATATCCTTAAAGGATTTAAACACCAACCAGGCACGCAATAAGGAAAATTTGTTCGAAAACATAAAAGCGTATTTTCTCGTCACCCTGGCTGACGGATTTAGTGACGCCTCCTGTTACAACCCCCGCCCCCCCCCCCCCCCGCATTTTTGTGCCAAATATCCTTAAAAGATTGAAACGTCAACCAGGCACGCAATAAGGGAAATTTGTTCGATAAACAAAAAAGCGTGTTTTCTCGTCACCCTGACTGACGGATTTAGTGAAGTCTCCTTTTCCGACCCCCTCCGGCATTTTTGGGCCGAACATCCTTAAAGGGTTTAAACCTCAACCAGGCAAGCAATAAGAGCGCAGGTCGACGACGAGGGGTTATCAGTTCCGATTACAAGCTCGCCACGTAGAAACGATCACTTCACACACTCTCCCTCCAAAGTAGCGGAAGCGATTCTAATAGACACCCCGCCCCGTCTACTCTATACTTTCAATCTACAAGCGATACAACCCGACCGGCATACGCGGCGTTACAACTACTCTTCGCCGTGTACAGAAACTCCCCCGGTCGGCCCTCCAGAGTTACTTGACATAGCCCACAGTCAGCGCATTTCTAATGTGAATCGAACCAGCCAGTATGTAGATCTCGCGTGTGGCTTTATGAATATTTTAAGCCAGGCCTGACCCAGATTGTCCTCGCAACAGGAAAGCAACCTCCACCCCCCCTTCTTCTCGCACCCCCTCGCGACGATGACGCCGTGCTGCTGCTGTGGCTGCTGCCGCTGCTCCGCTAACCTCCGGAAAGCTCTCACACTAATTTCTCTTTCACTCACGGAAAAACACCTTTTCTCCATTTATTCCATTCCACTCTCAACCCTTCCCTTATCTCCCGCCATGAGCTTTTTTTCGTCAATGTCTGACGATCATTTTTCGCCCTTCAATTTAATATAAAATTTCAACTGGTAATAGTTAGAACAATAGTTTTGTTGGGTCGTTCGTCAATAACGGACCAGCTGCGAAGCAATAACGCAGGGTTTTCCCGGACGGATGAGTCAGCGACATGAAAGAGATGTATATGTATGTATGTATATATATACGGAAGTGGAGGACGCAGGGTGAGGTGGGTACTGTGAAGGCGCGTCAGTGAACACAAGGGGATGAAACAAATTGAAGTTTGAAGAGCTTTACGGGACAAGCTGGGATAGGGAATGAGAAGTTTGGCTGTGGCGGTGAACGCGGAGCGTTTCATCCCTAGGCCGGTTAACCCTCGTATGCTCACTCTACTACCTCCTTTAACTCCATCCCCGTCTTGTCCTCTCTCCGTCTCCCGCGAACCCTCCGCCGCATGGATTCGAGTGAAATTCACGTACGTCGTGCGCCGGAGACGTTCGCGCCTAAACCCCAGGAGGCCGCCCCTTTGCCAGTGGTTTCGTCTCACCCCGAGAAACAGGCATATAGAGAGTCGTAGACGTGACTGAAATCGACTTTTCTGCGGGTAGAAACCTCACGAACCGCAATATTTTCGTCACCGGAAGAGAAAATTCATATTTACATGGACGATGTAGAATTCGACTGGATTGCGATGCATAATGCATCAAGGCAAAATTTCGAACGATGGGTTAACAATGAAATTATATAAAGCATGGAAGCCCAAGCAAATGTCTTCGGGGTAAAATTAAATGTCGAAGAAAAAATACAATGTCCATTATGTGAAACTCGAACTGCAAATAGAATTTTGGTAAATGCAAAGTGGGTCAGACGTGAAGATCGAGACAATCCGTGGAACATTTTTGACACATTTTTCTCGACGACGGTTTCGTCGCGTGGGAAAAAGAAAGAAGGGAGGAGGGCAATAATTTATTTTGAATCGATCGCGTCGTCTTCTCGCTGAAATGTGGCCGCGGAAACGTAATTCGGTTTCGATTTTTTTTTTTTTCCACAAAGCGGCAAAAGAAATTGGAAGGTCGTATCACATGCGAGATAATGTAGAATTGCCCTACTATAGCGTTCACCGATCGATTCATTGGCAATTTATCTCCACCTCCATCGACAACGGAATGAAAATAAGCTAAGATGAAAATGCAATTTTCATACGTTAAATGTACGGAGCTTCTTTGATTGTGTAACGCGTAACGCAAGTATTGTTTCCAATTATCATATGAATATAACAAATGTCTTCGGGGTTAAATTGAATATCGAATAAAAAAATAAAATGTTCATTGTCTCAAACTCGAATTGCAAATAGAATTTTGACGGATGCAAAGTGGGTCATGCATGGATATTGAGACAATGAGTGGAACATTTTTGAAACATTTTTCTCGATGTGGTTGAATTCATATTATCGATGAATTTATTTTGAATCGATCGCGTCGTCTTCTCGCTGAAATGTAGCCACAGAAACGTAATTCCACTTGCATTTTCTTTCCGCAAACCGGCAAAAAAAAAAAAAAAATTGGCACGTCGTATTACCTGCGACACAATGTAGAATGCCGTACTATATCTTTCACTGATCGATTCATTGGCAATTTGTCTCCAGCTCCGTCGTCACCGGAATGAAAATAAGCTAAGATGAAAATGCAATTTTCATACGCTTATGAGGTTGGAGCGCTTCACACTAGTCAAGTGGGTGCCACACTTTTAAAGTCGTTTATACAAACTTTTACGCATCTATTGATTATAGTTGACGATTGTATTACAGCAGATGTCCAGCAGTTAATATTTTTGTAAGTATTAATATTTATGTAACGCAAGTATTGTGCCCAACTATCATATGCATAGGTGCAGTCTAAGCATGTCAGCTGATGAGTTAGTGAAGTAAGGTGCAAACGAAATTATATGATTTTATTTCACTCGGTGCGAAAGTTGCAGTTTTCGCGTGCGTAAAACTGCGTTTTCACACCCGGTGTACATGTGCGTTTTTATACCATGTGAAATAAAATTTCGTACGATACTCATACGAAAAACATTTCCTTACCTCGTGTGATTGCAACGCTCGGCAGAAAAAGTTTTTCGCACTAGTATCGTAATGTACCAATTTTTTAAATGTATCCATAAAATAATTATAAACCATCCGGATCAAGGTACGAAGCGCGAAGAGTCCACCGAGGTTTAAATTAAATTCCGCCAAGGTCGTCGTCCTTGCCCGAAGCGATCTATGTATACATGTACGTATATCCTCTCTCTCAGAGCACAAGTAGTGAAGTGGAGGGATGGCCTCGGTCGCGCGTGTTAACGCAGCATAACGCCACGAGCGTAAAGCATCGGGGGGTTTTGGTAGAGCGGCACACGGTCGTTTCGGTGGTGTGTGTTTCTCCCCTTGGCCCCCTGTCCGACTGTTTCATTGAGCGTTTCGAGTTGGCGAGATGCCAGATGACGTTCACGGGCAGCCGCCAAGAGCCCACCGGAGACGGTCGAAGCTCGCGGTGGATGAAATGGGTTGAGGGATGCGATTGGAAAGGGGGCGGGTAGGACAAGAGGGAAAGCGAGCGGAGAGAGAGAGAGAGGACGGGCAGGTGGTTTGGAGAGACGGGCCTGCAGCGGAGAAAGCTAACATATAGGAACACGCGCGACCCCACTTTTTTTCATCTTTTTTTCAAGGGGAAAAAGGGAGATCCACCTTATTGCAATCTCCATCCCCTACGGAACAAGCCAGACCGGCGAAACCGAACCCTTCACGTTTTTTTTTTTCTTCCTAATCTAATTTGTTCGAACCCTATTGCTGTATTATGGAAATGCCAGGGGAAGACGACGAAGCTATCGGCGTTCCGACTCTACCGATTCTTAACGCCATCATCCACTTCGGTAGCCGATGTACCGGGTTCGATTCCCGGTTCCCTGGCTTCGTGGAATTTCTTCTCTCACGGTCGGGAAAGCTTGGCTCGAGATATCTGGAAAATTTTACTTCCGGTGATTGGCTGTTAGGCGCTACGGAAAACGGATTCTCGAAGATATAAATAATAGTCAGGGGCGAAGATCCGGCTGGGTTCGACCTCGCTGGCGACGATTTCGTTCTGTGTCCCGACCCTTGCGGTTTGGGTGATTTTATTGGTTCGCGCCCGGGTTCATTCTGATTTCTTTCGCACGAAGTACTCGTCGACCTTTCGACTCTACCGATTACTCAACTACATTGTCCACTTGGGTAACCGATGTACCGAATTCCATCCTGGGTTTTCTGACTTCGTGGAATTTCTTTTTTTTTTCACAGTTGGGCGAGCTTGACTCGAGATATCTGGATAATGTTACTTCCGGTGATTGACAGTTAGGCGCTACGGAAAACGGAAGCTGGAAGAGATAAATAATATAAGTGAGGATCTGGCTGGGCGCAACCTTGCTGGCGATGATCTCATTCGCTCCGGGCAATACGTCGAAAAAAGCTCAATATTCGAGCCATCTTCGCTCGAGTGCCTAACTCGAAGTATACCCAACGGTATTCCCACGTTCTACTCACACATATTTATTGTACGTACAGTCATCTCTTCGATATCTACTTCACAACTTTTTCATCTGCGCTATTTACACTACATAAGTTTTTCATTCTCGTCATTTACCCTATAAATGTTTTTCACATACACTACTTTAATTCTCTTTCATCTACTGCTATTTTCTTGCAATACGTAAGCTGTCATCGACAACTACACTGAGAGAAGGATCTAGTGAAAATTACCGATCATCTAAGAAAAATTACCATGGCAGAAAGTCTCAGATTTCCAAGAATTTTTACCATAATATCTAGGAAAAATTCTTATAAATCCGGTACGGCCTACCATAGGTGGCGCTCTAGCGCCGTATACTACTATGTGCTATGGTAATATCTCTCAAGCGATATAGTCGTCTTTACTGGATCCTTCTCTCAGTGTATGTACTCAAACTTTAACTGTATAATTGTATCGCCTTTCTTTGCTGCTTGGTCCTTAGGGGATTTTATTCCAGGATAAATGAACAACTATTCTATTCTATTCTATTCTATCTCTGGCTCGTGCAAACACCTTCCGAACTCTCGTATCGCCCGATAATAGCAGTTAGCGACGGATTATCAACGAGCTCGCGTCTCCTTCGCTGCCATCATTTCAGAAGCGTTATATTAAAGTTATTTTTTCCATTATCGTTGATCGTGCGTTTCATTTCTCTCAACCCGATATCCTCCTTAGATCCGGAGTGCGTCGTCACTATCTGCATCACACACTATGTTCCGATCGTTACGGTTAAGATGATTTTATCAGTTCGTGCCTGGGTTCGTTTTGTTTTCTTTAGCACGAAGTACTCATTCAACTTTCGACTCTACCGTTTGTTAAGATAGTCCTTGCGAATAGCGTTCACTTCGTATAAGTTTCAGAGAAATGAGAGGGAATTGCAAACACTTCTCGATGGAATAAAAATCTGTAAAAAATCAAGCACGTTAAAGGTGCTGAAAAGATTAATTTAGCATAATAATAACTCCGAAATGTTATTAACAAATTGATGAAAAATAAAATTGTTCAACGAATCTTCCGGAAACCTAACTTTTTTTTATGAAAGTGATTTGTTCATTTTTGTGAGTACGTATGAAGCAGAGATGAGCAAATAAACTAAGTTCTTGAAGTACGTATTGAAGTCTCAAGTACTGAGTCGGTGCCCAGTACTCAGAACTGAAGCAACTACACAGCGCTCAGTACTTCAAATACTTGCGAATTCAATACGTGTTTCAAGTACTTAGGATATTTGCCCACCTATGGTATGACATTTTTCAGATTTTTTATTCACTTTTAATTTTGTGACTTTCCACGCATTTTTTCCATATGAAAAAAAAAAAAAAAACACTATTCGCAAGGACTACCTTAACTCCATCATCGACTTCGGTGACCGTTGTACAGGGTTCGATCCTCGGTTTCTCGGCTTCGTGAAATTTCTTTTTTTACGGTTCGGAAATCTTGTGTCGGGATATCTGGAAAGATTTTACTTCCGGTGATTGGTCGTTATGTGCCACGGAAAACGGAAGCTGGTAGCGAGGAAGTTGACTTACGACGGAGGGGATGAAAAATCGTTTTTGGCAAATGGCGATGAACCGCTTGACATTGGGCCAAAAACCGATTCCGGATTCGTGTTCCGAGCAACGAAACGCATGGAAGTGGGCATGCACGAAATGCTTCGAAGAATGTTTTCACATTTTTTTCGAAAAATGTGAAAACGTTTTCCGTTCGTGAGTCAAAGGGATCGTCGCCTTGCACGTGACGAAGCCGGAAGAGCGGCGAGCCAGTCATCGGCCTTAAGGCCGGAGGGCTCGCCCTCACCGACCGCTCTAATTGAATTTCGAGCGGTGACCCTCGCGCCCCGATAGCCTCGAGAAAAACGTACACACGATGTGTTCGACGAGTACTTCGTGCGGAAGAGCAAAAATTAACCTGGGCGCGAACTGATCAAATCACCTTGACCGCAAGGGGCGGGGCATATAATGAAATCATCGCCAGCAAGATTCCACCCGGCCAAATCTTCACCCCTTATCATTATCTATCTCTGCAAACTACATACAGTAGAACCCCGATTAATCGGGATGCTCGGGACCGAAGAGTCCTCGGATAATCGAAATCCCGGATAATCCGAACTAGACAGCGAAAGTTTATAAGTCAATAATGACTAATGATATAACTTTATTTTGACTAGTCACAATGACATTTGGTACAACATGCACTTGATTGTTAAATAGTGTGAACTAGAATGCAAAGCTTTGGATATTTATTTTCGTTAATAGTACGTAAGCTAGTCTTTTTTTTTTTAGTACTCAGTGACTTTGGTTTGCTTCAAGCATAAAAAAACAATCCGACCTTGGTTAATCGGGGTTCTACTGTATTTCGTAATCCTACATGAGATTTTTTTTTTTTCAATGGTAGTAAAAGGAAGGGACGAAAGAACGTCCCAAGCCGATTATATCGTAGGGTTCCGCATCGGCCAGGTTATATCAAAGTTATCACTCTCTTTAACCCTCGGCGATTCTTTTTTATCTCGGTCGGACCGGACTAACCCCCCCGAGAGATTAAAAGACTCCGATAAGTCTGACAGCTTTTTTTTTTCCTCTCTCACCGTTCCTTTCACGTCGATGCTTCTCGTTCGAGCGTGCGAACATATATATATTTTTTTATTTATTTTTATTGTATTTCCCAACGTCATCTTTCCTCGCGGCCGGAAAAAGGTGAAAGTTTAAACGACGTATTTGGCGCGAACTTTTATTATTTCGAAAAAAATTACTTCCGGTAATCGGTAAATGGTGCAGTGTTGGACGGTGTAGCGTTGCGAGAAAAATCGATCGGGCTGGTATTCAATGCTCGGCGGGTTCGTTAATGAACGTTTTTGCCCGTACTACACGGTCAGCAGCCGTGACCCCTGACACGTTATTGCACTCTATAGGTCGCGAGCGCGCTCGTCCCCTTCCTCGAACTACCATTTATTTATTTTTTCCTTTTTTTCCCCCTTCCCCATTTTAACTCCCAAGGGTCCGGAAAAACCACGCGGGTATCACGCGGAATAAAAGTTTGCCCGGTGAACTATGTTTTTATATTTATATGCCGTGAACTCTCCGCGAGCTCGCGTTAATCGAGTTACTGGAAGGAAGAAATACCCGTTCGAACGAAAAGGAAAGAAAAAAAAAAAAATAGTAAAAAATTCAGCGAGCAGAGAGGGTGAGAATAAAAAAGCCTCGTAGATTCACTACGCAATTTTCTCTCTCGATCGAGCAGCCACCTGCCCGCGAACCTTCTGACCTATCGAGCACCTCTCGTCAATTCTCATTATATCCACTATCTTATTTTTTTTTCTCTCACACTAATTTCACTTTTCAGCCACCTTCCGGATCTGGAGAGCGCATGAAAATAGTATTTTGCGATACGAGGGCGGCAAAACAGACTGTAAAGTGGTGCGACCCACTTCACAGTTTTCGTATTATGTTCGTTATACAGCATTAGTATCGCATGATATTTTGTTTAACTCGGTGCAAAAACGGCAGTTTTACTCACGCTTCTCGGAAAACCTTCACACTCGTCAGAACACGTTTTATCGCACTAGTATCGTGATGGACTAATTTGTAACAAGTGCAGGAAAAGTGCAGCTTCTCGTACCTGTCAAGAATGTCCTCGCGAAAGCGGGTGAGAACTAAATCTGCATGTGAGAAGTAAATTGCGTGTGAGAAGTAAATCTGCATGTGAGAAGTAAATTCGCGAGTGAGAAGTCAATTCGCGTGTGAGAAGTCAATTTTCGTGCGAGAAGTAAATTTGCGTGCGAGAAGTAAATTTGCATGTGAGTAGTAAAATCATCCGGATGTGCGCATGCGCAGTGTATTTCCAGTACGCCTTGCTGTAGAGCGCCTCTCTCGGCCGGCACGAGAAGTAACACTTCTCATGCATGCGTTACAAAAAAAAAAGCGATCCAACGGTTCGTAACCGCGAAGCTCTAAATTTTCCCCGGCAAGCTCTGGAGGCTCAGGAGATGATATATCAACGAATGAAACGTTAAACGAGGTGTGAAAACAATTTGCTCCATGACTTATTTATCGCGAGATAAATGTCCTCGAGGACTGTAGCGAAGTCTGAGTGTTTCGGTGTAGTCAAGCCGTTGGACTTCAAGCAACAGCAGTTGTACGAGATGCTAATTACGAGGGGAGATTTCCGCGGGGCTCTCAACGGCCGTTACTTGTTATTAAGAGAACATTAATTAACGACGATTGGGGCCTTCGCCAGGGGGAAGGGATCGGGCAGGGGGTTGGGCGAAAGGACTCGCGGAACAGAGCACGAAACGTCTGCGAAGTTTGGCACCAGTTTCTCAGCTTGTTATTACTTGTGGCTCACCAACTTCTTCGACGCCCAGGCGCGGTTACTTCCCTCGCGCGTGTAACACGACTTGCGATACTTCTTGTTCGCACCGGCTATCCAAATCCACCTTTACTTCCGGTATAATAAATCATCAGCGCACCCGAAATTTTCCTCTTCCGTTTCTTCCCTCGTTATTATTATCATTTAATTTGATTTAATGTTTCCCACTTCCATCCTCGTGCTCTCTACTCTTAATCTCTTATTCCGAACACGATTTCGTCTCTCAGCGAATCCTGCGTCACGTACGGTCAGCTCTGTTTTTTCCGGTCTTTTTGTTCTTTTCGTTTTTTTTTTTTTTTTTTTTTTTTTTTTGCTCGCTTATTCTATCCGAGCCTCGTCATCGAATTCGCCGGGCGAACCGGATACCGGTAGAGAGCGAGGAATCGTTTCCTTCGCCGGGCGAACACAGTAATTGCGGCTTCCGGTTACCTCCGGTTGAACGCAAACAGTCGTTGAGCTTCATTTCACGTAGCGCGAGAACTCAACCGGCGAGGACAAAAAGTATTCTACCAATCCGATCTGCTCGAGTACGGATATATGTGTAAGCGGAGAACGGAGCAAAGTGGAGACGATGTGAACTGCTGCAGACTCAGGGCAAAATGGGATACATTTTCCGAAAAAAATCGGTAGAGGAAGGGAAGCTAAATATATGGAATTTGGAGATTGTTCGATCGGATGCCCATTTTCGTTCATCCGACTGTAAGATAGCAATACCGGGTAATAATTTCGCGGGAAATTTATCTCGAAAGATTCTGATAAAATATCGAATTTCTACCGGCCCAAGCTCTACATTACTACAATTTTGTTACTATTTACTCGTCTCTATTTCTGTTTGCTTCGAATACTGCGAGTAATGCATTTTCCATTTTGAGCTCGCCATTTCCGCAGAGTTTGCCCTGGAGCCTTGCACCGAATAATTAACACATAACAATAATATCCCGTGATAATAATTTTACGGATAATAAGAATTTTGCGTCATTATCATTTTACAGACATCAATAATTGCGCGTAATAAAACATCTACCGAAAATAATAATTTTTCGTAATAATAATCGTACGGATAATAATAATGTTACGGATAATGGTACGGATAATAATAATGTATCTGCATCGCGTATTTCCGGCAATCCCGTAAACACACAAAAAAAAAAAAAAAAAATGAGAATAGTTAAAAATCCCATTTATGGAGCGAGGCCTAATCGCCGCGGATCTCGCACGCGCCTCGTCGCCGTGCGAGCAATCTGCTTCTATGAAATCGCCGTGCGTTTAGAGGACTACGGGCTTAATCGATCAAGCCGCATCGACTTCAGAGGTTTCTGACGAGAGGGTCGAGAGCCGGACCGTTCCATACACCGCACCCGGCCCGCCGCTAACCAACTCGAGCGACAAAACATCCAACGAAGTCTGTGCGCGATGCAGCGCAGGTCGGATTTTTGTATAAGCAAAAGCTGGTAATTCCCTTGACGGCGAGTGACCTTCGACACTGCGGATACTTTTTTAATCGCTATCTACTACACCCCCCCTCCTACACAGCTAATACCCCGGATTTTTTAATCCGACCATTTTATTACGCTTTATAATAGCCTCGGTTCAGAGGCCGTCCGATAATCGCGCCCGACCCGGAAGTCCGCGCAAATCTACCCCCCTATATACGCGGCAGGAGTTTCCCGCGCGACCAAGCCGCCCGGCTTAACGGACAATGTTTCCGTGAACTCTATTAAGCCGGTCAGCTTCATCGCGCGCGAAATCCACGGCGTTAAACGCATCGCCAGCGAGAATCCAGAGGATTAAAAAAAAAAACGCACGTGGGAGCTCGCATACACATACACACGGACAGACGGCGGCTAACGTGGTCCGATAATTACTGGTGTCGAAAAAAAAAAAAAAAAAAAAAAAAAATTAAAGTTCGCCACCGACGAGCCGCGGCTCCTTAATTAATATGGCCTCGTAGCTACTGCTGTATCCCTAGCTCCCTTATTCTCTGGTCTACCAGCTCGTTTCGTCGCGACCCCAATGTTTCCGCGGCACGTTCAACCTACCGACAATATTAATCAACGTTACTAATAAACTCCCAATTTTTTACTGCGTTGTTATTAAAAATAATGATGATTTTTTTTTTTTTAATGACGACGAATTTGTTAAGCTAACTTGTTCGCTATTTTGTGTGATCGGTGGAATCTTTGTGCGTGGTAAATTTGTCCGTGTATCGTTATCCCATAGAACGGTGAAAATTAGAAAATCCATCGCGATGATGCTCGAGCGGATGGGACAAAATTACGAAATATCCCCTTCAATCAGGAGAATTTAATGATTTTTTTTTGGTTGGTAGTTTCCGAGCCGCAAAATATCTAACGCTGAGAGTCACGAGAAGATAATCCGTGCCATTCAATAGGTCAGTTACATTCTTCCGAGTCGACATTGTATGGAATTAATTGATAAATGAATTGCTCTCTTTTTTTTCCATATCGCAAATCCGATAAACGAGTATACGAGAAATTCACCCGAGACCGATGATGTGCGATCGACCAATCGAAGATAATAAATTGTCCCTCTGTCGAGCGGCTGAAATTAATGCTGGCACTTCCGAGCCATCGTTCCCGGTACTGATCTATGTATAATGCATATAATATTTGTAAATAATAAATTAATCGCGATTCTCGAGCGTGTCGTTGGGCGATAACGATTGAGAAAAATGACCAGACTGGAATAAAGTGAGGACGTGCGAGTGAGCGATATAAAAAAATGAAATAAATTAAACAATCTTCCCGAAGCAAACTCGTCGATCACTTCTCCCTTCGTTCATAATTCTCCACCCGGAATATCTCCTGGCTCAAAATATAAAATTTTAACTTGCTATTTTGGATTTTTTTTTTACTTCGGTCGATAAGCGAATTAGACGTTCCCGGTGCTGTGTACGTATAGTGCATATAATATTTATAAGTAATTCATTGATCACGAGGGATTTTCGAGCGTGTCGCTGCGCGACGAGAAGCGAGAAAAATGACCAAACGAAAAATAAAGTGAGGATGTAAAATCCTCACTTTGTAAATGTAAATTTACAAAGTGTAAATTTATAAAATGTAAAAAAATAAAATAAACTAAATAATCTTCCCGAAGCTACCGCGTCGACCACTTATCCCTTCATTCATAATTCTCCACCGGGAATATCTTCGGCTCGAATAAAAAAATGTCTAGTAGACACTTTTTTTTTCAATTTCTGTGATCGATAACCGATCAAAGCGTTAGCTTTCCAGCGAGGACGCAGAAATGAATCCCAGAATGCAGAATTTTCTCTTCCCAAGTCATCGTACCCGGTGCTACCCATGTACAATGCATATAACATTTATAAGCAATAAATTAAATCGCGAGGGTTTCTCCGGTGTAACTTTGCACGATAACGAGCCATACAAATTACGAAACGATAAAGTGAGGACGTGCAGGTGAGAAATATAAAAAATAAATTGAATTAAAAAATCTTCCCGAAGCTACCGCGTCGATCACTTATGCCTTCATTCGTAATTCTCCATCGGAAATATCTCGGGCTCCAGCTTAAGGTAGTCCTTGCGAAAAGCGTTCACTTCGCATTAGTTCCAGAGAAATGAGAGGGAATTGCAAACACTTCTGGATGGTATAAAATCTTTAAAAAATTAAGCATATTAAAGATGCTGAAAATATTAATTTAGCATAATCACAATTCCAAATAGTTATTAAAAAATTGACGAAAAATAAAATTGTTCAACAAATCTGCCGGAAACCTAACTTTTTAAAAATGAAAGTGCTTCGTTCACTTTTCTGAATAGGTATCAATTTTTTCAGATTTTTAAATTCACTTTGAATTTTTTTTCATATATGAAAAAAACGTGTCGAAATTGACAAAATTCAAAGTGAATCTAAAAATCTGAAAAAATTCATACGAACTCAGAAAAATGAACGAATCATTTTCCTTGAAAGAAAAAATTAGGTTTCCGGGAGATTCCTTGAACACTTTTATTTTCCATCAATTTTTTAATAACATTTTCGAATTATTATTACGCAAAATTAATCTTTTCGGCATCTTTAATACGCTTCATTTTTTTTTTCAGAATTTCATACCATCGACAAGTGTTTGCAATTGCCTCTCATTTCTCTGAAACTTGTGCGAAGTGAACACTATTAGCAGGGACTACCTTAAATTTTTTTTTCTCCTTATCGATTGGCGATCAATGCGTTAGCTTTCCAGGGTGCATGCAGTGTCGGGCCGTGTACCGTGTCAGTGAAATCATATTCCTGTGTGTTGCTGTTGGTGTCGGTTATCGTGTCAGACTCGTGGCGTGTCTCCTCGTGCTGTGGAGTCAGTGCTTGTGGATGTGCTTCTTGATCTCGGGAGCTGTTACATTCTCTCTCCCGAGCTGATAACTCGACGGACAGTCGCCGCCGCGGCAGGGCGACGCTCGAATTTCCGTCGTTTATACCCTGCAGCCGCTGCTCCTGTTCATCCCCTCTCGCACCGATAGCGGTGGTTACCTCGCTCGCGTATGAAACACCAGGCAGCGGGATGTAGTGGTAGCCCAGTGCGCGATCCCACAGCATTCCCTTGCTCCATACCTCGACGAGCAGACCGGTGTTGACGTCGTTCGTCTCGCTGCGACAAAACAAGGTTCAAAAAATCAATCGACATATCCATCCGTCTGCGTAACAACCGTAATAACTTCGGACCCACGAAAATTCAACCGGACAGGCGACCAACATGCGTGAACGACAGAAAATAAAAATCCTAGAAAAATTGCACATTTACATCTCTACCACTCACAACTCTTCCAAAGTCTCTACCAGAAAGCAAAGAAACTTTACCAGACTTGAAATTAAACTCTGGTAGTTTTTTTTTTTACTTTCTGGTAGAGATTTTGGTAGAATTCTAATACGGTATAGTTGTAATATGGTAGAGATGTAAATGTGCCCTAAAAATTCCACGTATTATGAATGAATAAGATGTATTAATAAATTGATAAACGCGGTATTAATAAACGGTAATTTATAAACGTAGTATTAATAAATAATAAACAACAAAAAAACCATGCGTTACTATGAATTTTCATCGCGAACATTAAACTGCAACTTTTGTCCGCCAAAGTCTTATTTGGCGGTTATTTAAGAATTGAATCAAAGGATGGATTAAAGTAGAGACACTTTATGGTTTATTTATCATATTCCTTCTTTCCATTAAAATTTATTTTTTGTAATTTCGGTTCTTGTTTCTTTTTTTTTTTTTGCTTCCTCGCAGAGGAAGTTTTTTTTTTTTTTTTCGCTACATCATTTGACGTATGCACCCATCTGTGCAACACCCGTAAAAAATTCGGTTCTACGAAAATTCAACCGGATACGTGATTATCATGGACGGACCACCAATGAAAAAAAAAAAAAAAAAAAAAAAATCGACCCGGTATTAATAAATAAAACATGCATTATTATGAACTTTCATCGAGAACATTAATCTCCAACTTTCGCCCGCGCATAGTAGAGTGCTCTTTTTGTTCGCTGACCTACGGTTATAACGAACGCTTATTTGAGAATGCAAAGAAAGGATGGATTAAAATATAGAAACTTCATAGTTTACGTATCAGTCTTTCTTTCCATTGTTCTATTTTTTTAAATAATTTTGTTCCTTATTTTTTTCCTTTTATTTAATTAAATCAATCGACCTACCCATCCGTCCGTGTAACACTCGTAATAACCTCGGCCTCACGAAAATTCAACCGGACACGCGACCAGCATTCACGTACGCCAATGAAAAAAAAAAAAAAAAAAAAAAAAAAACTTCTAAGAATCCAACGCGATATAATAAATAAAACATGGGTTACTATGAATTTCCATCGAGAACATTAAAACTCCAACTTTCGTGCAAAGTAGAGTTCTCTTTTTGTTCGCTGACGCACGGTTATAACGGGCGGTAATTTAAGAATTCAAACAAGGGATGGATTAAAGAAGAGAAAACTTCTTTACATTTTAAAAAATTTTTTGTAATTTTGGTTCTTGTTTTTTTTTTTAAGCAAGTCTCTCCGACTAGGCAGGAGAGGGTATTTTTTAATTAATAAATGCTAAGGGTTGTTCGCGTCTCTCGGTTCGCGGTAGGCGCCATCGCGAACGTGGCTAATAGGGGTATGAACGGCGTGCGGCTCACCTCGCGGACGTAGTACCCTGCTTCTCTCTGTGTGTGTGTATGTCCGTCTCTCCCGGGAAATAACCCCGCTGGCGCGAAGCTACCCCCGCGGCCGACTCACGACCTTTAACCCAATTCTTATTCTCGTCGCGTCTCCCCGCCGTTATCCATGAACGCTCTCAAAGTTTACGTACGTATTCTTCCACCGGCTCTACTTCCTGCTATATATAGATGCGGCGACGTAGTTAACGTTGCAACGTAAATTCTCATTGTCCGGCCAGACGCTGCGAGAAAGGGGGATAAAGAGAAGTCGTCTAGGGCTCGTTTCGAGCAACCACCGACGACAGGGAAACGAACCAAAAAATCACCGGTTGTCTCCGACTTAATAAAAAGTATATAAAAATCTTGCAATTTTAATTCTGTCTCCGGAGTGTCTACTTTTTCGTGGCGATAAAATCCACCCCTATGCACGACCCGCACGCAGAGCGTCAAATTTCAAACGTCAATCGTCCCGATGAAGGTCTGCTGTCCAAACGTCAAAACGCCTTGGGCGCGGATATTCTACCTAGAAACAATATCGGAGGCCAAAATTTGATATCTCGAAAACGGTGGAAAATAAAATGAAAAATGTCGAATCTAGGCGCGCGATCGCGGTTTAAGAAAAAGTGTGCAAAGTTATTTGCGCGTGAGATCCTGAGATGTTTTACGGTTTTGCGCGTAACTTCCTATGAGATAAGTTTCGTTGTTCGATTTTTTGGTTCCTCGTAGAAGAAACTGTAATTGAAGTACAATTCGCGCTAAAAAAAATGAAGGCTCATTTATGAGAAAGCGATATGAAAATTTCAATTTCTAACTTTATGAGGAAATATATGAAAATATTAATTTTTGACTTTTTTAAATGGTATTTTGTATTCTAAGAGTATTCTAAGTACTCTGACACTAAAATCTCGAATTTTTTTTCTACCAAAACACGAGGAAGCAAAACGAAAGTCTCTTGCCTTTGTAAAAAAAAAAGATCAATACTCCGGGGTGTCGAAAATCGGTCAAGCGCAAAAATGGCATTAATAAAGTCTATGTTGCAACAAGGTTCGACGCGCTGACTGCCAGAAAAAATAACAAATCGTTTTCATTTTTTAAAAACTTAGGTTGCCGGATTATTTGTTGGGAAATTTTTTTTTCGTTCATCTGTTAATAACATTTTGGAATTATTATTATGTAAAATCAATCTTTGCAGCACCTTCCATACACTTGATTTTGTTTTCAGATTTCTATCCCATCGAGAAGTCTTCGCAATTATATCTCAATTCTCTCCGAACTCACGTGGGCTCAGGCTGCCCGTTAGTACTACCTTAATAAAGTGTATGTTGCAACAAGGTTCGATGCGCACGCCCGATGCCAAGTAACATTACATTTTCCATTGTCGATTCAGCGGAGAAGACGTCGAGCCGCTCAGTTGTGCTTTAACAAAAAAAAAAAAAAGAAAAAAAAACCCTACTGCATGTATAACGTACATGCCCACCCGCGCGGTTGCGGAGAGCGTGGGGTATAAGTACAAGCCGAACTACCCTACTCGTGCGCGCTCCGGCACTCGTCCTGAATCACAGCGGAAATGCAGATGGGTCTGTGCGACGCCTCCGTTCGCTCGGCGGAGTCTCTCAGGTTCCCGTACTTTCCACTCACGCCTCCACCCTGAGGCCACATCTTCAGTGTTTACCACTACCCTTGCAGAAATAACCCGGCACGCCACCGCGCGTTTCAACCCCCCGCCCCTGGAAAACGCCGTCCAACTACCTCACGAACACTCCGTGGAACGACGACGATCCTTATTCGTAGTCGTGGACAGCGTCGTCTTCGCTTCCACGTAGTGGACGTTAGCCAGCAGCTTGCCAGCTCTCGTAAACTCAAACTACTACGACAGGCTCCGTCGCACTCGGACCGCACAGAGAGAGCCGAGTTTCCAGCGTCTCGTCGAGGGGGCGAACTAGCCTACCGAGCGAGAGCCGAGTTTCTCTTGGGTACTACGTCACGTTCGAGGAAAGACGAGGGAGAGGTTAAGATAAAAGCTACGAAAAACAAGACACACACACACTTGCAATAAAGAACACGGGCCAAGCTTTGTCTACAACTCCGCTCTTTACTATTTTAGCGTCCGACCACTACGGGATTTTATTATTATAGCTTCGATTTCTCTTACCGCAGACCACCCCTTCACTCCGGGGAAACGCGAATTTCTGTTCTTGTAAATCGCGAGTGTTTTCGTAAAACAATATACTTTTTTTACGCTGCTTCCGTTTATACGAACTTCCAGTTATGCTGATTCTTTATTATTATTATTATTATTATTATTATTATTATTATTATTATTATTATTATTATTATTATTATTATTATTATTATTATTATTATTATTATTATTATTATTATTATTATTATATCTTGCCTATTACGGTTCGGGTTTACAATACAAAAAAAAATTGTAAAATTAAAGTACTTTCACAGTAAAATTAAGGAAAATTATTAAAAATAAAGTATTCCCAATGTTTTTAATACACTGACCATTAATTTTTCATCAAATTGTACATGAAATTTAATATACCAGTTTTTGCATAAGAACTTCAAGTTCGTTACATTAAATTTCCTACGATTCTTTTCACAGTGTATTTTTGATGTATCGATTTGGTTTCGTGACTTTAATTTGTTTCTCTTTCTTCGACGACATCCACCATTATTGTTTAAGAGCTACAACACGATCGACCGACGAAACTTACAAAAGAAAGTCTTGCTCCCAGCATGGATTGGCCCCCTTCACAGTCACCGTCGTTGACTTGACGTTCTGCAGCTTCAGCGTCACGTACGTGTTGAACTGTTGTGCTGAAAAATTACACAACGAAGTGCCATTTTTTAGTAACCCGTTTGGAAAATGGCGCTCGCGCCGGAGGGTTTGACGACGATCCTATAGGATAAAAAAAAAAATCGATGGTTCAAAGGTTCATCGCTATAAATCGCAACGATTCGATGACCCGATTCCCGCAACGGCATCGACGTCGCCCGACGTCTCGTTACGAGAAAACCCTTACATATTTTTGGACGACCTACATGGAAACGCCATCGAGTTTGTCGCGGTCTCAACATCCACTTCTCCCGATCACGAGGGACCACGAAAATCTCTCACACAAACTCGAACAGCCGTAACGATCCACATTTTACGACCACCACTCGCTACCACTTCTATCTGCTTGCTGCTCCTCTTTTACATATATCCATATACATATGTGTGTATATGTATATATATATATATATATACATGTATATTGTAAAGCGGGGCAAAACGGACTATCTTAACCAGTAAATCTGTTTGAAACGTAGGGCACGGATCAGCCCGTCCCGGCGTTCCGTTTTGCCCCACCCTCCTCAATCTCGAGGATTCTCTCGTACACAGACGCGAATTTATCGGTGAAACGGCCAAATAAACGTGAAAAGAGGCAAACACGAGTGTGAATCATACAAGGCATTGATATATCTTGGCAACGGCGAACGCTCGCGGAAAACCACCGCGACGAGCCATATTCCACATAAAGAAAACACACCGGCACTCCGGCGTCCCTATAACGGCAAACGTGTGTCGCCATCAACGGTTCACGCTCCGCGAGATCCGCCCAAATAAATTGTTCACGACCGAGAACATCTCCGACGACAATGGACGACGGATGCGTTGAGGACCGAAGCGACGGAAGTTTATACACGCCGAAAGGCTGAATCTCTCTCGGCTGACCTCTTCTACGTGACCCTATTCCTCGTCTTTTAGCAAGCTATCTCGTGGATTTTTTTTTATTCTCTCCTTTTACGAGCGTACCAGTGTCTCGTTTACTTTACGTGCAATTTAGTAGCTGAGTAATATGTTTTCGGGACACTGATGTATCTATTCTACTTTTTTGAATGATTGATCTTTTTTTTTATTATTATTACACTGAGACAGAAAATTGGTTGGATTAACGAAAACTGGCGGTGAGATACGTTCAAAGCTGTTATTTGTTTCCCAGGTAGCACAAAAAAATTAGTTATCAGAAAGTGATCTAAATGGGTTACATATGTCCGTCTGGACGTTATCCGAAAGTTACCTCCCATCCAAGAAGTTAACGATTGGACGTAGGATAGCTTATAGTTACCATCCGGACGGACATATGTAACCCATTTAGATCACTTTTTGATAACTAATTTTGTTGTGCTACCTGGGTTGGTACAAATAAATCATTGGTTTGTTGAACGATTATTCGCTGGAACTTATTCGAAATTTGTCGGCTGAAATAAACACTTTTGTTGTACCAACAAAATACACCTTCGAACGTAGACAGTACAAAAATAATTTCGTAAAATTGGAATGCGAAATTTCGTAAAAATAATTTTTTTAAATAAGTGACAACTGATTTTGGCACTTACTTGAATGCACGAACCTGTCCTTTTATTTCCCGTGTCATTGACAATTTTAGTTTGTACTTTTGTTTGTAAAACTAGAAAGTTAACAAATAAAAAATTGTTGACGTTTGTGGACAATATGTTGCTGTAATAAGTACAAACTTCATTTACTGTGTGTGTCATCGCGCATTTGCTTAATCCAACAACTTACTTTTCTCAGTGTAAATATCGATTCTATCGCTGCGGTGGGTTTTAAGCTCTACGTTAATCTACGATTCTATTTTTTGGTACCTTCCGGTTGAATACGTTACCTTGGACCCCGACGAATCTCGCCTTCTTAACTGCAACAGAAAAAGAAATAACATGAATTATTATTTCAGTGAGATTAATAATGCATGATTTAATAATAGTTCGCAGGCGTCGAGGGGTAATTATAGATGGATGTAAGCACAATTTCCGGGCGTATGAATCACAGGTAGTTGGGGGAGAGTGGGGCGAAACAGAATCTTCATTTGAGATAAGACTTTTCGTACTTTTTGTGCAAAGCGAAAAATGGTAACGATGTTCCGTTTTGCCCCGCACTTCCACACAATTTCCGTCGAAATAGAAAAGGGGGGAGAAGGGCGCTGCGTCTGGCGAAATGCCGTCGGCAACCGAGCTTTTTCGATTAAATGCGAAAGAAAAGCTCTGGCGCGCATGCGCGCCGGCGCGTCTGGCGCTGACACACATCCCCTTTCCTCCTCCGGATATAGAATCCTTTCTCGTGTCCCATAAGTGAAACCCTACCGTACGAATTTTACGGCGAGATTTGACGAAAGTACGGATAAAGGAGAAGGAAGCATGGCCATCGGTATCGAAACGTCGTTTCCGAGTTATATAACACACCGCACAGACTATCGCCGCGAGTCTCGTCGCAAATCCTTGCAATGGTACTCCGTCCCTCCTCCCGCAGGCATTTTACTCCCTCGATATTGACTTCCTTTATTTATCAAATCCTTTCCGACTCTTCAACAGATCCACTGTGAAGAACGTCAAATCTCCGCGCTGACTTCGGACTTTCGCGAGGGCCCTCGGGCGACTTTTGTAGCGCAGAGCGGGGCAAAACGGACCCGCAATGGACAATTCAGACGGAACTTTGATTCTTTTTTTTTGTATATATACACCGCGAGAAGTTGGTAAAAAATGTTCCGTTTTGCCCCGCTCTCCACCGATTGCAGTGGAGCCTTTGCGATGATAAATAGAATTGCAAATGGACGCGGAAAGTTATAGCAAATTCATTGGCGCTTTCCCGAGCTACCTGTTGAAGTCATCCGCAGAATAATCGTCGTGCGACTGGCGTCGCAAGGGACATCGTTCGTCTTCCGATGCTCAGCGGGGAATCACTAAGGGCGAAAACGGTCGATAAGGGACGAAGGGTAAAAGCGAACGAGACACCGGCTCGACGGATGAGAAAACAAAGAGTCCAAAAATGCTCACTCGACACACTCCGAAAGTCGCGGCGCAGCGAAACTAAGGTGTGTTGCTCATTCCTTCTAATATTATTGCAGCACGACGTGCTGCATGGTAGAGAATAAAAAGTTTTTAGTAAAAAAAAAAAAAAACTTTAACACCTTGAATAGTTCGAGACCTGAAGGGATAAGAGTAAACTGTTCATTATAACTTTATAAGACGATAACGCTTTTTTATAACTTAGTTGGTTTTTTTTTCTTTTTTTTTACGAAATGATTTCTCAAGTTCGAGTTTTGAAATTGGATAAATCAGCAGTCATAGAGTCAGATGATTAACGGAACGAAAAAGAGGGTAGACAGCGAGGTGGTAGCTGCAATTTTTCTCGAAAGTATTTCCCGCAAGTTCAGCAGCCGCGCGAGCGGGAAGGAGGCCATTTGGGACTTTAAAGAAATTACACTTTGGTCTTAACGACGCCTTATTCTCTCTGACGATGGCGTCGTAGTCGTGCACTAGGCTATATACATAGTGGAGGACGGGGCAAAATGGGACAGTGAGGCAATTTTCCAGTAATTTTTGAATGCCCCACTTTGACCCATCGATACACCCGGATTTTCTACCACGTTTTGCCCCATCGATACATCCAGATTTTCTACCACGTTTTGCTTCATCGATACATCCGGATTTTCTACCCCGTTTTACCTCATCAATACATCGGGATTTTTTACCCCGTTGTACCTCATCAATACATCCGGATTTTGTACCACGTTTTGCCCCATCGATACATCCGGATTTTCTATACAGTTTTGCCTCATCAATACAGCCGAATTTTCTACTACGTTTTGCCCCATCGATATATCCGGATTTTCTAACACGTCTTGCCCCATCGATATATCCGGATTTTGTACCCCGTTTTGCCCTACCTGTCCCCTCCAAAAATGATTGGAAAATTACGTTTTGCTTCACTGTTCCGTTTTGCCCCACTGTCCCGTTATGTCCCACTTTTCCTTATATGTAGCACCTTGTTTTCCTTATAGTTTTTCTCGGGTGAAATTGAAATTTTTACAAGATTTTTCTCTCTCGGTACATTTTTTCTGTATTTTCAATGACTGCAGGTAAAAAAGAGGAAGCCGCGTGGTGACCTCAGCACCAACGACCTAGCGGCCTGGCTCGACGGTCAGGCGCTGCTGCCGAGAGGTTAAGTGCACCTCGCCCACTCACATGTAAGGCTTCGCACCCCTTCAATATACTTACAAAACTCGACCCACACACAACGTTTTCACCGCTTGTAATCCATCTAACGGAACGAAATTGTGTCAAACGATGTTTCAACGGGAGAGAGAAAAAAAAAGAGCTCGAGTATCCTTTGACTTTTTTTCTCTCGACGACCCTCTCATCCCTTAATCCGCTTTTCCAGCGTCTTGAATTTCTCAAAGTAAATAGAGAGATAAGCATCGTTACCCGAAGCGAGAGTTCGCAAAAAAATTTAATCCAACTCATTACAAAAAAAAATGTGCAAAAGAATTACAAGCAATTCTCAAGGGGCCCGTGATCCTTTAAACGTCTCGAGCAGCGACGAGATTAGGGGGGAAAAAAATCGGTGAAAATTTACACAAGTGCCTCAAGCTGTACTTTGTTTGATGGACCAGAAAAAAAAAAATTATATATAATAATTTTTATGTAACTCATGCATGAAAAGCGCTACTTTTCGTGCCTGCCGAGAGTGGCGTAAGTGGCGCTTTACAGCCATGAGTACTATAAATACCCGGCGCATGCGCACATCGGGCCAATTTTACTTTCTTGTACACGCCTCGTACTTTACGCACGCTTCTCGTATTTTACGCACGCTCCTCGTACTTTACGCAAGCGTTTCGTACTTTACGCACGCGTTTCGTACTTTACGCACGCTTCTCGTACTTTACGCACGCGTTTCGTACTTTACGCACGCTTCTCGTACTTTAGGCACGCGTTTCGTACTTTACGCACGCTTCTCGTGCTTTACGCACGTTTTTCGTACTTTGTGTACGCTGGGTGAACAGCGCCACAATCAGCAGATACGGAGTAGTACTTCTCCTATTTTCGTTACAAGAAATATTATGCGATACTAGTGCGGTGAAGCGAACATCGTTCGCAGACTGTGAAATAGGTCGCTCTCGCCGCACTCTGTCATCACTCACTTCACAGGGTGCGTATAAAGTTCGCCTTACCGCACTTGTATTGCAAATTACTATTTTTACATATGTGTCACCACCCAACCCGGACTCAGTCAGTACAAAAAACTGTTATCAACTTTTCTTACACGTTGCCGTTATTTACTGTCTCCAAAAGAGAAGTCCCACCGGATGCTCTCTGACTCTGCTTCATTCTTCGCTCGCTTTTTGCCTCACTTCATCATTTTCTTCCGTCTAGCCTCTTCAATTTCCAAGCCTTCCTCCCGTATTTCACGGACTGAAGACATCAGCCCGAAAACACTTGCTTTTCCCTCAAACCATGTCCATCAAAGTTGCACTTTGTTTGATGGACCAGAAAAAAATGTATATAAATACGGTCATCCGCAGGCCTCACTAATAGTAGTGAAGGCTCAGACTTTGGAAGCTCTCTTGAAGAGCTCAAAAGGGCGACAAGTCAAAGAGTGCTACATTGGATTTTTTGTCTTTCGTGCAAGGCATGAACGATACCAAAAAAGTTATTTAAACCTCAATGCCTCAATACTTTGTACCTTACGCATTATATTACGTTACCTCACATAAGCTATATCATATTTCGTTGTCAAAGGGTCTTCTCCCGTTCATAAATAAATAAATAAATAATGTATTTTTTTTTTATTTATGTGTCGCCACCCAACGCGCGCTCGGTACAAAAAACTGTAATCAACTTTTCTCGCGCCTTGCCGTTATTCACGGTCAAAGGAGAAGTCCCACCGGACTTCCGGTTGCGAGCACGCTTTCCTCTCCTCTGGCTTTGCTTCGATCCTCGCTCGCATTTACCCGCACTTCCATCCCGCCTTTTCAATTTCCAAGCCCTTCTCCCGTACTCGTTTCAACCCTTTCGCCGGGACCTCGCAAGCCCACACCTATTTTCGTCCCTACCAGCTGTGCATTTCGCGGACTGGAGGCGCCAGCCCGAACCCACTCACTTTTCCCTCGCCACTCTCGACTCGGTTCTTCCAGTTTGGTCCTCCATCCCTCACTTGACGCTACTCTCATTTCTTTTTTTTTCCCCTACCTGTATACCTATATATAGATACATGTATGCGCATATAGATGTATATAGGTACATCAGCCGCAGCGACGGCGCTGCCGGTAACCTCCAGAGGCACCTGCACTATTGCACGTATTTTCACAAGGGCGCGAGTGTGAGGGAGCGTGCGAACGAGGCGCACTCCCGTTACGTGTGCGTTCGATGGGGTGAGTTTTTTTTTCCCATCCTCCTCTTCGCCGGTCCTGTCTCGCTCTCCCGCCGACCCATTCGAGGGGGCGAATGGGGGAGGCTGAAAAGCCTCGGGAACTCGCTGGCGGGAGCAACGGTAATGCACGAGTTATTTATAGCCCCTGGTCCGTGTTAGGGCCAATATAAAACGACAATGGCTTGTGCGTGTGATATCTTATCGCGATTTTTTCTCTCGCTCTCTCACGCTCCAAGTTCATTTTTTCTTTATGTGTGGTTTATAGTAAAGAGAATGAAATAGAATTTAGGACATCAAAAATTTATATACCGGTGCTCTGGATAGGGCACTGTAGATGTACAAAAATTACGCTTGGTATCGCAATGTTTTCATGTTCTAATGTAATGAACGGTTACTTTTACTCATACTGGGCGTGATTATCTCTTAATTTGGGAAGCTTGCAAGGGAAATATCGAGAACCGTAGCGAGGGAGGCCTAGAGAGGTAGAATAATTTTTTAAAACCTGTAATAGTAGGCGTAACAGTGAGATATGGATCGGTAAAGGATATGTGGAAAGTAAAGTTGGATTGTACAACAGAGCTGGACAGTACTTTAAATACTTGATATATTTTAGGTATTGTGAATACCTATTTTGAGTACGCAAATACTTTTCTGGTATTCGAAGTACTTTTCGGGCCCTTGAAGTACAAAATACAACATACTTTTGTGTCTACTCCATATTAGGCCTCTACGGTTAGGCAGGCCATCCATCTGGACGAGATAAATCGACGGGATAGATGGATTTAGGACTTTGGCTTCATTTCGTCGACCCATGCGTCCTGATTTTTACGAGGTATTTTCAAAAGTACTTAAACGAAGTCCTTATAAATGTATTTTAAGTACAAAAAGTATTTTGTATTATGTATTGTGAGGATTTTCGAGTATTTTGCCCAGCCTTGTTGTACAATACACAAGTCTTCGAAAGGAACGAACAGTAATGTGCTTCCCGTGTTCCTTAGGTTAAGTGCATGGGACATGTAGAGTGGAGCGGGGTAAAATGGGACAGAGGGCAAAACGGGACATTGAGCAAAACGCAAGTTTCCAATCGTTTTTGGATGTCCCATTTTGCCCTGTTGATAGACCCGGATTGTCTGTCCCGTTTTGCCCTATTGTCCCATCCAAAAATGATTGGAATATGGCGCTTTGCCCCACTGCCCCATTTTGCCCCGCTCTTCCCTATGTGAGATGAATTGTGTGATAGTAGTGATGTTTGTAAGGAGAGCAGACCTAAGCATTTTTTTTTTCTGTATGTTAGATAATGCAAAAGGCAACTGAAGCCATACAATGGAAATAAAATACTATACTATAATATTTCTTCATTTTCTTTTTTTCGTATGAAAGAGGTATAACAGTTTCAGTTGGAGGGCTCGAAACACACATTTCCGGGCCTCGTTACTGCAGTTTCGACGATTCCTCCCTCCCCTTCCTGCCCCTTCTCCCTCCTATTTACTCCAGTTTCTCCCTGCCTTCGCGCAGCCTCGTTTCCCTCCGGAAGTCACGTCACGCGTCGGAATTTTATCCGGAAGATAACGAAGCCGTTGGGAATTCTTGTGGGGTTGCGACAAACTTTTTTGTTTTCGTAACATAACAAAAAAAAAAGAATATAAGCGATCTCTTCCACTTCATTTTCTTCCATTTTTTTTTTTGTACACTCCCGGATTCAAAGAGTCAGCTATGGTGCGCACGTTACGCAAATACGTGGTTTGGTTTCCCCTTCCGCCCCGCCTCCCTTATACTTCGGACGAAGTTTGTCGAAGAACAACAAGGTGAGACGGTGGTATTTCTATCCCGGCATGAGTGTTCTTTCGTGTCGCAAGTTTTCCGAAGGGCAAGAAAAAAGCCCTTCGAGAACCACGTGCCGTTCGGAGTGTGCTCGAGATTAAGTCTCCGCCGTCTGGGCTTCCCGTTCGCAACGCCTGTTCAAGAGTCCGTAAAAACAGAAAGGGACGGAAGCAACGAAATCCCTGTGGGTACGAAGGTAAGGTGTACAGGCCCTGCCTTTCCCGAGTCACTTCGACCTTCAGCTCTTCGGTTCTTCGGAAGCGCAAGAGAAAAGAAGAGGGGAAAAAAAAAAAATCCCCCCATGTCTATCAACTTCGGTGACGCTTGTTCTCGAGCCCGCAATCCTACCCTTGTTGCCCGTAAGCCTGAGGGACGTCGAGTCTTGAAATAAAAAAAAAAGCCGGAAAAATGCAGATCGAGAACTGAACTTAAAAAAGATAGAAGCAAATATTCTCGATACAAGTGCAATACGCTAATGCCCAGAATATTGAGTTTACGCATATTCAAGCACGAATTTCTGTAAGTGGTTTATTCAAGCACGAATTTCTTTTGCCGGTTTAAAGTTGGTAGTAGTAGCAAAAAAAAAAAAAAAAAAAATATTGACAATGCTGTAACATTTTTTTTAGATCTGTTATCTTGTACTACAATTTATACCTGAAGATAATTATGCACATTGACAAAGGGCCATCGATCTGAGTCCTTCAGCCCGAGATTCTCTTTGGTATTAGGAAGGTTTCTTCATTTCGTTGTTTAAAGTAGATTGAGATTTATAAGTGTTGGGTTTTATTCGGTGATTCTATAGTTGTAGCTGGCCATTAATTCGAATTTTTTATTTTTTACAACGAATATTGCGGTAAATTTGGGGCCTTTTAAAAATATAAACATTTTTTTATGTTACGAAAAAAGGTGCGGAATAAATTGCACAAGACTTCCTCGTTCACTAAAATTTTGCGAATAACTTTCCCTGTGAGGAAACCAAAATCGATCAATGAAGTCTCTCATACACCCAGAAAAAAAATTTATTTGACGGCCACCGTTTATTTGGTTGAAGTAAAATATTTATTCCACTTAAATAAATATTTATTTAAATTAAGTAAATCGTTACTTAAATGAAATAAATATTGATTTAAATCAAATAAATATTTTACTTAAATCAAATAAACGGTGGTCGTCGAGTAAATAATTTTTCTGGGTGTAGACGAAGCTATGCGCAAAATTGTAATCAATGAGGAAGCCATGTGCAAATTGCTTTGCATCTTTTTTTTACGCTTTAACCCTACGAACCTAATTGCGAAAAGTAGTTGAAAAAGTACCTGAAAAATACTTCAAGCACAAAAAGTATAGAGAATAAAAATCAATTGAGTTAACAATCCGTGCTCTTACGGGTGGCGAAACAAATGTTTATTTGATCGAAAGGAATACCTCGTTGATCGAACTAACAGGCAGTCGAATCAAATGTTTCTCCACCGACTACGACAATTATTTCGTTCGATCAACCAAACATTTATTTCGCCACCCGTAACCGCTCATTTTCTTGACTCAATTGATTTTTTTTCTCAGTGTACTTGATACTTTGAGTACCTGAGTGATACTTCGTACTATCTACTTTCAATGTTAATTTGGTACTTTGTCGACCTCTTCTTAATATTATCGAACTGGTTTACAGAAAATTGTTTTCTGCGAAACTCGTCTCTCTTAACTATTGGGCTGATTTTTGGAATTTGTATCGAAGTCTACGCGGATAATTCTCCTTAAACATCATTTTATCCGCTTTCACGGTTAATAACTTACTATTTTTAAATCTAACCCGAGCTCCGATTTTATCCCCACCGCATTGGGTCAACGATTTACATACGTGCACTACTTATCACCTAAATGAGTGATCAAAGAAAACTCGCGAGCACCGAACCTCCAACCCCTTTTATGACGGTCCATTTTTTTTTTTTAGCCTCGAGACTTCAAGCCACGCAAGCCAAAAAGTTTGAGTCAGCGCTCGCGCCAGAGGCGGGGTTAAAAAAAAAATGCTTTGACGTTGCGCAACCCTTATTACTATCCTTATCCTTATTCCGGCAACGCTCATTTTCCTCGTCTTCGCAAACAGTTTACCGAGTGGGCTCGAGCGCGAAGACGGCACTCGCGATTCCACGGGCGTTGGAAACGCTTTGTCGTTACATCCTTATGAAACGACGTCCTTCCGCGTTCTCTCCCGCCTGTGCTGTAGCGTCGAAGATTAGCGCGCGCCTCGGCTCCGAGGGAAGCTGCGCGAAAACACGAACACGGTGAATGGTCCAGAAAACCCCCGTCCACGAAAATACGTGCAGACACAGACGGAGCAATGGCAACGCTCGCCGGCAATATAAAGGCAAGGGGGAGAAGCCTCGTTGCGTGAGCTACGCATGCAATCGAAATAAACCGAGTTCCAAGCGCGAGGAGCATCTTTATTAGAATTCCCAGACGCGAAGGAGCTCCCTTGTAAAATACAATCTCTCTGGCCGGAACACTGAACGAATACATGAGGAATTATTAATTACAAACCTTCGCAGGATCCGGCACGGCAGACACGAATAATAATTATTTTATTATCAAAAGCTTCGCGTTAATTACGAGATTAAAATAAAAAAGATTTTTTTAAATTCTGTTTGTTTCTTTTTATTCTTATTACTATTTTTTTTAATGGTCGCCGTGTCGTTCGTGCGCCAGTTGAGAAATGAAGCGGCGACTGTAATAAAGTGGATGCATGTCTTTGTGTCCCGTGATAGAGGGTCCCGATGCAGGCCGGACGGGGAGGGCGGAAAATTAATTGACCAGTCTGCACGAGTCCGCGACACGACGGCGACGGGAGTGGATAATTAATTATCTACTCGAACCGCTCGACGAACGAATTTGCAAGGGTACAAAAATAAAAAGAAATCATTCCGACCGGAGGAGCTGGGGTGTTAAATTTTCACGATGACGCGGATGACTCTCTTCACTGGCCGGGCGGAGGCCCACGCCATCGCGTTCGAACGGCGACTCCGGCAGCAATTATAGCGGCGCTAATGAGACAATTCGGAAAATCGGCACCGAAATTTATGTAGCCGCGTTTGAACCAGCAAGTTTTACTGTTGATCAAAATTTGTTGATAATAATAATAATAATAATAATAATAATAATAATAATAATAATAATAATAATAATAATAATAATAATAATAATAATAATAATAATAATAATAATAATAATAATAATAATAATAATAATAATAATAATAATAAAATCATTACAACGTCTGAACGACTTAAATGGAAACTGCCCAATGTGTAAAACATGAAGTAGATACGGAAGAACATTTTGTGATGAAATGCCCAATTTTCGAGCCTTACTTAACCCGTTCATGTCCGGTAAATCACACAATGTCGGTCGTGCTACTGATGTGCGACAGTAACTCGGTAAATGCAATTTTCCACTTGTTATCAACGGATATAGAATGCGCGCGTTTATGGTCAATGAATAAGCTACGACTCAGCTATCGTTTGCGATAGAATCAATTGTATTCTTAATAGCAAATAAACACATACACGAAGAGGTAAACGTGAAGTTGACAAAATTCTTGAATATTCTAAACTCGAAGCGAAGAGATTCCTCTCGAAGGAATATGTTTGCGGTACTGAGCAATTTGCAGTAAAAAAAAGATGTATATATACATATATATATTTTAGGTCACCGGCTCGAGTCGTTGAAAAGGCGAAACAAGTTCAATCGATTCCGCGAAGCATGAATGCATCAGGCGAGAGCTAGGTTACATCGATTACCCGCTGCGCGTAAAATTTTCACGACGAGCCCCCTGCTTCATCGACAACAAAAGCTAGCAGTCATCGCGTCGGCACGTATGTTCGTAGTCGTGTATGTGTGTGTGTTTTCTGTTGCGTCGAGGCTAGTCGTAGGGCCAAAGCACAGTCGGAAACCCGACGTATCCTTCCGGAATCGAGTTCGTGGGTAGGTAAGAGAGGGGGTGTTGTACTGTGCCTGCAGGGGGTGCTCTCCGGCGTTCCTGGCATCAGGGGCTTTCTCGCAGGATTATCGATCGTTTCGCCGAGATACGGTGAAATAACGTGCAAAAGCGGAAACGTCTATCGCCGGGTTGCGATAACAGCGAGACGGCACAGCCCGGCCGGATGTCCCACACACGCACACACGGTACAGTAGAATCTCGGTATGTGCACTCCCCACCGATTCCTCACTCGATAGCCTACCCCGATCAAACTCCTAGGCCGGGGACCAGAATCCGGCCCCCGCCATTGGTTGTGCCAAAAACTTCATTGGTTGGGTGAAAAACTTCATTGGTTGGGTGAAAAACTTCATTGATTGGGTGAAAAACTTCATTGGTTGGGTGAAAAACTTCATTGGTTGGGTGAAAATCTTGATTGGTTGGGGAAAGATCTTAATTGGTTGGGTCAAAAATTGAATTGGTTGGGCCAAAAACTTCATTGGTTGGACCAAAAAGTGAATAGATTGGGCCAAAAACTTCATGTGTTGGACCGAAAACTTGATTGGTTGACCCAAAAACGTAATTGGTTAGGCTAAAAACGTAATTGGTTGAGCCAAAAACTTAATTGCTTGTGCCAAGAACATAATTGCTTGGACCAAAAACCTTAATTGGTTAATCAATTGGCTGCCAGCCGATTAATGTGTTGTTCCAACAAATAAACCTTTTGGACCGACCAATTGATCTGTTGGTCCAAAAAATTGACTTTTTGGTCCAACAAATTAATCTTCTGATCCGACCAACTGATTTGTTGGTCCGACCAACCAAATCGCCGGGATCGTACGTAACCTCTCCCTTGGTCGTACCGACTAATTACTATTCTCCGTTCAGACGACCACTTAGCGAGAGTTCACTGTCCGCGTGTGCGGCATACACCAAACTATATATAATCTATCTTCGGTAGATATCGATTCGCTCCAAACGTCGGTACTCTCGAGAAGAGCAATTGTGCGGCATCTCTGCCGGTTCAAGGAAAGTCTTTGAATCACGATAGCAACAGAGATTTAGGAGGGGAGAGAAGCCGGAGGGGGGAGATGCAAGAGACCGAAAATTCCGAGCTCGGTACATGAATAACTCGGATGTGATCGCAGCTGCAACACAGTTCGCAGTCGTCGTCTTCCTATCTCCCTGCGTTATTATACTCAATCCGCTTCCCTTGGACTCCTTACGCCATACCGGATCTAATTCATATCTCTGCGTTTATTATTTCTACTTATCTTTGATAACAAACGCCAAACCCCCCTCCGCGTTCTCTCAAACTACCTCGTCGCTCGTTATCATTCCGTGTTCGATGAAACAAAAGCGAAACCCAATGATACCGTACGACGAACTTACTTTGTGTTTTGCCACTGCGGTGCTATCTTCGAGCTCGTTTCCTCGGAGACGAGAGACGATATCGTCCATAGTGAATTTCGAGTGTCGGTAAAACAGAGCGAATCGGAAACCGTCTGAAACTCTTTCCTCTTTCATCGAGAACCTCCGTGTTTATAGGAATGAAGGAGCTTTCCGCGATAAGAACCTTTTCACTCGATGCTCTTATTTCGAATCTCATGGGAGAGAAAGATGGGGGGGGGGGGGGGGGGTTGTCTTCACAAGCTCGAAGAGAGCTCATCGCTCGACGACTCTACACTGGTTTGTTGATTCCTCTCCGGTTTCGTTTCACGTTATCTTGAAATAACACCGCGATCCGACAACGAACGAGATAAAAAGTGATTGAAGATAGAGTGCACTCTGATCCGATGAAAAACTTGACATGACAAAGGATTAATTATAGCGTTTCTTTTTGGTCTTTGTATGTCTGAGGTGGATTTTTTTTTTTTTTTTACGATATGGATCGAATCAGACATACCGTTATTATTATGCTCGACGACCCGAGTTAATCCCGTCGCCGAAAGGGGTGGTAGTACAGCTTGCGCAAAGTTGTTGTGAATGTAAGCCCCGCCAGAGCGTCTCGACGTCTCAACGGGGAGGGTTTAAGAAAAACCCTTTTGGCTTCCTTCAACTCCGCGTTCCACCCTCCGAAGAACCTTAAGCCCCGACCTACCCCGTCGTCTGCTCACAGCATTACGGCACCCACTTATTCTGCTTCGCCCACATTCGCCGGCGAGGATGAGGAAGATAGTGTATGTACCGGGATCCTGGATCTACAGTAATACCGCGGAAAAAGCGCCGACGGAATTTCACACAGTGATATTCCATACGGCTCGAGATAAAAATTAATCTACGATACTATATGCAACTATATCTTAGGGACATTTTTTTTAATATCTATTTTTCTCTCTGTTCTTTCTTGTTTCTTTAATCCGAAGTGGAAATTATTCACCCAATGTACAATGGACCCGGTTAATAACGTAGATGCTAATATATTTTTTCGTAACGCGTGCACAAAAAGCCCCACTTTTTGTTTGTGCAGCGCGTGGCGAAAGTGGCGCTTTTTAGTAAGGGGTGCGAGAAAAATACTACGCATGCGCCGATGACACCAGTTACTTTGTGCAGACTTTTACGATACGATACTTGTACGATAAAGCGGTCTCTTATATCACTCGGTGGGAAAATTCCGGTTTTACGCACGCTTTGTGTAAAATCCACATTTTCGCACCTCGTGAAACAAAGTTTAGTGCGACACTCGGGCGAAAAACGTTCTCTTAACTCGTGTGATCGGAGCACTCGCTTCCCCGTCGTGATGCAAACTCACACTCGTCAGAAACAAGTTTTATCGCACTAGTGTCGTAATGTAATTTTTTCACCTATACTAATAATTTCCGGTCCAAAGTAAATTCTCACGTGAGCCGTATGTCAATACAAACGGCGTGCAAAAATTTGATTTCGAGGATACACTGTCGACGCCGATGAGTAAAAAAATTTGTAAGAATTTTCGTTACCGACCGCAGTGAATAAAATTCCCTTGATAGTTTTTCTTTCTTCGATAGTTACTCTTTCCTTTTGCTGCGTTTTATGTCCCTGAGAAAATGCAACTTTACATTTACAGCGAGCACCTCTACGTTCGCAGATGTCGAGTTTCCCGGGCATGAAATGTACATATAGTTACGCAATATCTACAAAGTCCCATGGGGAGCGATTTCTTCACGGAGCGTATCTCTCGCTCCTTTTCCAGTTGGTTTTCCGTTTCTCCTTTATTCCCCACCCCCCCCCCCCCCCCCCTCCACCTTTTCATCTTATTCTTATTATCGCCGGGGCGCCGTTCCCTCCTGCCCCGTCGTCGTCGTCCGGGACGTCGCCGTGCTCGACGGGGACTATCTCCTGCCGCCACGAGCTACCGCGGATGTTGAAATGGAATAGCTGGGAACGGCGAACGGAATCATAAATCAGAAGTCAGGAAATGTTAATTTATTTTCAGGAACGATCGTCGGGCGTCCGGAGGCTAGGTAGATCCGGAGACTTGCTCGACGGGATAACCGTAAAGCAGCCCTGTAAGGATACCTTAGTGCTCGGCGTCACGCGAATTCAGCAACAGCCGGTATTACCTCGGCATCAAATACGACCGCTGCGACCGGCAATCCTACGGAAGCTTTTTCTGATTTTGCAGCTGTAAAAATCTTTTTTTTTTTTTTTTAACACCTAAGACCGGAGCTTTAAGTTCTCTTTGGATGTTCAATTTTGCACAGTGCTATTAAATGCTAATCGTGCCAAAAAGTAGATGTTAAAAGAAAAATGGAATAATATGACGAAAGGGAAATTCTTTAAAAGACGATTAAAGTCTGTAAACTCTTCGTCTGGCTTCCCATTATTTTACAGAGGGAAGAACTTCTGTGATCATGAAGTTCTTCCTTAAATGCACTAGCATTTTATACCGTGTCTCATACGATAGCGGACTATAAACATTTTCACTAAAAACCGTCCCGTTAATTGGAAGCCGCGAATAACGATCGAGCAAACAAGATCTAAGCGTGCCGGAAGTGAGATGGAGTTTAATTTACCTCCCGGGCTATCCGAAGAAATTCGCCTCTAGGGCGGTTTCGCGAAAGTACTTTCGTCGGAGCGATAGAGGAACGCGAAAGGGAGGAAGAAGAATAAGAAAGACCCAGCGCTAGTCATCACCCATAACCCCCCCCCTATCCTATAATTCGTCCCAGCAAGTGGAAACACGCGAGGTCCGAATCAATCACCAGCTCAAACAGAGAAGCTCCAGCTTTTAGTACGAAAACTCTGTATAGCGACTTCGGGGCTCGACGGATTTAACGCCGGAATGTTATACTACCGTAGTAACCGTAGTGGCCGATTGGAAGTCGTTACGAGGTAGAGTCGTCGTCGTTGTGGTTTCGCGTCGCGTGAGACCGCCAGGTTGAATATCCTCCCGAAGACTTGTGGCGTCGTCGTCGACGGTTTTCACAGGGCACTACCTTTAAGAGGAGGAGGATAGGGGGGGGGGGGGGGGGGGTTGGTGTGTAACGACGGTGCAGGGATCGAAACGGTGAGCCTGACAATGGGTTCGCGCGCCTCCCATTGCCCAGGCTCATAATAAGGCAAATTTCTTTTTGCGTCCTTTATCGCGGTCGTAAAGTCTCAGACGAACGAACGGCGATGTTATTCTCTCTCCCTCGTTTTTTTTTTTTTTTTTTCTTTCTTTCCGTTTGTTTTCTTTTTTTTTTCTTCTTTACTCTTCGGTAATCGTCTATGTACCCGCTCGTGCAGCCCCGACGTCGTTAAACTCGCGTTATTCCAAGAAGAATCGATTCGCGACGCTCGATATATTACCCGACGGTTTTCGCGACGGGGTAACGACCGGGAATTCATACCTCTCGCTCGTTATAAATCAGAGTTTTCTCATTTTCAATTATATCGGGGAAAGTATCGGTATCCGATTCGACTTGTCGTCGCGGGGCGAGGTGGGCGTCTGATCGATCTTTAGCTGGACGTGTATTGGAGAAAGGAAAATCCTTGGAGAAAAATGCGGCGGGGCTATCGAGCGGCATCGGCGTCGTTTTGTTCTTCCGGGAATCAAACTGGAAGCCGCTCGAAGGGTAGTCGAGTCGCGATTGAAACGGTTTTTCTTTTTTTTGCGTGACCATCAATGTTCCGCTTGATTTGAGGGCGAAACGGCCAGCGGATTAGAGTTCGGCGCGAAATATACGTGGAACTATATAGTTGGAACATTTTTTTTTACCTTTGATTTTTCCGCTTTAAGGTGCTTTGTTCTCAAATATGGTTTCTTCAACTCCGGCGAGTAATCTGTGCCGTGTAATTTTTGTTGGTTCCCGCAAATGAATAATATCATTTTTTCAAAAATAACAACAAGAAAGTCAAATTTTCGAAAAATTGATCGGATTTAAATTCGCTATCGAGAACAAAAGAGGTAATTCATAAATATCATCGTTATTATAAAAATATAATCCTTATTATAAAAATATTTCAGTGCTCGTTGATTACCGTTCACTTAAACGCTATATTCGAAGTATTTCTTCGAGCGATCGAGGAAACAGCGAAGCTATCGAGAGCCGAAGAGGATAATCCATAAACATCCATGAACACCCATAAACATGTTATGCTTCGTTGTTATCGGTCGGTCACTTCGGGAGGTCCTAAAAATAATTTTTTAATTTCGGTACTCGTTAAGCCAGCCTGCAATGTCGTTAAGAGCAGCGCGCACCGCAATTCCGGAGCTGTTATATCGAGAGAGAGAGAGAGAACCGGGGCTTAGCGTGTTTATGGATAGGGGAAATAAAAAAGTTTAGTAATTAAAGGGAGGCGAGTACGACGGGAGTCGCGGGACTGTCGGGGAGAGGATTTAAGCTACTTGGCGGAACGAGTGGCGAGGTCTGATGCGGAACATCGCGACCGAAAGTCGAAGCTGCAAGAACCCTGTGAAAAGCTATATCCCGACTGTGGTAACCGGTATTAGTGATAGTAGCAAAACCGTCGGGATCTTATAATCCCAAACGTTTAAAGTGGCGGCTGCGCGAGAGTGGCTTTAATTGCGAGTACGAAATCGCTGGAACTTTGCGCGATGGAATCTTCCCGATAATGTGCCCCACGGAAGATGGAAATGGGGCGCACTCTTCGGTCACGATTCGCAGCCAACTCGACCGTGTGCAAAAAAAAAAAAAATCATATTCTCTGTTCCGCCTTAAAAAATGTTCATCTGGGCCTATAACTGTATAGGAAGAGATACTATTGTAACACAGGCGAGCATGGAGTTTCGTGTCACGAAAAAAAATAATTCCGGGGGGAAAAGAAAATTACTCTAAAAAAAAAGAAAATACATTCCCTGTTCCGTCTTAGAAAATGTTCATGTGTACTTATGACTGTGTAGGCAGAAATATGATTGTAATACAGGCAAACATGGAGTTTGGTGTCATGAAAAAAATTTACTCAGGGGGAAAAGAAAATTACTCTAAAACAAAAATACGCTCTCCGTTCCGTCTTAATAAATGTTCATGTGGACTTATAATTGTGCAAGCAGGGATACGATTGTGATACAGGCAAACATGGAGTTTAGTGTCACGAAAAAAAAAAAAAAAAAAAATCCGAGGGAGCACACAAAATTAATTTAAAAAAAATAACATTCTCTCTTCCGTCTTCAAAAATGTTCATCTGTGCCTATAACTGTGTAGACAGAGATACGATTATAATACAGGCGAACATGGAGTTTGGTACCACGAAAAAAATTAATTGGTGGGTTTGTGTGGGGGGGATGAGGGAAAGAAAATTATTCTAAAAAAAGAATCAAATTTTCTGTTCTGTCTTAAAAATTTCAATGTGGACCTATAACTGTATACGCAGAGATATGATTGTCATACAGGCAAACATGGAGTTTAGTGTCACCAAAAAACGTATTCCGGGGGGAACAAAAAAAATTACTCTTAAAAAAAAAAGAAAAAGAAAAAACAATCGTAGAGTGCCTCGCTATCTCCCACCCACCGAAAGAGAATGCAAAAGTGCGTCCGAGACGAAAATCCGGGCTGAAATCACCCAACATTTTCCTCCCGATTGCCGTCGCGCTGTTTCCCAATTTTTTGTTCTTCGTGTCGGTGTAATAACATGGACGATATATTCACAGAATCTGCGAGCGATTATATAAACCCTCACACTCCGCCGTCTGCGTGCAGCGAGAGCTCGCGATAGCGGCGACTTTTCCAATTACGATCCGCCGCTTGCCCGACGGCGTCCCGGAACGAAAGTAAAAAAAAAAAAAATACAAAGAGCAGGAAAAAAGTGGCTTTGAAATGAATTTCGTTCGGATGGTGCTCGCAAATGGGTTCAGCGATCCTCGACGCGCTGACACGAGGCATCATCATCCGGATAGCCACTGATCGTGTCGTGTTCAAGCTGTCGAAATACATTTTCGTCGGGCATCGCGACCGTCGACGGTGATCGCGTAGCGGAAAATTTATTAACGAACCAGCGATCAGTTTGTTGTCGGCTTTGATGAGACTAAAGGTCGAGGGTGACGATTCTCATCGATGTTATTTTCGTTTGTTTTTTTAATTTTATTTAATTTTTTTCATTCAAATTAATTCGATAGAAAACAAAGGAATTTAAAAAAAATATGAGTCTGTCGATGCCTCGAGCCTGTATTGCGAGCTCGTTTCCACGAAGGTTAAAGAATTTTTTTTAAATTTAATTTATCTATCTTGTCCCCCCCCTCCGCCCCTGTTTGGATGGAGGGGGGAAGAAGTGAAGACGCGTGGAACCGTGTAACAAGTAACTACATGCGTGAATGCGTTTACAGCGTGTTGAAACAGTGCACGTAAAGCGTGTAAAATGTACACATGTGTCGAGAAACAACACACCACGAAGCACGTAAAAGGTGACTACACGATTTACACGCCTAAAGCGTGTTGCGAAACAACACGCTTGTTTTTAGAGAGCTTGAGCGAATGCGACCCAGTAAGGGGTGGAGGCAATGCGAAGGAGGGGGGAGATGGGGTGTGTAAAAGAGGAAGGACTCTGTACAGGTGGAACACATATAAAAAATATATATATATTTATTGCCAGTGAAATATCACGATTGACCGGAGAGCAATATGCTTGGCTCAACACGTGCCGTCCGATCGTGTCTGACCGATGCACGGCTGTATCCCTTGCGCGGCCGGTACGTACGGTCTGACCCGTCATCAATTTCTCTACTGCCAGTCTGCGAGCACGTTAGCTGGGGACGTTCATCGTCGTTGCTAGGCTACGTCGCCGTCACCGGGAGAAGAGGGGGGGGAGACTAGTAGATAAGGTGAGTGCCGATCAGACGCGCCCGTTCGCCATCGGGAGCGAACACATGGATATAGGCCACCCGGCGCACGATCGAGTTTCAGTGTGCAGCGTTGCCTGGCGACTCGTGATACGCACTGTGCTCTCTAATAATCGTCGATGCGACACTGGCAACCCTAATCTTCCGAGAAATTCTCGTTGATACGAGATATCAATTTTCTCATTTCCGGCGATCGCGGGAGACGAACGGACAGTGGTAACACATAAACGTTCGGTAATCGAAGCAAATTGGTCATCCGTACGGGCTGATTCAAAATAAGTGAACCACTCGTTCCGTTGATCATTTTGAATCATTTTGTTACTTGGTCATATTTTTTATATATTGGTAGAGTGAATATATGAATTTAATTTTTTGAAGTAAAGTGAATATTTAGGCGAATTTTGCTTCCTCATAGAAGCGATGTTCACGTAAAAAAAAATCGAAATTTTTGGGTCGGAGTATTGAGAGCCTAAAACGTCAGGAAATGCGATTTTCAGCTGGCGTCCGGATGTAGGAGGTTGTGTAAACCTCAAGCTACCGTCCTGAAGCTGCATACAAATGTAAATCAAAAAGCTTCGGTATTGAATTTGCCCGAAATCTATTCGAGCGATCAGATTATATGGATTGTTGATTTTTTTTAAAGTTATTAAAAACGTTATAATTGGGGCAAACATGAACACTGTACAATGTTTGGTATTAAATTTGGCGGAAATGGATCTGACCGTTTAAATGTTATGACATTTTGCGGAAAATTTGGGTTTTATGTCCGACACGAGTTTATACGTCAAATGTCGCTCTAGGAGTAAAATAATTTGAAGATTCGTCATCAGCGCCAAAATATTAATTACAATACTTGGGCGACAAAACTAAAATACTTGTACGACAAAACTGCAATTTTCGTACTGAGTGTATAAAATACATAAGACATGGCCTGAAAACGGCGAATTGTACAAATTACAGTTGGCGAATTTTTTAATAGTAAAGTGAAATAATAAATGGCCAATTGGACGAGCGGGACGACAGAAAATTTCCTCTCGATTGCAGAACTAAAATTTTCACAAACGTTTAGCGAATTTTTTCTTGAACGAAAAATTAAGAAAAGCGTTGAGTTCGAGTCAACAAGAAAAGATTCTGGTCGGGGTGAGTTACCGAGAAGCTACTGTGCGTATTCTGAATCGCCTTGCACAGTTATTCTTTACTTTCACGGTTTAACCGCCCGAAATGGATGTTTCCATTCCGTTTATTCAGGCATTATAATTACTCGTAATTTCCCTCCGGGCCGAATGAAAAACTAAGGAAAGACTTCTGTAACAAGTTCCTCGACGCTCTTGCGGATGCAATAATCCCGGAAGGAGATCCGGGGCGATGGAGCAGGATGCGAAAGATGCAACGCCGCTCCTAGCCGGAGAGTTTGATCATTAAGCCCTGTTTCTACTCCACTGCAACTCGCTTCAACTTCTATACCTCCCGCCCGCCGTTTCGCCCTTGCGTTCGCCAGGGACGCGTGTTAGGAACGAACAGCGCACTAACATTAACGCACACGCACACACATTTGAGTGTCAGATAACTCTACCGTATAATGTACGTAGAATAAGATCTCTCGGGGTACAAAGTTCGAGATGCTCGTCTTGCGTAAATTTCACGTCTGTCTCAGCTCCACCCTCTTCTCGGTAATGTGTTTGATTTATTATTATTTATTATTTTATCATTATTGTTCTTATCAACTAACTTAGCTATAAGGTTAAATCCGTATCTATAGTTTTAGGAGGGGAACATGTATGGGGGGGGGGGGGGGTAGACCCATGCGGGTATACACGAATTAAAGATTACTACTACTATTATTGTTATTATTGTTTATTATTGTTTATTATTATTATTCATTTTATTATTATCGTTATTATTACTTTTTTATTTGGGTCCTCGTACTGTTTGCATTACGTTGACATAGTGCTTGCAGCAGGAACTACCGTTCACTTATTTCCCGAAGGGCATTTTTTTTTTACGGTTCAACAGCAGTTCACTATCGAATTGAATGTAAATTTTATATGCCCCTATTTTTTTATTTCATTTTTTAATAATATCCGCATCTCCGAACGCTTCGTCGGAATAATATTTCGTGCGAAACCAGCGAGACAGCGAACGCAAATTGGCCACGGCCTCTCACATCGCATATGGTTGTTATTGCAGATGTTGATACAGAGTCAGGTCGAAATTTGCAAAAGCCGACACGTGAGTGACTGCTCAGCGAGTCGGCAGTTGCAACGCGGAAGAGCCGATGCTATACAGGATGTTCAAAAAAAAAAAACCACAGCCCATGAAACTTTCACATCACAGAACCGGGAATCTACAAAATTTAGGATTTTTTTTCAGTAATAAAAGTCAAAAATTTTTATTGGTTCGAAAGCATGACCGGTCGTTGCTCGCCAAACTATCCGCAGTGCATAATTTTGTCGGACGGAAAGTTTCGGTCGGTTTCGTAACTCGTGTACGATAACACGATTTTTCGGGTCAATTCCGGATGGTCGTGTACGGGAGATTCGCCAAAGCAAATGTTGCCTCTGGCCTGACGGCAACGCGCACGAAATTCCCTGTAAATTCAGTGAGAAATTGGCTGCGTTGCCTATGCCGATATTAACCAGAAGCGTTCCGTCGCCCTCGTCGCTTCCGAGTGTGGCACAGACGGACGCGCGGATGGACACACGAGGTCGCCTCTTCCCTTCCGGCCCCCATACATATATCTCCCCCTCCCCCCCGTCAAGAGCGTTATTGCACGTTTAACAAGATTTACGGACAGCCGTTCGTGTAATTCGATTGATATTGTTTCCACGGGTAATCAACTTACTCCGTCCACACACGTGGACCGCGTACGGCGCACACGACGCCCTACGCGTAACATCGTGCACGGACCTACCCTCCGAGCTCCAGCTAGGGTCAACCCTTTCCTTTTTTTTATTGCATCTTGACGCTTCGTTCAAACTTCGTTATCTTTACACACCTACCACGTCCGACCATCACGCGGGGCCTTCCAATCTCTCCTATCGCTGTTTCAAAACACGACCTCTTTACACAGGGGGGGGTACAGTGAAAAATTAACATACAAAGTTTCAGAAAAATTTTCAGGAGATTGTCAGATTATTCAAGAATGTTTGGGAACATGTGGAATTATAGAGGAACACTAATTCATTGTGTATCATAATAGTACGTTTCTCTTTTAAATATAATTAGTGTCTCGTAGACATACATTTCTCTTTCGAAACGCACCCAGAAAAATAATTTATTCGACGGCCACCGTTTATTTGGTTCAAGTAAAATATTTATTGGATTTAAATAAATATTTGTTGAAATTAAATGAATATTTTACTTAAAACAAATAAACGGTGGCCGTCAAATAATTTTTTTTTTCTGGGTGCTTTCCAAAGGATTTACATTGTTTCCACAGGTAATGAACTTACTCTGTCCACACACGTGGACCGCGTACGGCGCACACGACGCCCTACACGTAACATCGTGCACGGACCTACCCTTTGAGCTCCCGCTGGGGTCAACCCTTTCCTTTTTTTTATTATATCTTGACGGTTTCTGCAAACTTCGTTATCTTTACACACCTACCACGTCCGACCATTACACGGGGCATTGTAAATGTGCTTCCAATCTCTCCTATCGCTGTTTCAAAACACGACCTCTTTACACAGGGGGCGTACAGTGAAAAATTAACATACAAAGTTTCAGAAAAATGTTCAGGAGATTTTCAGATTATTCGAAAATGTTTGCGAAAATGTGAAAATTGAGGAAAACTGTAATTCGTAGTGTATCATAATAATACATTTCTCTTTCGAATATAATTATTCATCATAATAGTTCATATTCCTCTTTTGAATGTAATTAGTGTCTCGTGAATAATACATTTTTCTTTCGAAACGCTCCAAAGATAACAATATAAAAACAGTATAAAAACAAATGTAAAAATAACAACAATGAAACTAATTTTAACCAAGAAATAATATCCCAAGCACGAGTATCCGAAAAAAAATGCTCTCCGCTATCAGCCATCCCAACGGTAGTCGCGCGGAGGTGAACCGCGGCGCAATCTTCGTTCCTTGGACTTAACTTGGGGGGGGGGGGGGGGGGAGGGTTAAACCGAGTCCACTTTCTTCGGTCGGGTGGCGTGAAATTACAGTTTCGATGCCCGTCGCAGCCGGCTACACACGTATACACCTATACACTTAAAAAAAAAAAAAAAAAAAAAAAAAAAAAAAAAAAAAAAAAAACTATATAAACACACATACAACTCATACGCATGAGGGTTTACGCCGTTTATCGGAAATACGATAAGGCGACCCTGTCAGTTCCCAACGACAACGGCGTCTGGCAAAGGTCGTCAGTGGAAACTACCCCGGGGTTTCTGCGGTGGTGCGGTCGTGGGGTCGGCGATACCACCACGGGAGGGGGAAGGAAGGGGGGGGGCGGTTCAAAGAACTCTATTTATAACGACGAGAGCAACACGCTCCGGTATCGCCTGTTCATGGACCCGAACCGAGAGTCGCGCGAGGTGGGTTTAAGAGGGACAGCAGGAATGCGACATAAAACCGGAGGAAGTGTGGGACGGAGTAAAAGCAACGGCGAAGAGACCCTTTCCTCCGGCAGCGAGTGTGCCTTCCCACCTTGGCGATATAAGCCGTACATCGAAGTGCCGGTGACCCCCCGGCGAGGAGAACAGGAGACCTTCCCGCCCAGCGGCAGTCGACGCTGGGCTCGGCCGAATGAAAGCTCTCCGACCTTCCAACCCTCCGACCCACCTCCCATCCCCTCTCCTCCGCCCTCCCGCACGAGAATAATGTTCCAGGGATATAACGAGATTTAGCGTGCAGTATGATCGCAAGGCGAAATCTACCCACCTGCGGCAAAGCTTCGCACGGATTGTCGACGCGGTAACCAAAAGGGTCTCTTGGTATGACAAACGGACCTTGGCGACAAGGGTCGAGGATGTTCGTTTCACAGTTGTTTGGTTTTTGAGGTTTTTTTTTTTTTTTTTTTTTTGCGGTTTTGAAAATTGTGCGAGTGCTCGGGTGAGAAAGGCAATTGTCAAGTTAACGGAAAAGCGGTTCGACAAGAAAAAATATTCGTTGAATGAAAGAACTAAAAAATGATTTATCAAATGTAAGAACTAAAAAATGATTTGTCAAATGTAAGAACTACGAAAATGATTTGTTAAATGTTCAAAAAAAAAAGCCTGTTAACTATAGTATAGTGAGCGAGTCAAGGATGTTGGGAGGCAAAAAGGGAGCTTTCGACGCGATAAAGCCCGGTCTCTTCCGGTATCCGTGAAAGCTTCGGGTCTGTGTGCATTCGCTTTGGGCACGTGCCCGACGGCCCATGGTGAATAAATAAATCGTTCAAAGAGAGTGCTGAAATGACAAGACGATTTTTTGTAACCATTACAATTTTTCTATTATTATTATTATTACTTTTTTTTTTGCATCCAGCAGCTTTGCCATCCGACCTTAGGAAGTGGCGAGACGGTTTTGTGCCTGGAGGCATGGGAGGGTGCGGAAGGACCGATAGCGAGTTTTATAGGGAAAAAAAAGCTCGTCGATCGAAGAGGTCCGAGGCATCAGTCGAATGATGGTTATATATATCGGAATGATGAAAAGCGGCGGCGACGAGACCGGCGTATAAAGGGCACGTGGAGTAGACCCGGTGCTGTTGAACGCGATATGTACGTCGATGTGGGACAGTGAAACCGTTCAAAGTGATCGCGGAAAGTTCATTCCAGACGAGTCGACATAGCGGCACGAGGGTACAGAGACGAGACCGACGGAAAAGGCGCGAGGGCCAAACAGTATAACCGTAGTACATTCGCAGAGCGGTGAAGACCGGGGCAAAACGGGGACACTGTAAACTACGGGCGATCAATGGGTTACGACAACATTTTCCGATAAATTCATCGGATCACTGGAGTGACCGGGATTAAAACGGGGACTGTGGAGACAAAACACATACCGGTCACAATAATGGACCTCGTGAATAGAGTCGAATTAAGGTAGCTACGGCGGAGAATCGAATCAAGGTACGCATACTAGTCAAATTGGTGCTTAATTTTTACAATTGTTTATCCAAAATTGCATTTGTTGACAATAAAGGAGGCTGATTGTATTATTGCATCCGGATTTATCCTCAGCCAGGAGAAATATTAATCACGACGGTCTTTCAAGAACAACTGGTAAATGCAAATTTTCATTCTAGTTTTTTTTTAACTAAAATCCGTATTTTTTAACCGATTTTAGTGTAAGACTGCTCATTTTGTTTCTTTAACTTTGCTGTACGAATTCTCCAAGTAGATTTTTTGCAGGTTGGGACGTTTGACAAATACGGACCATTGTTTAAACAATGCATTTTTAGCCCATAAACAAATTAGGCACATTTACATATCTAACACTCACAACTCTACCAGAAAACATCTCTACTATATTACAGCTCTACCGTGTTAGAACTCCACCAAAATCTCTACCAGGGAGTAAAATAACTCTACCAGAATCAAAATAAAACTACCGAGATACGGGACTACCGTCTAGCCTTGTATTCCTGTAGAGTTTTATCTCAAGTCCGGTAAAGTTTTATTTTGATTCTGATAGAGTTTTTTTACTTTCTGGTAGAGATTTTGGTAGAGTTGTAATATGGCAGAGATGTTTTCTGGTACAGTTGTGAGTGGTAGAGATGTAAATGTGCCACAAATTGCCGTCATATTTGAACGGTGAAAACTATATTAAAAAAATCTATTTAGTGGATTCGTAGAGCAAAGTTTTGCGAACAAAATGAGCCGCGATACATTAAAATTGGTCGAAAAATAAGGATTATTTTTTTTTTTAACTCACCGAAAATGTATCTTCAAAAACATCATTATGAATAGTTTCCTTGATTGAGGACCCATGCATACAAATCGACTTCCTCTACTGTCAATAAATGCACAACATTTCCGCTAAACAACTGTGAAAATTTAGCGCTCGCTTGACTAGTGTTCCCTGCAGAAGCTACCTTAAAAAGTTATTTAGATCCATTTTCCCCAAGCAAAATTTGTCTCCGATACTGCAAATAATTACCAATTTTTTATATTCCTTCATTGTTATTTAGTAAAAAGTCGATTCATAACCGTTCACAATTCTTTATATTCCTTCATTGTTATTTAGTAAAAAGTCGATTCATAACGATTCACAATGTTTTATATTCCTCCATTGTTATTTAGAAAAAGGTCGATTCATAAAAGCGAACTCCAACAATACCGCAGTGCCAAATTAATTCCGAACAGAAAATAATTCAAAGCCAAACAAAATTGACAAGAGATTATTGCTGATGCCGATTGAAGGGTTAGCACTCGAAAGGGAACAAATGCAAGAGGGTCGGCCGTTTGCACGACCGCCCAAAGCCTCTCATCATCGGTCACGGAGCAAAACTCACGGGCTCGACGGCCTTAATTGCCCCGGACAAGGGGTGGCGGTTTCGATCGCCCAACAGCATCGCTTTCCCTGGACGGACGCGAGTTGGCCGGAGCCCGACGGTAATTCGACAACGTCCCAGGCACAGTATCCAGTTTCGGTGCTAGAACGTTTTAGCGCCACTGGGCTTTACCGGAAGTCGAACCCCACCGCTCGGTATGATTCCCGGCAGCCTGAGACAGCCTCAACCGTAAACACGAACGCTCATTCATCCAATCAGCCTGAGTGAGTAACATCCGGATGACGGGTGTATAACAGTGCCAGGCTCAGGCTCGAACCGGGTTTCTCTCCTGGGAATCCCCCCGTAGAAGCCGGGTTCAAGGTAGGGTGTTTCGTAAAGCTCGGAGATGCGAAACACGTGGTATGCGGTGTGCAACCTGCCTGGGGTAAAGCTTGTAAAGGTATATATGTACATGTGTATATATAGATATATGAATCTGTGGAGGAAACAAGGAGATGCAAGGGTGAAGAACTCAACTTCCCTTAGAGTATTCCGAAGTTTACTGAAGCTAGTGTAAAGCTAACGACCCAACGGCCCTCGCGTGGTCATGAATAAAGCCCGGATTTTGCTTTTTTTTTCTTCTGTTTATTTTTTGTTATTTATTTTTATTTTTTTTGTAATTTAAATTATGGATTTTCGGATCTCTGAGCGGGTAGAGGCGCCATGGGAGAAACAACGAAAGGGAGGCGATGAGGAGGAGGGAGAAGGGAGTCCTCCGGGCGAAACAAATGGTAACTATTATTGTCGCCATTTGTCTCCATCAACGTGGACGTATTTCCGCAAGCCCTCGAGAGAGAGATATGTGCATACATACATGCACAGGTCGGAGGGGGGATGAAGCCCCGGGGCAAAACGGACCAGGTCCACCAATGAGACGAGATTTTATTTATGTCCCACGAACAATTGTTAGCGATGGCTCGTTTTGCCCCACGATCCCGTACAGGAAAGCCCGCGGGTTTCGGTGCAGCGCGAGGGCTTCGAAATCTCTCGAAAAAAAAATGGTCCGTTTGCGGAACGCGAGAGGGATGGAACTACGGAGGGAGTTTGAACAGATTTTTTTTTTATTTCTACTATTTTATTCAGTGCGCTGCGCAGCTCGTAGGCTAATGTATCACAGGGCACGGAGGAAAAAAAATTGTTCGGACAAGAATTTTGTTGCCATAACTCATTTACCTGCTTAACATAGGGACAACAAAATATTTTGGTGTGACAGCAAAATATTTGCTGCCAATAAATTATTAACGATCTCCATTTTGTTAGAGAAGCAGAACTATTTTTCTCCATGAGGGATGAATGCGATACGGCCGCAGGTTGAAACAATATGGAACAAGACGTGTCTATAAGCATAAACTATGAAAACCTCATTAATAGGTGCACAGGCAAGCGGGCCGTAGTCTGTGCAGCCCGTTTGTTGTCGCAGAGGCGTATCTGTCCGTAAGGGGAACATTAAAACATTACCATCTGTAAATAATACATTAACAAAAACAGCTCTAGAATCCCGAGACTGTTCGATACCGTGACAGCAATCTCCCGTCCAGTTAAAAGTTTGTTAACAGTTTACGAACAGTTTCCGACAACTTTACGATATTATGTTGTGAAAAGTAGTTAACGTCGATACAATCCCACCGTCGACTAACCCTGTGACTGTCACCCGAGTAGAAATTTTTACGCGTTACATCGCGCCCTGATAAGGTCCTGAGAAGGCCTGATAAGGCCTTATCTGGACCCTATCAGGGCCCGATGTAACGCTCGAAAAATCTCTACTCGGGCACTAGGTACATTGTTTTTTATCAGCAATGTTCCTACTCTCTTACTATCCATTTATCCACCCCCACCCCCCCCCCCCCCGCCCCCGTGCGTTCCTTGCAGCGGTGACTCTAACTAAATACACTTTTTGTAACAACGATGTTGCTACAATCTTACTATCCATCCCCCCCCCCCTGCCCCTCTTGCAGCCTCGACGAAAGCAAAGTTACGAAAGTCATTGCTATCAACGGACCAAAATTGACCTCCAGATCGGTCAGAGGCTTAAACGATTCAAGATAATATGTGAGGGTACAGTGAAGTGAAGAGGGTCGTAAGTGTATCACGAGGGACGGACAACCGGCCCACCGGCCCGTTATCGACTCTGATGTCGTCCAAGCCCCTCGAATCGCCACATCTCTTTCCTCCATATAACCGGATGCTCGTACGAGAGTTTGCATACTCGTAAACGTACCTTTCATTACTGGCCAGGTAAACTGTATGCAGTGCACATCCGACGGCGGGGGTCGGGGGGGAGGGTAGGGGGGGGGGGGGGAGCCGGGGGAAGAGAAGGGAGGGCAGGAGAGCCCGGCAAGCTGTGCGATCCCGGGAGGGACTCAGGCAATTCTCTATCTTTCTCCCGCTCTAGTATCGGCCCGCTTTTCACCCTCCCTACTATATATTACATATATCTATACATACATATGTATATATGAACACATACATTATATGTATACATACTTATATATGTATACATACGTATATATATATGCATATATATATATGTATATCTTGCTCGGTCGCTCGCTACTGGAAGGTTGTGAAGTGCTGCTACTGCGAGGGTGGTGTCTGAGAGAGGGAATGACCCCGCTGGCTGGGGTCAACCGGTGCACTATGCCAGCAAGCAATACTCATAGTCTGTACTCCGCGGCCCCTCTGTGCGCAGTCGGAAGAGCGGCACGGTAGGCGTACCGCACGCTCCGTGCACGCACACGGAAACACCCAAAGCACACATGCGCGAAACATCCAATCACCGAAATAATGGTACAACGTTAAATTTTCCAACTGGCTCGCGTGTTGAATGTATTCGCGCGAAAAAAAAAAACGCTTAACCACCATACGACTCTTTTGCCACGATGTTTATGAATACTCCACGGAACAGATAGAGTAGTGCACCAATTCTCATTACCGCCCCGTGCAATGCACTTTCGTACCTTCACTGGGGTGTCGATCACGCCATCATGTGTTTTGCTATTTTTGTTTTGTTTTTATATTCAAAATGTATTTTTTTTTTTTTTTTTTTTTTTTTATTACTAGTGGATTTGAAAAGGATGGTCGTTTTTGCTTCCGGGACGAAGGAAAATTTTCGTGCAATATGTAATTCTCATAGGAAATCATCTTTTTTTTGGGTGAATTTACGGGAAAATACGAAATGCAACTTTGGCGAAGTAGCTTTTGAATATTTATGTGCGAAGGCGGATTTTCCGGGTGCTCCGAACAACCGTAGCAACGCGGCAGAATTTTTTGGTTCGTCGATGCAAAATTCACGGGGTCCACATTCGTAAGGAAATATGATAAAATGTACGGTTCGATAAAGTCTGTAGAATTGCGGAGTCACGAGCGGCGAAACACACTGTTCACCGTAGCGGTTTGATCCAGCTTTTCCGACTGATCGTAAAATACGTTTGGGAATAAGTTGGGAAGCAACGGTGGATCTGAACGAAATTGAGAACGAATGGAGTTATCAACGTTTTCTCGTGCTTTATGCACCGTAAAGGGTAAAGATACGATAACCTAAAAAATAATAATAAAGACTATATCCATGAAAGAGATTTGTTTGGTCGAAAAAAAAATTCAACATTTCATAATCGCTGCAAATAACAAATCTACTTCAGAACATTACAAAAAATAGCTGTAATGCTTTTTTCTTGCGGAAAACTTACAAATTAAGGGGACTTGGGAGATTTGGCCGACCGAAAATTCAGTCACTTTACTTACAACAAAATGTAAACAGTTTTTTTTATGGTGACCATCTTCTTGTTGGGAACAACTTTTGTCTTATAGTCACTAAAGCTATTTTCGGTTGTTTCACCGAAATAGTGGTAATAATTGAAAAGTGCTTGTTAAGTACAAACGGCAATAGCAGGATTGTTATAAATGATATCAGAATTTTTTAATTCATTTTCCTACTTAATAATATTGACGCACATGCTCGCCACAAGGGAAACTGTTTAAATTTTGTTGTAGCCTTGTTGTTATACACAATCCGAAGTGACAACATTTTCAATCAGCCAAATCTTGCTGGTCCCGTTAAAAGAGTAAAAAAAATTGGTATATTGTTGTAAAAAAAAAAAGAAAAAAAATCAATTCAATAAAACAAACACGTTCCGCTGGTTTGAGAATCGTCAGTTTATGTACAGTACGTTAGTCGAAAAAAAATAGAGAATTACACGGTAGTAAAGTGGGCTCAGAGTTGATGGAAAGCAGGAAAAGTCATACATTTGTATAATAACGAAAGGACATTCAGTGGGATAAAAAATCATCATCGGATGTTCCGGTCGTGTGTCTAAGCCTATGAATGGAACGAGGTCGGTTCGGGGTCGAGTAGTTAACCTTCCCTCGCTCACAGCCTTCTCCCCCTTCTTTTTCTCCCAGCACAGCGAGCTTCGGCTTGGCGTTCGGCTCAACGGGGAGAATAAAAAGGCTCCGATTCCCCGCGTATACCACCGAAGAGGTCCTACATTGAATGTCGCTGAGTTTCGGGCTCGGTCAATTTTCATCAAGTTTTCATATAGTTCTCGCGAACAAAGATTCCTCTTTATCGTCGAAGAATAAATAAAAAAAAAAGCTATGAATTTATCGGCCCATATTCACCACTGCTACCCTACATGTTCATTTCCTCGCGTGAGAAATCCCATTATTTTTGCCGGCCGCTAAATCAATGTCTGTTAAAATCTATAAAATTCTCCGCTCGAATATTTATTTATTTATTTATTAAATTCACGGGACGAATCCTTTTTACAAAAATGTACAGTATGTGAGTGCGATTGCATCTAGTAAGCAAACAACTAATAATGTGAAGTGGAAAGTAGATGCAAACTAAAAATAGGAAACATAAATTAAAACATGGGACGAGGAATAACATCTCAATAAAATATATTTCGTGTTATCTATTTATCTCTAATATTTTAACTTCAAATCCCACATTGCTTTAACAATATCGTCGACACGGAACACTTTGCCATTTTATTAGTAATCGTGACCTCTCTCTAGGACTTGAATAGAACGATCGATGCGTCAATGTGTAACGACGAGAATCTCAACGACGAGATGGGAATGAGATTTTCATGGAAAGATTGAATTTCGTTGAGTTTCGGTCAATTTTCATCAAGTAATACCCACTATGAACAAATTTTGTTTGAAAATTTGTAACTGCATAGGAAACTTTATTACATAAACTGTGTACAGTAATTTTGTAATTTTGTTTGAAATTACCTGACATTAAAATTACAAAGTTTTGTAATTTTAATATCAGGTATTTTTATGTTTCCGAAAAAATTACATTATTGTTCAATTAATGTAAGTAATGTAAGCGAATTTCAAGTTCCCGTACATCAAATTTATAATTTATTTTTACATTGTAGTTCTCGCGAACAAAGACGCCACATTATAGTCGACAAAATTAAAACACGAATTCATTGGCCCACATTCGCTACTTTTATCCAAAACGATCATTTACTCACGAGAGAAATTCCATTATTTTTACCGACCGATAAATCGACGTCGTCGAGACGGACCATTTTACGATTTTACTGGTAAATCGTGACCTCTCCCTAAGGCTTGGATACAACGATCGACTGGTCAATGTGTAACTACGAGAATCCCGACACTGAGACGGAGACGAGATTTTCATGAAAACGAGAGATCCATTGAATTTCGTTGAGTTTTGGGCTCGAAGAACTTTCATCAACTTTGAAGACAAAGGAGAGCGGGGCAAAATGGGGCAGTGGGGCAAAACGGGATAGTGGGACAAAGCGCAATTTTCCAATAACTTTTGGATGGTGGTGGGGATAGTAAGTGGGGCAAAACTATGTTGAACATTCCGGATGTATCGTTGGGACAAAATGGGGCATTCAAAAATTATTTGAAAACTGAGTTTTGCCCCCGCTGTCCCGTTTTGCCCCACTGTCCCATTTTGTCCCGCTCTTCCCTGGTTATCGTCGAAAACCCCTTTATCGTCGAAAAAGATAACATTTTTAAAAGTCATGAATTCATCGGCCCATATTCGTTACTTTCACCCCACATGTTCATTTCCTCACATGAGAAATCCCATTATTTTTACCGGCCGATAAATCGATGCCGTCGAGGCAGATCATTTTACGATTTTACTAGTAATCGTGACCTCTCCCTAGAACACGGATACGACGATCGATGGGTCAATGTGTAACGACGAGAATCTCGACGACGAGATGGAAACGAGATTTTCATGACCGGAGATAGGAGAGAAGGCGTGAGAAAGGTCGATCCAATCGGGTCCTACGATATCGATGATATTATCACGAGTCTTAATATGGCTCGGGCAGAGATGGTTTTCCAATAAAAGACGCTCGTGCTCGATGCCCCTAGCGGCGATAGCCGCTAAACCCGACTTCCGCACTCTCGATACTCGAACCAATAAACTTTTTCCATTTTCATTTTTTTTTTTTTACACCCCTTTTATCATTCCCGTCTCGAAATATATGAAAAGCCCGCGATCCAAATTCTCGGACGAGAGAATACATCGATATAACGGCACATTTACATCTCTGCAACTCACAACTCGACCAAAAAATATCTCTCCCCAAACAACTTTACCAGCAAAACAACTCTACAGGATAACAACTCTATCAAAATCTCTACCAGAAAGTAATAAAACTCTACCGGAATACAAAACTACCGTCTAGCCTTGTATTCCGGTAGAGTTTTATTTCAATTCCGGTAGACTTTTATTTCCCGTTCGGCAGATTTTTATTTTGATTCTGGTAAAGTTTTTTTAGGGGAGACCGGGGCAAAATGGCACAGCGGGGCAAAACGGGACAGTAAGGGTAAAACTCCATTTTCCAATAATTGTTGGATGCCCCATTTAGTCCCAACGATACATCGGGATTTTCAAACCTGTTTTGCCCCACGTACCACCATCGCCGCCATCCAAAAGTTATTCTAAAATTGCGTTTAGTCTCATTATCTCGTTTTGCCCCGGTGTGCCATTTTGCCCCGCTCTCCCCTACTTTCTGGTAGAGATTTGGGTAGAGTTATTATTATCCGGTAGAGTTGTGAGGGGTAGAGATGTAAATGTGCCGATACAACGCTGTCGCATCTGCCTTGTTGACGTAATCAGCTACTCGAGAAAACGTTACACTTTATTTCACAAGCTGTAAAAATGAGAGTTTTTACGCTATTTCAATTTTCATTGTCCTTTTAGCCCCTTTTTTGATTTTCGTCTCGAAAGTGATGAAAAGCCCGCGGTCCAAATTCTCGGCCGAGAGAAGACAACGATATAACGCAGTCGCATCTGCATTGTTAACGTAATCAGCTACTTCATTAGCGCTAATTAATCCGCGAGCAGGGAGAGAGAGAGAGAGACGAGTCACTCGTTTAACCCGTTATCTCACGCGAGCTTAATGTCGCCGGGGCGTATGCCCGGGTGTCTCGTTTACGTCGTAGTACCGGGTTAAAGAGTACAAAAAAGGACAACAAAAAACGTTAAAACTCGACGCGAGAGCCTGTATAGATATTTAGTGGAGCGCGCTTTTATAGAGGCTTTTTTCAGTTTTTTTTTTTTTAATATTATTTTTTGTTCCTTCGATGAATTAATAAGCGAAAAAGAGGGAAAGAGCAGAATCGGGAGGAGCCGAGTGGTGCAATAACATCGTAATAATCGATGAAATTTGGCTGCGAAGCCAACTACGAAGGTTTTATGAGATCCTCGTGTTTAACGGACTTTTGAGCATCGACGCTTGCGAATAACGACCGAGTTCAAACGTCGTTGGAGGGGGGGGACTCGTAAAAATAATAAAACTTTGTACTTTTCGAATTTAATTAATGTCCTATTGTCGATAACTCGGGACGCGGAAAACGTCCGAATTTAGGAATTTACTCGTGCAATCATGGACAGTCGCTTTTATCCGAGTAATTAAACGAACGAGACTAGCGAACGCTCGCGCGAACGATAAACACCCTTTGAGCCCGTCGTTCCGGGCAACATTTTTTGGCGATAACATCAAGAGCTGTCCAATTAATTGTCGACGCGACGAGTTTGTTCGACGTTGCCATTCAAGGGATCAATTTTTTTATCGTAAAAAAACAGCAACAACGAATTTAAAAAAACGAACAAAGGAGATGAAAAAATAAATAAACGCATCGGTGACGCTGAAAAGTGACATAGTCGAGGCGTACGAGTCGAGTGAATCGCACACTTCCGGCTCTACCTCTTTGTATTTAAATTATAAGAAACTAAATATATCCTCGTCGCAATTAAACGAACGAGACTGCCAACCGCTCGGTCGAACGATAAACATCCTTTGATTCCGAGTCAGGCAAACATTTTTTGTAACAGTGCAAGAGACGCCAAGTCGCCATTCGAGGGATCGATTTTGTAACCGTAAAAGACCGCAACACAACGAGTAAACAAAAACATAGAAAAAAAAAAAATAAGGGAGCTAAAAAGAAAAAATGAGTAAACTCACCGGTAACGCTGAGAAGTGACATGGTCGAGGCGTATGAGTCGAGTGGATCGCACACTTCCGGCTCCTCCTCTTCGTATACTTATTCACGACACACAACACCTGAGTGTCCGTAGTAATCGTAGTATTGGTAATAGATATTATATATCCTATTTAAAGTGTAATTCTATATATATATATATATATATAGTCAATATATATATACACACATCATCCGTTATACTACCGCACCGCGAGAGTGCATAATGCACATCGAGAGAATTTATATAAAAGAAAAAGAATATTCTCCCCAGAGTTTTCTCCCTCGCTCCCGTTACATCCGGCAGTCGTGTACCCGTAAATCGATTTTCTCAGAGCGGGAGTTTGGCGTGTGTACGTAATGTGCGCGCCTCTATATCGCCAGCGCTGCTGCAGTTTCTTCGGCCGCTGTCCCCGCGCTCGTCTCGTCCCTCGTTTATCTTCGCCTCTCAAATTTTTTTTTTTTTTTTTTAATCTTCCTCAGAAGCGCAGGTATACGAAAAGTGGAAAGGGCGATGAAGCGGACCTATCGTCTCCGAGTTCGCAGACGGTGGTTGGTTTTCCTCAATTTTATTTATTTATTTTTATCTCTTGCAGTTCAGTCGTAATTTTTCAGTTCACCGTAGAACAGGTAAAATCTCTCCTATCGCCTCCCCCGCCCGCTCCCGAATGAAAACCTCTGTGCCAAACGGCGAAGGAAAGTTTATCTCGCGCTGGCAAGAATGCTCCCCCCCCCCCCCCCCCCCACCGCGCGCTCGCCCCCGGCGACACAATAACAGTGTTTTATACTCTGTCCCTCGTGTGCGGCCCGCCCCCTCGTCGTCTCTCGACGATGGCTCACCTCGAGCGTCGAGGGCGCCTCTATCTACCGGTCACCCAAAATGCAGAGCACAGTGTGGGCCGCACGCGTCAACTTCGCTCGAACTCCACTGTCCGCGGGAACAGTGTGTATTTTTTTTTAAATCTTTTCTTTCTTTACTCCCGCAAGCTTCCCGATTATTTATTATTCAACGATATTTGAAACGTTTATCTCCTCTTGTTTTTGTCTCTACGACCAATCCCTTTCAACGAATGATTTGCATTCGTTTTTGTTTTCTTCTCTTTTTTCTTCCTGCCTTCAACACATTCTCGTATTTGTCTCGGCTATATTATTCCCGTATATGTTTGATATAGTATCTTTTTTTGTTGTGGTTATGTATTGTTATTATTTTAACTATTATTAATGTTGTTGATAATTTTATCGTAATTACTATCGTTATTATTATTTTTATTATTTTTATTTATTTGTTTTTATTTATTACTCGGTAAACGCGTCGACCCCGACAGCGTCACCGCCGCGTGTCCTCCACGCCGCCCAGTGTGTCGCGAAACTCTCCACCGGCGAGCGCCACACAGCTACGCAACGTCTCCGCTCTACCGCCGTCGAGCGATATTTTCTTTCCCTCGCGGCGACTGCCCGACCTTTGTGACGACTCTCCTCGGCGAACGAAGATTTCCCACTCGCATCGGCACCGGCTCCGCTCCCTCTTGGTCACGCGCAACGAACGTTCGTCGAGCCTTCTGCAATCTCGATTTTTCTCGTGCCCCGAATCATCCCGCGGCGTTCGCACCGACGACAGAAAAACCGCCCTATCGCAACGCTGGTTTCGGACATCGTGCTGGCCCCCCCGCTGCCGTCGCTGCATCTCGAGGTCGAGCTTTTAAGAAAATTGCGGTCGTTCATTTTCCCCTCGTTCTGCGTTAATGCCAAACTCAGGCTCCCGCTCTTGCCGCACAGAGATATCGCCGCCTCGCTCCGCCGCTTCGAATTCCGACGCCGGTTAACGCCGGAACCACTTCGAGAGCCGACTGTCGTTATTATCATAGCAGACAGATGCGTTTCCTTGGAGCTTCGCCTCGTGGCGAATGCAATTTTTATCCGGTTCGTCTTTCAATTATACTTTTTCGTTTCGTTTAATTTATTTCCGTCAGATTCGCTAGACTTAACCTCACCGCTGCTCGTCGGAGCGTAATGGACGATTAGGCGATGCACCCATTGGCCGGCATCGAGAGTCTCCCGATTCCGCGCCCGACGATATCATAGCAACGAATTCGGCTTTTTTCTCCGCCGCCCCGTGTCATTCTCCCCTCAGCCGTTCACCGGCGAGCTCGATACACTCGTCCCTGTACCGACACTGCTCTATCATCCGCCACCGGAACGTTCCACCTTCGTCGCTTTCTCCTCATTTACAGTCACGAGACCTAACCTCATTCACGAATCAATCCGAGCCGCGGCCGAGTTTGGGCTCGAGGAAACTTTGCATGGACTTCGTTGCGGGAAACAAAAACAAAGATTAACGAACGGATTCGGAAAGAAAACAAAAAAATATCGTCATGTTCGCAGGAGCGACGAATGGTTAAGATGCAACACTCACGCACGAGGGCTTGACACGCAACGGCTATTCTCGCCGGATATAATACGGATACACATCACTCCGCGCGTCTCGTAGTACACTGTACTACTACCGCCCGCTACCGCCGCTCTGCCGCTGCTGCTGCACTCCCACCTGCTCGGCGATAGTTCTTTTCTTTCTCTCCCTCGCCCCTCTCTCTCCCTTCCCCTCCCGACGCAAGGCTTTTTTTTTGTTTCTATCGATACAGCCGCGTAGTACTGTTCTCTTAGTTTTTCGATGGTCAACGACGAAACGTCGGATCTTTCTTCTTCGCAAGATATATATATATATATATAAGTGAGGAGTGCAATCGGGAGGAGAGCGTCCGGGATATACCGATAGCCGAACGGCGCTCGTGCACGCCACCAAACAACCCGGAAGCTACCGGGAGTTCCGGGCTCTACAACAAGCCTCTTCTCAGAGCTCACGCACTCACTTCCGGGCTTCGACCTCGTACACGATGTGCTCCTGAGTATTTTCTTTCTCTCTTTTTGTAAATTTCTAGTCGAATCGTTCGCAATTTTCTTTTTCTTCTTTGTTTTTCATTTTTATTGGTCGCACACTCTCGCAGGGGTTATGTTATATTCGTGCCGGAGCGAGCGACATAGCGGATTGTCCGCCGCGACGGGCGAACCGGACTTCCCTCTGTTACGTCCTACTCGTTGCACGGGCAGTGCAACGTTACTTGATGCTTGCGAGCTATCGTCACCCACACACACATACACACGCACACACACACACGCACGCACACACACACACACACACACACCGACGAATCAGCAGGTGAAATGCCGTTGAGTTTCGAGTTGAGACAGCAGCGCACGCACGAACGGCCTCTGAGAGCGCGAATGTTGCAGCTCGATTAATAAACGTGCCGATACGACGGATTATTTGGGTTCGCGAGTTACGTGGAACGCGCGCGATTGTTGGTCAGCCGACGACGGCCTAGTGACGTATACTCGTGCATAACGTAACTCGGGCTCGCTTGGACGTTTGACGTTCCGAGCGTACGCGTACTGCCCGACGTCGAGCACTGTGCGGACGGAGACGCCTCCGACACGCCGCCGCCATCTTGCTACGTCAACGAAGGACTAGAACGCCGGCGCCGGCGAGAAAGCACGAGCTCTGCCCCCCGGAATATCACGAAACCTTTTCGCTCTGGCGCACTATACTCCCGCGAGCAAAAACCCTATGCACGATATCGTCGCTTCTCCCGTCTCTCTCCGTCTCGCTCTCGACGAGGAGCTTCCATGTATTGTGTTCCGTTGCATCGTGAGGTAAGAGGACCAATGCGCGTCCCGGTAATCGGAGACTCCTATGCACATCTTATTTATTCCGAATTTAAGTACTGGAAATCCAATTTGGCGCTTGTAATCGTGTCTGGGAACAATACTTGATGTACATAAAAACAGTTATTCTAGGTTTAAGCGGAAATTATTTTACAGCGTTGCGTTTTTTTTAAGACCAGTCTAATACCGTGTCCGGAAATTGGTACAAGCGTTTACTACATACGCTACCCAACAATCGGACCGTTCGAAGAAGTTAGGTTCGCCGGCTTACTACGTAGCTTATCTTCAGTATTGTTTCGCGTAAACTTAATTTTTTTTCATTGATTTATTTAATGAACGGCAAAGAAATCCTTTTCGTTAGTATGAAATAGTTTAGTTCGTACAGCAGAATTCTCGAAAACTATTATTGTTTCGTATAAATATAATTTTTAATTATTTGTTGAGTCATTCAATAAATGGTAAAGAAATTCCTCTGGTTAACATGAACTAGTTGAGTTCGTACGTCAGAATTCTCGAAATCTATGATCGTCCCGAAACATTGGGACATACAGTGTCCGAATGAAGGAACTCTCGTTATATTTCCGGAATAAAAAAAAATGTATCTTTTTGTAATTAATCAATGTGTTTTGAAAACTAGAAACTATCAGCTTGACATTGGTTTCGGTTATTTTCACAGAAAATTTGTTCTCTTGTTACCCCCGTGTGTTCGAGCCACTGCACGTTCAAGGCGCAGTCACGTTTATCGATGTATCCGGCAGTCGGCGCGCGCGTGTGTGTGCGCGCCTGTGCCGCTAAGTCCGTTGCGTTAGACGATGCTGTAGGTCAGTGTATGCGCGGATATTCGATACTTATTGTGCATCGCGTGTGCACACGTGTGTGGAATAAACGGCTACTGTGCGAGGCGGAGACGGTCGGGGTAAGTGGCTAGTTATTTTCTTCGTGAAAAACCTTGATATTTACGATTTCAAATTGGAAAACAGTTTAAGCGGCGGTGCGAAGCTTCAAAAAGTAGCGTGCATTAATCATCCATGGATAATTTATCGGGTAAAGAAGAACAACGCTCGAATGCTTGTCGCGCTTAAAGTTTCATCACGCCCATTAAAAATGTCGCGAGCTTCGACCGCTGAACACAAAACAATCCCGTTTATCTTTTCTCTCCAACCTACACGTCATACAACGCATTTATCGTTTGAGTTTGTTTTTAATGGTAATTTGATAATCTCCCGAAAGCCGTAGGACAATTGAGACAATTGAGACAATTAAGAAAATTGTCATTCCCGCGCGTTCTCTCCTGCGGTTCGTCCGACAATTAAGGAGGTTGGAGCGCTTCACACTAGTCAAATAAGTGCTACATTTGTAAAGTCGTTTATACAGACTTTTAGACATCTATTAATTGCAGCGGATGGTTATTTGTATTACAGCAGGTGTCCTTAATCTAGAAAAAACAGTAACTGCAATAAATTTGCAAAAATATTAACTGATTTGTGCTAATTTTCGAAAAGTCACATATTCGTTCAGTTTTATCAAAGAATAATCCGTAATTTTTGGTCGATTTTGATGTATTACGGCTCATTCTGTTCCTCGAAAGATTCTCTACGAATTCGTCGACTACGAATCTTTCTAGAATCTTTCCCTGGGAAATCGGCAGACGCAGGGATAGACAATTTTCTTTTTCCTCGGCGTTATGCGGTCGCAAAACGGCATTCAGTTCAGTCTCCATCGATCACCTTAAAACAAAATTCTCGTGCATCGCAAGTCCTCCCATTAGATCGTCCACTTAAGTTAGGCTCCCTTGGCTGGGACTATCGATCGAAAAATCTTTTTCCGAACGTTGCAATCTCGGAGTATCGCTGTGTCCATTGTTTCACAGTGTACCAACGTACCGAAGACGCTCCTCCGGCTCTAGTCACGCGATATAGAATCATCCCTCTGTCGTTTGCACGGCTACTTCAGGAATTCGAAATACTTGCGAGGCGCGCTGAGGCGGGTAGGGGCGGAAGGAGGAGGGGAGGGGGCTGTGACCACGAGGACCTCGACGACGATGTAGGAACGAGCTTTACCCCTTTGGCTTATAGTTCAGTGTTTGAACGAGCTGTCGGTAGTTTGCAGTTGTATACGTAGTATGCACGCTCTATAGCAACATTTATGCTAGTATGTAGCTTATGGCTTTCGCGTGATAAGTTGCCGTAACGCTGAGGGTAAACGAGCCGGGTGTTCGTGGTATTACACACGCAACGTCTGGAATTCGAAGCTGCCACGACCAGGAGCAGCCGGCCACGAATTCATGCAGCTCCGACGTATATATAGGTGTAACAACGAAGGGCTCGGGAGCGGCACGCGGTGGCGTTCCACTGATGAGACCACCGATGAAAGTAGCTTATTACGGATGGGGCGCGTAGCGGCATAGTCGGCCGTGTAATGACGATGAACCCTGTAATAATGAGCCCCTCCCCGATAGGTACGACCATACAGTACGGCGCGTGATACCCACGAGTCTCCGCAGCTTCACTCGTGCTTTGGCTACCCGTGCAAGCATCCATTACAAAACCGTGCCCGATCGAACGGAAGAGGGCAGAGACGCGCATAGGCGGACGCGGCCAAATCTGCTCTTCGGCGCTCTCCCTCATACACCCTCCCGCGAACCTACCGACATCAACCCGTTATTAATTGGACCACGCTTAGCAGTTACGTACTGTTCTGGGGTAATATTCTGTCGTACTGTCGTGTAGACTACGGGCGGAAATTTGTGTTAATATATTGTCGCCACCTCACGCTTGCGGTTTTTCGGGCCACTTCCGGTTGCTCGAACTTTCTCTCCACGCGACTGTTAAAACAGGGATTGAACTGTTAAAATAGGAATGATGAATTGTTGAAATAGGGATGGAACTGTCGGAATAGAAATTGAACCGTTAAAATTGAAATTGAACCGTTACAATTGAAATTGAACCGTTAAAATTGAAATTGAACCGTTAAAATTGGAATTGAACTGTTAAACTAGGGATGAACTGTTAAAATAGGGATTGAACTATTAAAATAGGGATTATAAATGTATCAGTTAGAATATTCATTTGCCCGCATCGACGTTTTATTTTAAAACAATTTTCGATTATCGATCGACACGGCATCTCGTGCTTCCGCTATCCGTGCTAGCATCCATTATAAAACCGTGTCCGATCGAAGGGAAGCGAGTAGAGACGCGCAGAGGCGAATGCGGGCAAAGCTACTCTTTGGCATTATACCTGCCCTGCCGGGAACCTACCGACATGAACCCGTTAATAGTCAGTCCACTCAGTAGTTACATACTATTCTGGGATAATCTTCAATCATACTTTCGTCTAGACTGTGGGCACAAATTTACGTTATAAAATATATCGTCGCAACTTGTGGTTTTTTTTTACCCTACTTCCGGTTGCTCGAACTTTATCTCCCCACGAGACTGTTAAAATAGGGATTATACATTTATCAGTCAGTATATTTACTTATCCGTGTCGACGTTTTATGTGAAAACAATTTTTTCCCGATCGAATGGCTTTTATTATACGACGTTTCCCTGTTTGCGTTATATCACGGATAGGTTCGTTTCCGTCGCATGGAAAGTATTTCACATTGTTCGCGTCGAATCGCTTCCCTCACCGTTACAATTCAACGCCTGTACCGGAACTGCTCCTCCGTACTATGCAACGCCGAAAGATATCTCATTGAAATGCATAACGCGTTGCGTCTCGTGAAAACCGTAACTTTAAACCGCGATATTTTCCTCACGTAGGCACAATGCAACTCTCCTGTCTCTCGAGTATCGATCTAACGTCTCACGGTTTTCGACCGCCGGGTTGCTTCCATTGCTACTTCAGTTAAGGCGATGTGGCACACCCTCCCGCCTACTTACCCTGTGCTCGGTCGGTAACAAAAACTGTAACGCATGCCGTTTTGGGACTGCGGACAGATGGGGAAAAAAAGAAGATTGTCAAACAATTTTCTTTTCGGCATTCGTTACAGATTTCGTTACCTACCGCGATATACTTTAAGAGAATATGAAACACCCCCCTCCTCGTCCATCCCGGACTCAGTCGGTATCGAAAACTGTAATCAACTTTTCTCACGGGTTTTCGTATGTACGGTCAAAAGAAAAGTCACATCGGAAGCGGACAACATCTCGGCTTCCGATTAGGGCGGTCAGATAGGCCGGCCTAGCCGGCTAAAATATGTTATCCGGCTAATAGACTTTATAGTTTGGTCGGCTAAGTCGCCTTGGCCGGCTAAACTATTTTAGCCGACTAATCCGTTTTAGCCAACCAAGCTAGTATTAGCCGGCTAAGCTAATACAGTCTTGGCATTTTTTTTACGAATTTGTATTTTTTCTTCTAATGTTACCTGCAATGTATTCCTAAGTATTTTCGCCCGCTGAACGCGAATCCGCTGGCCTTTCGGACTAAAGTACAATGCGAATTAAAGGGTTCGATTTTATGCACTTGGCCGGCCAAACTACAAAATCCATTAGCCGGATAAGATATTTTAGCCGGCCGGCCTTATCTGTACGGCGCTAGTTTGTACTTTCAAAAACGCATTCCTTACAGATTTCTTTACCGATTGCGGTAAGGCCCGCGTTGAGCGGAAGGGAAAATAGGTCGAACATTTCATGGTACTTTAAACCCACCAATCGCGGTTTACCAGCGTATTTGTATCTGCTGTCTATTCATTTCGTCCAGCATTTACAACGGCATTGCCAATCGGTGATTCCTCGTTGAATGATAACCGCATCGTTTGCTCAGTGGGAAAAACACTCTCGGTAGATTTATCGTGGGAATGTATTCATCGTTTTCTCTGCTTCCAAATATATATCCAGAACCTTCCGAAGTTCTCGGAGCTCGAGTCGTATATATCGCGTGACTGAAATCCGCACGGCTTGTTTACCACGGTTATACGGAGAAAACACGCTCCTCCGATTTTTCATTCAAGGTGTATGTCTACAACCCTATTTCAAAATAATGTACCGTTAAAATAACATCCCATAAAAATAACGTACCGTCAAAATAACATACCGTCAAAATAACAGAGTGTCAAAATAACATAGCGTCAAAATAACACCGCGTCCTAATGACATATGTGACCATGCTGTGTATTTAAAATATTGTTGTTACACGCATCCAACAGCACGATATTCATTCTTTTTAAAGAAAAAAATAACCCGATATTATTTTCGTCATGTGTTATTTTTCGCCAAATGTTATTTCGACGTGCCGTATTTTTTTGCATGTTGTTTTGATGTTTCACCAGTTGGCTGGCTGCAGGCTGTAGCTATAAACGTGTTTCTAAGTTGATTTCGTTGCCCGTCACTGCAGCCTACGCCTCGGGAGAACTGAGTGGGAAAAGCTCATTGGGAGTAAACAGATACTGATTTGTGGGTCTGTCGCCCACGTCAAGCTCACCCGGTACATCTGTCTCGGCCTCTTGTGATGCTCTTTCATGTTCGCTTTCGAACGAGTTTACCCCACTGTTGGACGCAGAGTATTGGAGCATTGTACGGGTATCAATGCAGATGCTGCAATATTCTTCTACACGCAGACGTCCCACTGTACTACGCGTGGGCTGAATGATTCGCATCTGATCGTCCCACGAGAACACGGGAAGAACGGTATCAACGAAGATGCTGCTATTGTTCATACACGCAGAATGTCGTTGCTCCAACCCGATCGAGATGCCGTTTACGTTCCACCGTAAGATACGTGGGCTGAATCACTTGCATCCGATCGTCCCACGAAGATCGAGAAGCTGCGGTATCGAACGGTTCAAAAAGGTCAATATTCAAAAGGGCTCTTATTTTTTGCTTGAATCTAAAAATTATTCATATTAGACGGACGAAGCCCAATTACAGAAAAACGGAACAATTTGTAAAACAACGAAAGATCGCGTGTAACGCGTGCATTAGAAGTACTACTTCTCGTGCCTGCCGAGAGTGGCGTAAGTGGCGTTTTACAGCAAGGCGTACTATAAATACACGGCGTATGTGCACATCGATTTGATTTTATTTCTCACACGCAAATTTGCTTCTCACACGCAAATTTACTTCTCACACGCACATTTACTTCTCACACGCAAATTTACTTCTCACACACAAATTTACTTCTCATCCGCTTTCGCGTGCGTAAAACTGCAATTTTCGCACTGAGTGAAATAATAGTATTTCTTAAATGTGAATTCTCCGCCGAGCGCACTTATAACATGAAAATAGATCGTTGAAGAAAGTGCGCAATGCGTCTCAAAAATGAATATCTTGAACCGCATCTTGCACGGGCTCGTGGAGGGAAAAAAAATTGCAGATCATTTTACAAGAATACTTCTGCTCCGCGCAGCATCCGCGGAAAGCGGTGAAGCGCCGGGGAAACTATATGCCAGTCTCGTTCGTCGCTATATCAAGTGTAATAATAAAACACGGCTGAATTCCGTGCGAAAGCCGCGCGTGGAAAAGCTGTGTGACAAAGTGAAGCGAGCGATAGCGCACACGTGAATCGCCTCCCTCGCTCCTACGTGAGAACTCGGGCTAGTTGGTCATAAAGCGACGCGAGGGGAAGGGAAGAAAGAAGTACACCGAAGAGAGTGCGCGAGAATGAGCCGACGGAAGTCGAGGAGAGCGAGAAAGCGAGAGAACAAGATAGGAAAGGTACAGAAAACGAAAAAAGAAGAAAACAAACACTGGCTGCATAAGGGAGAGTGGGGTAAAATGGGTCCCGGGGCAAAACGGACAATTTCTTTACCAATTTCTCGCGGAACATTTTTAAAAAATGAGAGATCTCATCCGAAACAGAGTACAGCGATCTGCTTCGCCACCTCTCAGGCAAGCGGGGCAAATCGGATCTTTTTTCACTCATTTTTCGCGAATAATGAAAAAAAACTACCATCGTTGTAAAAAAAATTGCGAATTTAATGTACCGGTTTGGGAGTTTTTATGCAAGAACTTGTGCATCAAATGTAATTCCTAATTGCGATGAAAAATTATAATACTTTTTCATTAAAATTAAAGTAAATTACTATACACTGATATAAAGGTATTCCCAATCTTCTTCATACCCTGAGCATTCATTTTTCTTCACAATTGTACGTGAAATCTAATATATCAGTTTTCGCATGAAAACTTCCATCCCGGTGGACTAAATTTCATACGAATTTTTTTTACGTAGGGGAAACCGGCGCATAACGGGGACGCTAAGCAATAAAACCTTGTACAATGATACCGAAAGCATAGATACATTGTTGTTCACACAAAAATTGTATTGGCACTGGTTTTGAAAGGATAAAAAAAAACCATCTGGGACAAAACGGGCCCCATGTCCCCGTTTTGCCCCGGCTTCCCCCACTGGTCCATTTTGCCCCGAGGTTTCATTTTGCCCCGCTCTCTCATACCTGCACACCCTGTGCATTCTCTGTAACGTACCACAACACACTGGACACAAAAGTATAATGCATAATGCTCGTGAATGCACATGTGGGCGAGTGCAGAGATGTACTGCTGAGGTATACACGAGACGCTCCCGACGATCTCTCATATGTTCTCTCGACGCCTCGTCTCATTTCTCCGTACTTATACCTATGCGTAAACACACACGTTTAAACCGCGGCGGAGCACGTGTCTGTTTATCAATTCATTCGTTTCGCTCGCCGCGGGATGACTGACGTTTAATCCACAATGCCACAGAGTCACAGGACAATAGATTCAGTCGCTGGAGCAAACCGCACAGAGAACACACACACGTTCTCTTGAGAGCGCTCGCTACAATAAGATCTTTCGAACGTGTGCATGCTTATGGCTTTGGTTGTTATTGTTGTACAGCTGTGGTATAACCCTTTAACGCTCTCGGAGAATACGCGGCTTTTCTACCCACGCTGTCGCGGACCTATTAATTAAATGCAAGTGCCATTGTATCGCTGATGTACGTTGGACCGCAAGTTGGAAGCAGCCTGCCTTCTTCCGGTAAAATTTCCGCTAGAAACGACAAAATTATTTTGTTACACTGATAAAAAAAATACGGTTGAATCAACTAAGATTCGGGCAGGGACGTTCAACTAAATATTTTGTTGGTACACCTGAAAAATTGGTTAGTTCAACCATTTTTTGGTTGATTTCACCAAAATATTTTTGAGTCATTAAAACATTTTGTTCGACCAACTAAATATTTATTTGAACGTCCCTGCCCGAATCTTAGTTGATTCAACTCTACTTTTTTATCAGTGTACTTATTTATTTATATTTTTTGTAGCGATTGCCATTTGGAGCTCCAAACTCTGACTCAAAATGCAACGAGAAGCGGACACTAAGAGAAAGATCTGGAGAAAACTACTAAGTTATATGGTAAAATCTGACCAGGCGCACAGGACAAAAAGTTTGTACTTTTTACAACTTATTGTGTTCTATCAGATCTTTCTCTCAACGTACGCAGGACAGTACACAATAAAAAAGATTTATACATTTAACAAACTTTATTTGTCCGCAAATGTCCGCAATAATTTTGTTGTCAATTCTACAAAGAATATTCGTAAAATTAACATAAACATTTTTGCAAAATGAACAAGATTTTTGTGTAAAATTGACATGAAAAATGTGACGTTTATGGACAAGAGGCGTCGCTACCCATTTTACTGTGTAACGATTAGAATTTTTTTTAGGCAATATAAAATTCGCTCAGTGAGGGTAGCTAACAGGATTGCGATGAGAGTTCGCCTTGGCTACTTATAAATTAATCGTTCACCGGCCGGGTTGACGGACGTAAGTGTACCAGCAGTTGCAGGTCGGTATTGATCAGACGCTATAGCGGCTGGTTAGACCGGCATATCTCGCTATCTACCTCTCTCTCGTCGTACAAATGCTACTGGCTGCAGTCAGCCGGGCCTGTGACCGATTCTCGAATATCGAACTACTACAGTATATGTATACAATGTGTACCCGGCAAATTTGTGATTAATAGTACGACCCGGCAAAGGGTAGCTATCTATTTCTGGATTCTCAATAATTCGAGAATTATTCGCGAGCTTATGTATCAATATATATATATATATATATATATATATATATGTGTATATATATATAATTTTTGTTCATTCGATCGATCTGCCGATGATGACGATGCTCGGGCATAAAACGTCTCGTCGGACATCGACCACTTCTACTTTCGTCGTCTGACTCGTTTCGATCCTCACTGACCGTCCCACGCCTTTCAATGCCTCTTTTTTTAATCATACCTCCCCCTCTCCCCGCATGCTTTCGCGTTTGGCCGACCAATGAAACATGACGCACGTTCGAATCTTAGGTAAAAACGATATCGCGATAATGAAGTTTTTTAATAGGTCACGGTAATTAACGAAATTTTTTTACATTAAGCATTTCTGTTGCTTTTTAAAAGGTTATTTCGGACTATTTTTGTGTTATCAAGGAAGGCTCTTCGGAAAGTTCTTATCAATATACAGTTTTCGTATAATTTTTTGAGTTCGCGTAACCAATTATTCACTAAATTTGAAACTATGTAATGAGAGCACATCATTCGATGGTCGATGTATTAATGTTGTTTCATCCGCTTAGACCACAAAAAAAAAATTATTCTTAGGACGGAGTCGTTCGAATTTCAGTGAAACCGAACTTCGTTACTACCGTCGTTGTACATTTTGTTCTCACATTTTTTTCTTGTTTTCTTTTTGTCTATTCGAATTTGAAAGGAAATGCCCAGGGGTAGGGGCGATGAAAAATCCGCGCGTACGAACGGCGAGGCGTCCACTCGAGTGACCCTTTTATTTTTACACGCGAGCGCTAATTGTCTGCCAGTACCAAGCTGACGGCTTCAATCTCCGATAAACGAAGTCGGGTATAGCAAAATTGTGCACGTACAACGTCCCGCTTATCCGAATCGTGTTTCGAACGAAAAAGAAAATTTAAACAGAGAACCATACAATTTTTTTCATTGGCGAAAAAAATAATTCGCTCTTTGACGAGGTCACAGAATCGATAGGGATCGATCGGGATACAGTTCGGATGTGTAGTTCGTGGGGAGGGAGAGAAAACCACGATTGCGCCTTAAAAATTGCCAACGTATTATCGAGCGTTACGTTGGAAAACGTTGAAATGCGATACGAGTAAAGGCTTTCGTCTAAACAAATGAAAAAACAATATGTGTATACACTAGGGCTTCTGGTGACTCACGCGATTTGCGCGTTCGTAAGACTGGTTTCCAAAATACTGGTGTTATTTGAGCCAGTCTTCGATCCCCTGACCCTATTATTGACCGCCCCAACCCTATTATTTACCCACTCTGACCCTATTATTGACCGCCCAAACCCTATTATTGACACCCCCAGTGACCCTATTATAGACCATCTCTGACCCTATTATTGAATCTCTCTGACCGTATTATTGACACCCCCGGTGACCCTACTATTGATCCTTTCTGACCCTATTATTGACTCTCTCTGACCGTATTAATGATTCCCTCTGTGACCCTATTATTGATTCTGACCGTATTATTGACACCCCCGTGACGCTATCATTGACCCTCTGACCTTATTGTTGACCCCTCGGACTCTGTTATTGACCCCCCCGACCCTATTATTGACCTGACCGGATTCTTGTGCACGGGAGCGGTGACGGCGAGATTTAAAAAAATTATAGATATATACATGTAAAACACGAGAAAACGTGAACGTTGAGAAAGCGGGGTTATAGTGACTAGAGTACTGAAATAGAAATGGCGAATCTGGATTATCGCATGACACGATACTCGCCGACAAACATGACAGCCGCATAAATCATAATCTCTCTCCTATGTTTCACGAAACATTTTCCACGACTGTGCACTGGTGTAATAGCTGTTATTATTAGCTATATCTTCAGCATGGAACGCGCGGGGGTAGCGTTCGATAATTCGTCTCCGGTATTTTTATGATAAATCGTTAACACGGTGTGCAAGTTTTGCGGATAAATTTTAACGCCTTCAATCATCGTGAACTTAGTCCTTAATTGATTAAGCGATTGATTATAATACCAATAGAAAAAAAAACGTCACCAAATTGCGAATAGCGCAATGAAACGATAACTCTTGGTCAATTTTTGCCCACTGCTCGCAGTAATGAATTATAGAAGTGTTCCGTGGTACTCTCCAGAAATAAACTCCTTACGTTATTGATCCCTTGAATATAATTAATCGTAATTTTTTCTTATTCACTAGGGATAAATTTATAGAATTTATAAGCGATCTGAAAATTTCAATTTTCAAGTTTTTCTTATGTCCAAAGCTTATAAATTTGTGCAATTTATAAGCTATGGATCTCTCTAACAATGTTCATTGGGCGTTGGGTTTCCTATCGTCCTTGTAATTGAGCCTAGCCGGTTATTACATAAATAAATAAATGAATAAACGAACAAAGAAGTATATAAATAATAAAATCGCCGATACACCCATCCGAATAGTGTCAAACGTTACTAATCGAACATGAATTCCCCTAATCGGACGTCCGCGACTGGGTCGTTGTAATTGCGCGAATCGATAACAGTGAGATCGCGATCTCACGCAAAATAAATCCTCGTTATATTCGCACCTCTGGTCCCGACAGTTTCGCTATACGGTGAGTGCGCACCGAGGTTCTGTGACTAATTGAACATTCGCATCCGCGAAAGCACGATTAAACATACATTTTCCAAGAAGAAGTAATTTCGCTCCAGATGATTCATAAACATAACATTCATAATCCCACAGCTATGAATTACATCGCACGAAAGAAAGAAAAAAGCATAACAAAACACTTGTTACGAGGCGATCAATCATGCCTCTGCCGACGAGGTTCCCGAGTCTCCCGACAGATGCCCGCGCGCGTCTCGAAGAATCTCGGCGCGACCATTTCCCTCGAGCTCGTGTGCCTCGTTACTGAGCGAGCGGTCGGTGGGAGGTGTCACGTGGTGGCTGGGATCCGACCAACGGGACGGCTGGCTCGGTACCACGTGATCGGGGAAAAATCGAAATGGCGGACGTATCGGGACGCAGGATCCCGAGAGGAGTCGAAGGACGATAACTGGCCAAGGGCCTGGCAATAGCGAGTCCGCGTCTCAATCGTTCCATCGATAATAATATTTAAGAACGAACAGTTACAGATCGCTGTGAACGAGGTGTAAATAAAGTATCGTTCCTCAATTTGTCCCGTCGACGTTGAGCCTGAGACGAGCTGACAGCCGGTTGAGTGTTGGTTCGAGGAAGTGTCAACCAGTCGGTCCGTCCGTACAGTGTGTCTGTCTTTCATTCTCTCTCGCGCTCCGTCCGTCTCTCTCTCTCCGTCTCGGTCGCTCGGTCTCTCTCGCTCCTCTCGGATGTGTCTTGCGCGTGAACGAGAGAAAACAGGAAAAACAGGTACGCGACAAGAGGAGCCCACGGGGTGTTGCACGACTCGGGCTGCTCACCGCGGGATTGTGATTTTTGGTCGTGTTATCGTTGCAGTCGTCGTCGACTTCGAGGGAAGTGTGGCGCGCGAGCGCGTCCGATTCACCGCCCGCCAATAAACCTTATATCCGTTTTCTCTCTCGTGCGAGATTTATAAAAAAAAGAGAAAACAAAGAAAATAAAAAAAGGAGAGAGAAAGAAACGCGCGGGTTATACGCGGGTGCTCGGAACGAACGGGTCGCGCGGCGCAGAGAGAAAGAAATAAAACCGTCGTTGATAACGTGGACAGACGTCGAGAGAGTCCGTATCGGGGGTTGGGCCCCCGCCGTGCGTGTGTTGGCAACTGCTGTGTGCCTCGTCGTGTGTGTCCCTTTGGTCGTGTGGCTCGTCGGTGTGGACCGTGGAAGCATGCACCAGTCCCCGAGGGATTCCTCTTCCGCTGCACCGCTACGATGTTCATGCTTCGTCGGGAAACGCGAGATCTTAAGTTTCAACGAGGTAAATATCTCCGATCGTCGGCCTAGCACGAGAGGAAATAAATAATTGGAAGAATAAAAAATGAAATTTCGGAGCTCTCGGAAACAACATAATTACATCGAGTGGGAGACAACGAGCCCGTGTGATCTTCGGGCAGTTCCGGCGAAAAAAAAATCTACTCGTCTCGTGAACCAACGAACATATATATATGTATATATATATATATATATGTACATATATATATATATATATATATATCTATCGCGCACGCATCTTTCGTGTTTTCGCTTCTCCGAGGAACGAGAGACGGATGTGTGCGACGAGAGTGAAAGAGGGATCTCGTTAATTTTACGCGGGGGGGCTTGAGCCTTTTTTCATCGCTCCACATTAACGTCGACTCTCTCGTGGCCGAGCGTGTGTACACGAGATTTTGTGCACAGCACGGTTATCAACGCGAGACGATGAGAGGAGAGCTCGAGAGAGGCTCGTCGGATATGTCCGATTGGCGGATCTCGCATTCTCGGCGCTCACCTGCCAATCGCTCCGATATACTGTAACACACACACCGTCGAGAGTACGCGGATTTTATGTACGTACGTGTGTATTTTTTTTTTTCTGTACGCTGTGGCCGGGAGCATTGCGACGAGCTCTAATGTGTCAAATTCACGAGCAAACCTCAACCGACGAACGTTTCGCAACTCTCGCGGAGATCTCTCTCGTGTGTTTATTTGTTTCCAATGGTCGGGTGAAAAAAAATCCATCCACCGATAGAAAATCGATCGAGTCGTTGCGCGCGTTTTCCATTTTTTTTTTTTCCTCGCGCTTTATATCGACGATGTTTGGGCGAGATTAATCACCCGAGCTTAGTCATCGTGTATCTTGTAAGTAAAGAAACTTCCGAATCGACCCTTTTCGGCTTCCGGTAAGCGCACGGCGAAACAATAGATCTATTTTTTTTGTTGTAATTCTTGGAGAGTTAAAAAAAGGGCAACAAGTCAAAGAGTGCTAGTTTATCATTGAATGCGATTTGTGTGATATTCTATGCGTAGCTCGCAGGGCTTGAAAGACCCCAAAAAGATACTTAACGCACGATGCTCAATACTCAATACTTTACGCGTTGTATTATGTTAAATTATATTTATTAGTTAACTTGTTGGATCAACCGGCATTGCCCTTTTCCATGTACAAGTAGTATTTCAATCGTAATATGGAACGTATGCCAGAGATATCCTTATCAAATTATATATATAAATGAAAACTTGAAAATGTCCTTACTTCAAGCGTAGGATCCTCTCGGCCACTGGCCTCCTTAACGACTGCAGACGATCCGTCTAATCCAAGATTTTCTAGTTTGTTTGCCCATCGCGCTAGTCCGAATGCAACCAAACTCACTCCGAATTCGTAGCGAATTGCGAAGCAACAAAATTTTGTAAATTTCCAAAAGTTCTGACGAGTTTGTGTTGAAACTTTGGTTAGTAGGGCAGTTAAGTGGATCAAGCTATATTGCACCCTTAAAACAACAGTCTAACATCTCTTATGGGATTACCATTGAAACTGTTACACTGTTGTTCTAGGCGTGCGATATTATATTTCTTTGCAAAAGGGTTTTCTCTCATTGATAAATAAATATATTTAGAAAAATCCGTTCCTAGAATCTCAGAAGGACTTCGCTATCAATGAATTCCATCGGATACTCAGCACGATACTCGGAAGTGTCCGTAGTTTGTTGTTTCTTTCATTGATAAGCCATGCGGACTGTTCCACAGTGTCGGATTACCGAAGAAAAAGTTTTTTTTTTATTAATGGATATAGCGCACACTTATAGCCCTGTATCAGAGTGTATCGCAGCCGGGAATCTAGAGTCAGCCTTGGCGAACGATTAAAATAAACTCTGGCATCGAGTCAAACCGATGCCGGGGAGGGAGGAGAGCCCGGAGGGATCTCGACCCTTCCGGTGCAACTCGGGGAAATGTTCGACTCTAAGCTTTTGACAAATATCTTTCCCAAGTGCGCAGTTCTAATCTCTGTATTTTTTATTTCTTTTTTTCTCCGTTCCAGATTGCAGCTGCTTCAGGTTCGCGATAGTTCGACGGGTGGACAAGCGACAAGTGGAAACGCGCAAGACGCTGAAATTAATAGGATAGCGGAAGAACGGAGGAAAGAGGATCTAGAGTATTTTGGTTGCCGTGACTTTGACGGGGAAGCAACCGAATTACTGTCCGGCTTTAACACGTCGACTCGAAGAGACGGAACACACGATCCTGGAACTACCATGACAATCGTTTGAAGAAAAACTGCACAGCTCCCCAATACTCTACTCGGTTTTTAATTCGATTATTTTTTAAAACAAAATCGTCGACCGCGTAATTCGTCGATATTCCCTCTGCCTACGGTCGACGGTTTAAACTTTTGGTGTACTCGCACTCTGGCCAAGACAAACTTATTTTTCTATGGTACACAGTATTTAAAACAAAAGAATAAACAAAAAACAGTTTTAATCGGCGGGCGAAAAAAAAATCGGCTACTTCCGAAATGTCGAGTGACGGAAACGGGGAACTTAAACAATGGCTTATTAATCAAAGAATAATGAAAAGTATGTTTGCGAACGATTCTTAAATATACGCGATAATACATTAAAGTAATAATATTATAAATTTAAAATAATAATAATAATAATAATTACGAAAGACGAACGGATGAAAAGTCGATAGGTGGAGCGGAGACACAAAAGTTTTTTTTTTAAACAAGATGTGTGAGAGATATTTTAAATATTATCATCACTGGATGAATGCAACGTCGAAGAGAAAGGGAGGAGAGGAAGAAGGGGCTGTATTCAAATATCTGATGGACGACAGAGGACTCAATTGTTAACCCTCGGAAGCACAAGGTCGGTCCAACCGCTAGTCGATAGTTGTTTTGTATAAAAATAGGGCGGTGAAAATATGTTTTCGCTATCGTCAGATTTTATTTACACGTTCGGAAATCGCGATACTTCGCGGAGAGTTTATTTTTATACACGAGTTACACACACGCTCGCGCAGCTGCTCGAGAATTTCGTGTGATGTTGAGAAAAACAAAACAACAAAAAAATGAAAATAACAGATACACAAATTTCTTCGTCGTTCGAGAATCTGCACGAAAGTCGGCAATACGAACGCATCGTTTTAGTTTGCCGTGACAAATAATTTTGCAGGACATTGAACGAAACGCCGTGAAAATGACGAGAGTCGATTAAAAAGTTTTCAAAAATAAATTCCACTGTAAACACGGATGATTTTTTACTTGTCTAATGAACCCTTTAACGCTCAGTGAAAAGATATTCTATTTCGATTATAAGAAACTAAGACAGTTGTTCTAGAATCCCCACGAAATTCGGCAATACGAACGCTTTTTTTAGTTTTCTGCGATAAATAATGTTGCAGGACATTAAACGAAACGCCGTAAAAATAGCGAGGGTCGATTAAAAAGTTTACAAAAATAAGTTCCATTGTAAATACGAACTGCGAACACGGACGATTTTTGTTTGTTTAATCAACCTTTGAATGCTCAGTAAAAAGACATTCTATGTTTCAATGATAAAATATTTTCCCTCCGCGATAAGTCTCAGGCTTTTTTTCCAACGACCGTCAAAGGGTTAAACGATAATTGATCGTCGACAGGAAGAGAACGGAGGAAAAGATAGTGTGAGAACCGATTGTAAAAAAAAAAACTTTCCAGGGTTTCGAGTCATGGATAGTAGCGTATCGGGTGTGGTGCAAGTATTCGTGGGCGAATGGAGTCCCGAGTACGAGGCGCTGTCGATAAAAGCTACGAAGCAGACGTCGTCGGCGGAGATCGTTCAATGCATAATCGAGAGATTGGGACTGGTGGATGCGACACTGTCGAACGGTTACGAATTGGCGGAGGTCGTCGGTAACTCAGTCGGACAAGAGTGCAAAGAGAGAAGGCTCGGTCCCACCGAGTGTCCGGTCGCCCTGATGTTGCTCTGGCCGAAGAGTGCGGCCCAGCAAGAATACTACAGGTACGCATCGCCAAAATCGTTGACCTCAAACGAATGAGATCTTTTTATTATTTTTTTTTTTATTTTATCATTTTTATTTTATTATATTTATTTTTCCTGCACAATGAGTCTATAATATACAATAAATCCTACACATTAGAGATTTAAATATTTTTCCGAATTAAAGTTGAGAATTTTGCTGTCCGCAGGTTTTATCTCAGAAAGAAACAGCCGGATTATCTGTGGTCCGACAGTAGATTCCCGATGGATCCGCAGCTTCTGAAAGACTACTTCAACAGATTCCTGTACCAGCCGCGCGACAAGGAGTATCCGGATCTCTGCCAGCTGCCCGATCTGAACGAGCAAACGCTCTTGGACAATCTTCGGGCGAGGTTTCTCGCCGGCAACATATACACCTACGTCGGGAGCATACTGATAGCTCTCAACCCCTTCAAATTTTATCCGATATACAATCCGAAGTACGTGAAGTTGTATCAGAATCGTCGACTGGGACCGGACATACCGCCGCACATATTCGCGATCGCCGATGCCGCCTATCACTGCATGCTGAAGGAGAAGAAGAATCAGTGTATCGTAATAAGCGGCGAGAGTGGATCCGGCAAAACGGAATCGACGAATTTTCTTCTCCATCACCTGACCGCCCTCAGTCAGAAAGGATCCCACGGAAGCGGGGTGGAACAGACGATACTGAGCGCCGGACCCGTTCTCGAAGCGTTTGGCAATGCCAAAACTGCGCACAACAACAACAGCAGTCGTTTCGGCAAATTTATACAAGTTAATTACAAAGAAAATGGAATGGTGCACGGGTATGTACCGTCTCGAAAGGGTGGCGGTCCTTTGACCGACAATCATTTAAACGATAAAATCAATTGACCGACATACATTCTGATTTAATCGGCCTTTTTTTCCATGGTCTTTATTTTCTCCGGTCTTTTTTTTTCCTTGGCCATTTTTTCCTACATCCCTGCTGGCATTTTTTTTACGAATGCACTTCTCGGTTAACTAATTTATCGGCCAAATGATTGCCGGTCAAACCACACCCGTCTCGAAAGGATCGTGTTCATTGATTGTTCCTCGACAGTCGAGCGCCAATAAGCTAATAAAAGTAATAACGATCTCTCCGACAGGGCCGTGGTGCAGAAGTATCTGTTGGAAAAATCGCGTATCGTCTCGCAGGGAATTAACGAGCGCAACTACCACGTGTTTTATTACCTGCTGGCCGGTGCGAACGAGCAGGAGAGGCAAGTGTTGCATCTCGAGAGCTGCGATCGTTACAACTACTTGAACAAGAGTGGTTGCTACGGTTTGGAGAAGATCGACGAGAAGCACGAGTTCTCGAGGCTGAAGCAGTCGATGGAGATGGTCGGTTTCACGCCGGAAAAACAGCGAAGACTCTTCGCGGTTCTGTCAGCTGTTCTTCTTCTCGGTAATCGCTACGTCGATAGAATATTTTCAAAATCAATTGGATATTTTTCTGTTTTTTTTTTTAATTGTACATTTTTATTTACCTTGAGTTACATAAAACGTTGTTTCAGGTAACGTCGAGTTCCAGCCGCGAAAATCTTATCACCATCACGACGAGGCTGTCGGTGTGAAGAATCCCGAGGTCGTTGCGATTATCTCGGAGCTTCTGAGGGTGAAGCAGGAAACTCTTCTCGCCGCTCTGACGGCGAAGCGAGCGAGGGCGTCGGGCGAGACTCTCGTGATCAACTACAGATTACCTGAGGCGATCGCAGCTCGGGACGCGATGGCAAAGTGTCTGTACGGCGCTCTGTTCGACTGGATCGTGCTGCAGGTCAATCACGCTTTGCTCTCGAAGAAGGACACTCTGCGCGATCATCAGGGCAATAGCATCGGAGTTCTCGATATATTCGGCTTCGAGGATTTCAAGACGTGCAACAGCTTCGAGCAACTGTGCATAAATTACGCCAACGAACAGCTGCAGCACTACTTCAATCAGCACGTGTTTCAGTACGAGCAGCGCGAGTACAGGAGGCAGGGTATAAGATGGACGGACATCGGATACAGCGACAATTCCGGTTGTCTCAATCTTATCGAAGCCAAACCGAACGGTCTGCTCTGCCTTCTCGACGATCAGTGCAAGTTAGTACAATGTTTTCGTACACTCACCAGAGATGCCGGTCGTGTGCCGGCTTTGTCGAACGAGTATCTTGACTTTGTAATGTATTTTTTGTTGTTGTGTTTCGCAGCTTTCCCGGCGCGACGAACGAGACGCTGCTGCAAAAATTTAACTCGGTACACAAAGAGAATCAGTTCTACGAGGCACCGCAGAGACGCGAGGCTGCCTTCGTCGTGCATCACTACGCCGGAGCGGTGAAATATCAAGCGGCGAATATGAGAGAGAAAAATTTGGATCTTATGAGACCCGACGGCGTCGTCGGGGTTCTGAAGAATTCGTCGTTGGCTTTTGTCAGAGAACTCGTCGGAGCTGATCCCGTCGCGGTCTTCAGATGGGCCATTCTTCGAGCCTTCTTTCGGGCACACTTCGCTTTCCAGGAAGCCGGCAGGGCACACCGACACGGCAGAGGTGAGACTCTTTTAAATCACGGGTAAAAAATTATAAACTTCTACAATATTTTTTTTCGCAAATTTACTCTATCGATTTTTAATAAAACATTCCATCAGTTACTTGCAACTTTTTATGTCTATTATTGAGAAATAAATTTCTCACTAATAGACATAAATCTTCAATGCACGAATATCAATATCCATATTAATAAATCGCCACAATTTTCGTCTCGTAGAATAGCAAAGCTCGTTGAGACTCGTGAATGGAGAGAAAAAAAAGTTTGTTTTGTTTCGTCTTTTTTTCAGCGGACGGTAACAAAACTTCTGTACAGAACAGATACAGGACGCCGAACGAGAATCTGATCAGGTATGTCTTGTATTTATAACGATTCCTTCAAACTCTTGATGTTTCCAGTCGAGGCGTGATTTTTTGTTTTCGACACAGCACAGTACATCCGCGATCATATATTTTTTCTCATCCCACGAATAAATTCATTATTCGAGTTTCAGTCACAAGAAGCGAGTCGACTGTGCTGTCTCGAATAATCCACCGGCGTCGCCAGCCACTCTCACTGTTTATTACTCTATATAAATTGCGTGAAACAATGCAACAAGCGTGCACAATCAGAAACCAACTAACAAGAACGACTTTAATCAATATAACGAATGGCACACAGACGCCGTCGAAGGAGTTTGTCGTTTGCGACAACGCACGGTCGTCCGTTATAACAAAAAACCAAAGTTTTCGATCAGATTTATTAAATTGGCTGCAATTGTCTTATGTCCCTTGTAGCCATCTTGTGACGTTATCGGCCGTCAATCTAACTATTAACCGAATTGCGTAAGTGGTATAACGATATCCACTATCTATGTTTATTTATTTTTTGTCTTTATATCTATTTCTCTCTGACAACCTTAATTTTTTTTTTTTTCAATAACTTTCGTTCGTTCCAAATGCATTATGGATTTACAATGGGAGATTTTTTTTTTACCTTACACTAATAATCGCATGTTCCATTTGCGGAACTGTAGATACGCCCGAAAACTAAAGAGTTCCTAGCCCGTTGGCTGCGTTTGCATTTGTTTCGTTTGTAAATCCATATCGTTAGAGAAATGTATGTCTCTTGAGATTCATTTTACAATCTTCCGATTGTAACTATTCTTACTATTATAAATGTTGGCACAACATATATATACAATTTTTTTAACTGGATGTGATTAGTATGCAACCATTCATAAATCATTCATACTTCATTCTTCATTTCGTCACCCGAAGGTGCATCTTTGTCCACTTTTCGATCCACGATCATCGATCCGATCTGACACTCCCATTTTTGTATTAGTTATGTTTTTTTTTTTTTTTAAATTCATTATAAATCGTCGCGTTGTGTGCCGCGCTCCTGGACTAATCGACTGTTTTTTGCACTACGAATCGATACATGAATTATGTTTTTTAATATAAAAACTAACGTTATAAATAGTGAGATAAACGATCAGAATCGAACGAAGACGGCTAAGCATGAAAGCATTTTTCAGTTCGCACAAAAATACTCGCCCGCCAAGCTATCAGAAGCAGCGCAGTGTCTGCTTGCCGACGTCAAGCCCGATCGCCACATTAACAGCAACACAAATCGAAAACAACGACAATGTAAACAACAACAACAGGCTGTCGTGGCCGCAATTTAGAAACGTTAATCAGACGCAACACTCGCCGAATGTAACAACAACCACAACAACAACAACAACAACACCAACGAAGGGTTACGTGTTAAGGGGAAGGGACGAGCAGCCTAATAGTTATTATAAATTCAGACGGGATACCGCTCACACGCCGCTTGAGAGGGTACTTCCAAAAGACGAAGCAAACGTCATGGAGCGTGCTAATCAAATTGTCATGTATGTAACCCCCTTTCACCTACCTGAATTATTTATTCGATACATAACAAATAATTTTATTTTTATTGTTTAAGCTACGCGTCAGAGCTTTTTTCATTTTTTTTTTTTTCCATACCAGTCACAGTCTTGCGATCTGTTACTACGATTTATTTTTAAAAATAACAATAGTTGGTACGTTCACATAGTGGTGAACTTCATTGGTAAAAGGTCTTTTATTACTTTCATTTTCGTAGCTAATGGCATATTGGTAGAAAAACAGTTTACTTCTTTTTTTTACGTTCTTTTCCCATACGGATAGTCGATTTATTCTTTTTTTTTTTTCGCGTTCTCGAGACGCCTCTACGTTCTTTCACCGTCCCAGTTCCAACAGTCAATTCGAAAAACCTTCCTCCTGACAAAACCTTTCACGCAATTCACAAACGCCACAGCCAACTCTCAACTCTCTCTCTATCTGTTTCGCCTTATACCTTCCTCACGTCACCCGTCATATATCGATGCTGTACTACTCCATTGTCTCACACTTCGCAACAACAGCCCACTAACGTCATTTGTGCATGGCTCAATTGTCTTGTTGCCGTAGGTGGATAGAAACATTTATTAAACTTCGTCGTTGCGAGTGAACTCGTTCTCTCTGTCTCTCACTTTCGCCGACGAGACTTCGATCCAAGGGCGATTTTTCTTCGCGTAACTACTCTGTCTGTTTTGCTCTTTTGTGTGTAGTCGACGTCAGACGGAAACTTGTTTGTGTCGTGTAAAAAAAAAAGGAAAAATTTGCATCAATTTATGAGTCTTCGAAGACGGGTGGACGCTCTTTATCTCTAACACAATCTTATGCATAACGTCGAATGCATTTCTCAACTAGGCTTCGACAATTTAACGAAAAATTGATTCGCTTTTAGATGATATTTCGCTTACGATTATTAAAATTTACGATGCAAGATTTTTTAAATATTGAATTTTTATTAAATGCCAGAATGATGCAAGTCGATAATAAGAGGATCATTCGGGCTTACTAACGTCTTTGCGGTACGCTTACTGTGGGATATCTCGGAAATATGTGTCCTAAGACCTATCGTCGCACTTATCACATTGCAACTCGATCGTTCTTTTCTCTGAATTTATCCTCAGAATTTCAAATCGTACTAATGAACGTGCAGTGGTTCAATACAGAAAAAAAAGAAAGATTTTTAGAGAAAGGATCGTCATCGATTTGTCAATCGTTTGTGTTCATTAAAAAAAATGATTAATTGATGGTTCGAATTTTACAGGAAAAATAAATCCTTTCGTCCACGAGAGCGTGGCAAGAAGGGTCTGAAGAATCTCCAGACGGTAAAGACTCTCGCGGGAAGGACGCAGAGTTATGGCACGGGTGGTCCTGGGAAGGCCCGAAAACAACCGATGACCGTGTCGGCGCAGTTTCAGCAGAGTCTTCACAGCCTGATGGACACACTCAATCAGGCCAATCCATTTTTCATAAGATGCATAAAGAGCAATTCGAACAAGATCCCGAACGAGTTCGACGAGGAGACGGTTCAGCGTCAGCTGCGTTACACCGGAATGTTGGAGACGGTGCGGATACGCCAAGCGGGTTTCAACGTCCGTCTGACGTACGAGGAATTCATTCAGCTGTACAGAATGCTGTTGCCCAAAGGACTGCTGAGCTCCCAGTCGGACGTACGAGATTTTCTTCTCACGTTGAATCTCAATCGTGACAATTACCAATTGGGCACGACGAAGGTCTTTCTGCGCGAGTCCGAGAAGATAAAGCTCGACATCGAGCTCCATCAGCAAATAATAACGAGCATAACGACGATACAGAAGTGGTTTCGAGCTTGTCTCGAGAGGCGAAAATTCCTGAGAATCAAAAACTCCGTCGTTCAGATACAATCGTTCTGGCGGATGGTAGCGGCGCAGAGGCTGGCCCAATCGTTGCGCGCCAGAGTCGAGGCCTCGATTCACATACAGTCGACGTGGCGAGCTTACAAGCAGCACGGATGGTTCAAGAAATTCAGATCGTGCGTCGTTACGTTTCAATCTTACGTACGCGGCAACAGGGCGAGAAAAAATTTCCTCGAGATAAAGCAGAAGAAACAATCTTGCAAGAATCGAATCGGCAGCGACGATTCGCTGTGCGACGAGCGAAGAGTCAACGCGGTCAACAGCGACGGATCGCCGGTCGAGGCCAGAGCGTCGGTAACGTCGTCGGGCGAGCCATCGCCCAGGAGAATCGAATCTCACACTGTGACCTCGAGGGTCGAGACCGTTCGTCGGGAGGAGACCATCGACTCGAGTATCTCGTACTCGAAGAGAAAATTAACGCCGAACAAACGTTCGCTCAGCACTCATCCGAGCGGAATGAAAACGCCGGAGGTGTTCGAGCCGGCCGACAACAGCGAGAGAAAAGGAAGCTTGGAGAGTCTCGCTAGCCTGCGGAGCTACGAGTCTCAGGTGAGCGTCGACAGCTCCGAGTCTCATTACTCGCACGAGAATCTCAACTCGAAACCCGTGCCGAGCACTCGAACGAAGCGCACCGACCAGTCGCCGCTGACGTCGGTAAACACGAGCGTCTCCAGCACGTCCAGCACACAGTACACGGAACACAGCAGACTGTCCTCCTTGAGCAGAAGAACGGACAGTCTCTGGACTGGCTACAGCGACGGCGACACCGACGGCGAGACGCCGAACGCCGTGCAAAGCGCCCCTCCGATATTCAGCACGGTACCTTCGTTCCCGAGTCCTCGGGAGATAAAGTATCATCCGAACGTAAATCTCTCGCACAGTCCGAACGCCGATATATGGCGGCGAAGAACGGATTACACCTCGGGCTCTTACACGGAATTCATGATGACGCCTCCGCAAAAATCCACCGTAACCCGTTCCCCGAACGTCGCTCAGTACAAAAATTTGACTGAGAGTCTTCTCGAGCAAGCGAGATTGGAGAGACTGAACGAGGCGTCGAATTACAACGTGAAGATCGAGGCGAACGATCGGCCGGCCAAGAAGGACAGTCCTCAGCGAAGATTGAGCGACCATCCCGTGGCATGCGATCGCGTCGAGCATCCGCCGAGCTCCCCGGCGCGGAGAGACCAATCGTACACCATCGGCAAGGACGCGAAGATCGAGCTTAATTTTCTCAGGAGACAAAATTCCGAGGGCGACAACAACAGTTCGATAAAGATGGACATAACGAACGACGAGAACTTGGTTCGCGGACCGTCGAGGAAGACAGGTTCGAGCAAGGACTCGCCGGACGTTCAGAGGCCAAAGGAGAAAACGGAGCCGGACGTGCCGGTCAGAAGCGCGAGGAGGAACAGACCTTCGAGGGAGGTTCAGTGCCGATCCATGGGCGAGAGCGTCTCCGAGTCGGGACCAACGGAAGCGAGAAACATCTTTCTGGGGACGATCAAGGAGAGCGATCTCAAAAAATCGCCGAGCATATGGTCGAAGAAAGACAGCGCCAACGAGCTCGTCTCGAGATCGGTGACCGACTGGCCCGTCAACAAGAACGAGGGCACTTACAAGGTTCAGGCCGTGGGAAAGCGCGTGAGATCCAACGCCATAACGACGCTGGAGTTGCGTCGACGAAATTCCGATCCGGCGACCAAGGTGTCGGGATTGGTTGACGAAAAATCCGGCAACGACACGAGTCCGAACGATCTCAAGCTCGCACCCAGCATGAATCTGCTCGAATGGAAGGGCAACAATTTGTTCACCCTGGCCGGTCATCGTTTTCGCAAGGTAGCGAGATTCGCCAAAGACGACGTTTGCGTATGTTGCCACGAAAAAATGGACGCCTTCGTGACGCAGGGCTACAAGTGCGTTGATTGCAAACAATTGTATCACGTTAAGTGCATACAGAACGGTGGCGTCCTGAAGATGCCCTGCATACTCGCGAACACGCCGAACAGAAGAAAAAATCGCAAACCACCGAGAACCCCTTACGAAACGGCGAAGCAGGCTGTCGTATCGAAATTCAGTCTGACCGGCACATCGGCGTTCTCCGACAGCACCGACAAGATCATATCCGACGCCAAGGAGCTCGCCTTCATGCAGGACTTCATAACGAAGAAAATATACATAATGGAGGGTCAGGAGGAGGGCAAAAAACCGAGCGAGGTCGATCGCGTTTTCAAACAGGCGTTGAGGAAGTTCAAGGACGATCTGGTGATAACATACAGCGTCGCTATACAACAGGGCGTCGAGGGAAACATAAAGTACACCGATCTGATCGCGAATTTCCTCCACGTCATGGAGACCGTTTGCAAACAGGAGAACACGAGGGAAGACTTTCCCGTTACCATGGGGGTTAACGCTTTCAGGGGTTTCATGAACGAATTTATGACGCTAGTCAAGACCGAAGCGCCGGAGAAGCAGAGCAAGAGCAAGAGGAAAAAGGAGAAAAAACGCAAACAGGAGGAACCGATAAGACACGGGAATCACATGTTCCAATTGACCATCATCAATATACCCACCGCTTGCGAAGTCTGCACATCGTTCTTCATGTGGCCCATCGAGCGAGGACTCGTTTGTCAAAGTAATTACATTCGTTATAATTTTTTTTCTCATGTTTAAATGAAAATTCTGAAAAAATTCATGTGGCTTCTAGGAATCAACGAATTCATTTGAAAAGAAAAACAAGGTTCACTGATTATTTGTTGAACAACTTTTTTTTTTTAGCAATTCGTTACTAACTTTTCGACATTATTATTATGCAAAATTCATGTTCTTAGCACCTTTAACAGAGTTCATTTTTTCACATTTTCATAACATTAGAAAGTGTTCAAATTCTCAAAATGTACGTGTGCTGCATCCTTAAGCCTTCGTGTACGAGGTCCTGAAACCATTCTCATATTACCAAAAAATGTCGATAAATTATGACGAACAATCTTCGAAAGACCTTTGGGACAAATAATGATCTCGTTTCTAGTATAAAAAAATTAAAAAATACTCAACGCTGTTAGCGTAAATTTGTTTATTTACACCCGTTGTTCTTTGCTTTCAGACTGCAAACTGACCTGCCACAAGAAGTGTTACACGCGAGCAGCGGCCGACTGTGGAAAGGACGGTTCGTTGCACGAGATAAATTCTCGCAAGGTATTCGGCGTTCCTCTGTACAAGCTGGACTGCGGCGACGGCAAGGTTCCCTTGGTGGTCGACCGTCTGATAACGACGATAGAGATGCACGGACTCTACACCGAGGGTCTCTACAGAAAGAGCGGCGTTTCCTCCAAAGTTCGAGAGTTGAAGGTGAAGATGGACGAGGGCGATCTGGAGAAGGTTGACTTCGAGAATTATCAAGTCCACGTGAGGGCGGCAGTGCTGAAGAGTTTCTTCCGCGACATGCCCGAGCCTCTCCTCACTTTCGAGTACTACGACGATTTTCTTCACGCCGCGAATCTGACCGATCCTCACGACAGGATAAGCACGCTCTTCGCTATATTGAAGAAATTGCCCAAACCTAATTTCGATCTGATGGAACGATTGATCGTTCATCTCGCCAGAGTTGCGCTCCACGAGGTCGACAACCGAATGTCCTCGTCGGCCCTCGCGATCGTCTTCGCGCCATGTATTCTGCGAACGAACAGGACACTCCCTGCGCAGGATTCGTTGCAGGACGTCGGCAGACAGACGAAGTGCGTCGAGACAATCGTGCAGGAAAAACTTCGAGTGGTGAGGGCCACACTGGCGGACATAAACACGCTGGAATCGGCGTGCCACACCGCGACTCACAGACTCTCGAGTCTGAGATCCTCGAAGATATTCAGTCCCGAAGAGTTGAGCGTAGCGGCGACGACGGCGACGAACCGAGGGGGCGCCGGCGATCGCGACCGCGATCGAGGCGACGAGGAAGAGGCGATACTCGTCGGACACATACAAGAAATACAGAAGGAAAAGGCTCTTCTCACTTCGACCCTGCCGAGCCTCACGAGAGCATCGTCGGACGACGATCTGTTGCTATCAGCGACCGATCTCGACGATGGATCTCTCGACGATCTTCTTCCACCTTCTGCCGGTAATTTTTATTTTGCGATCTACAATCAATATCGCTGTTGTTTTTTTTTTTTTTTTTTTTTTTTTTTTGTCAACGTGTCGACAAAGCTTGAAACAATGAAAATAGTGGTCGCAAATAGTTTTACTTGACTCAGTGCGAAAAATGGACTGCAGCACTCGCTTTCGCCTTGTGCTGCAAATTCACAAAGTCGTCAGAAAAAGTTTCATCCCACTAGTATCGTAAATTACTGTTTTGTAACACATGCGCAAAAAAATCGCTAAAAAAAGTCCCAGTTTTCGTGCCTGTAACGCATTGCGAAAGGGGAGCTTTTTATAGTAAGGCATGCGAGAAAAATACTGCGTATGCAGTATTAAATCATTGAGTTACTTTTTCGCACACTTTTTTAACACTAGTTATCTTTTCGCAAACTTTCGCCACGCTACAGGCATAATAAGTGAGACTTTTTGTGCACTTGTTACAAAAAGTACTATTACGTCTTACATCGAGCTATGGATTTTCGATACTAAATCTTATATCACCTCTCTTGCAGACGGTCTCGTGAGGAAGAAGAATATCCATCGGCAGAGTTCGACGGACAACTCATTTCCTACTATAATTAACGTTGACGAGGACATGGTAATGGTATGACGGGTGGATCGTGCGTCGGAGCAGCCATACCGTTGAGGAGAAGCGTCGGTTAATAAGGTAGTACGGTCTTTGAAAAAAAAAAAAAAATTTAACTAAATTAAAAACGAAAAAAATAGGCGTATTCAGAATCGCCTATCTTGCATTCTCATCCACGGTATGTCGGCGAGTCGTTAGTAATTTAACTGTTTAGCTAAAAAAAAAATGAGATTAGACGAGCTTAGAGACACGCGTCGACTGTGCCGTGCGGCCCGAGAGAGATTTTGAAAACCGATAGCGATCGATCGATTGTACATAAATATCGATCATCGCTGCACGTGAATCCGTCAATTTTTTTTATATATATATTTTTTTTTCGCATGACACTAAATGCGGATCAACGCTATAGAATGGTAAAAAAAAAAACCAAATTTCCACTCAAGAATATCGTTTATCGTTGAAGATGCATTCCTTATCGAAGACTGTTCGTTCGTGCGAGTATGCCCCAATCTCCCCAGGAGCTATACTCAAATGGGATATATTGACTCTTCGTTCGTTTATTCTTCTTCTTCTTCTTCTTCTCAATTATCGGTACGATCTCCTGATCTTGGATACTCGAATCTAGTATATACACATATACATATATATTCGGTAAACGTTGTCACCCTCGTTTTGTTAGGCAGACGAAACGATTTCCGACGAAATTACAAAAAAAAAAAAAAGCTGTATACTATATATATTTTAAAACACACACGTAGGTACCGCTCTCCTTCGTCCATATATTCGGTACGAGAGTATTATTTTTGTTACGCGCCAGATCGACTGATCTTTACACTTCGTTAGGGAAAAAAAAACAAAAAATATGATAACTGTGAATAGCGAGTCGTTGGAAAAGCTCGTTGGTCGCGATGGATAGAGTTAGGCGAGATGGAAGCGCGATTGGAAGGGCCCCTTTTTCAAGCGGCGATAGTTCCGATCTAATTTTTTAATAACTTTTCAAAAAATATATATATATATAAGAAAAAATAAATAAAAAAAAATTAACAATTCTATTTACCATTCGATTTTATCAATTTTTAGCGCTAGGTTAGCTACGAATTCGGTGTTACATTTGCTCGTGCGACGTTAGGAGTGTGATTGTAAAATTTTGAGATGACAAAACGAATCTCGTTAGGGTGCAATTTATTTGACAAGTGATTGAAAAATTGGATTGATCTATTTTTTTTTTTTGTTCGCGAAGTCAGAAGGACACGGGAGGCGACGATGAAGAGCCGGCGCGGATAATTGCTATCCCGAAGGCGCCTCTCTTAAAAAAAAAAAAAAAAAACCTCCCGTTGCGATAATCGAGCAGCGAAATACAGCTGGATTATCGAAAGCAGCAGTCGCTTAGCTCGCGCTCGCGGGAGACAGAGGGAACGGGTGGAGAAACGAGATAAACCAAAATCTAGCGTGTACATATTATTAGTATAAAGAAAAGAAAAAACAGACTATATATCTCGTAAATTAATCTGTTATTATTGTTACGTTTATGAGAGAGACAGAGACGTTACCAAGGTTATATTTCATCTGGTAGTATCGTTGGTAGGGATGACATTGCGATATTGCCTGACGGCGTATGCGCGTACGCGCAATTAGTCGACGTGCTTTTTTTCCCCAGTTATCGACCGATTTACCCTGTTCGAATACCGTTACCGTTTTTTTTTTTTTTAAACGAAAATCAATGTTTTTCAAACACAAACGAAACATAAAAAAAGCACATCTTTTTATCGTATGGCAAACGGTTTTTTTACTCGCGAATAGGAAGTTTTAGTTTTGGTATCTTGACCCTCCTCATCCCTCATTCGAATCATCCCTCGCTCTTACTTCGGCTTTTTTTTCTTTTTCTTTTTTTACTCTCTACGTTTAATGTACAATAAACGCAGTATCGCGCGTTGGCCGGACGGAGATCAATCAAAGCAATCCGCAAGGAACAAATAACGCGAACAAATTTATAATGAATTTTGTGAGTGATTCGACGAGGACGCTCGACGTTCGATCGATCTAAGTTAGGCAGAGATATTACATTTTTTTTTTTTTTTTTAAGTGACCAATTTAACCCAGTGCGAGAATCGTCGTTCGAACGAAGAGGCGGATTAGGTAGAACAGGCGCGCGCGCAGGTTGGATCGAAGCCGCGTTTGCTAGCTTACCTACGACGGGTTACGGTGGAATTCGCTCGCAAACTCTGATGTTTCTCGTTTACATACTGCCAATCGATCCGCGCGATTCCCGACAGAGCCAATTACGTTTAAACTCCTCAGAGACGTTTGTCTGTTTCCTCGCTCGTTCATCGTTCGTTTGCTCATTTGTTTAAGCGAAAATCACGTAACTACGAATTTATCGTGCATTCGATACACGACGAATATTTTCTACCCCGCCTGACGTATATCCCCTCCCCTCACCGGTCAACATTTTTTTTAGTGACTAACATTTCAGTCATTTTTATTTTTTTATTTTTGTTAAGTCGACCACACATCTACAGACGACAGTATCACGCAACTGTTCAACATCTCTATTTTCCATGTCGCTCCGAACAAATTTTTTTTACACATTTAATTTCCCACTTTTATTTGTGAATAGTCAAATTTTATAAGATATTTTAATCGGCCGCTGTCTGAGATATACATATATATATATCCACACACACACGTATATATTGTTTAAAAAAAAATTGTTTGGCAAAAGTTTTTGTGTGAACTTTGTCGAATTTGTTTTCTGTGACTATTCGCGTGTTACTAGGATTCGATATGCTAGATGTGAAGCAGCTGAAAAAACTGATACAAAGTAAAATAAAACGTTTATAGTTAAAGAACAAAAAAAAATACAAGTGGCTATTCAATTTTGTGTCGTCCATCGTCGTCGTCACGATCAACAAGGTCTACGCTTTTTATACTAGCGCGAAAAACGACGCGCGCACAACGTGCGGAACAGGAGAAATTCAGACTTTTTTTAGTTCTTCAGATCGTTCGTAGAAAAAAAAGCAGCGAGAAACTTTCCGTCGAATACTCTTAATTTTTTTTTTTTTTTCTCCATCTTTTCAGCAGTTATAGCCATGACACCGAGTTAGCGGCGAACCGAATAACGTCGACTCTGCACCGGCCGCGCCGGCGGAAATTTGTTCGTTATCGTGTTCCAGAAAACTTGCATATTTTTTTCCTCCGTATTTCCTATCCAGTGCTTGTATTTCTTTCAGTATTTTCATGCCGACGTGTATTGATTTTTTTTTTTTGTTTCGTTAACGAGTTTACACAGATCCATCGTTCGATGTACTTTGTCAATAACAACGGCCCGCGCACCTTGGCGATTGCCACGCGAATTATTAAACAGCAAAGCTTCAATGCAGTGTCGGTGCAGAGTAATTCGTAAATAAAGACCCGATGATTTATTGTTTATCCTTGTAGACACGATTGCCGAGCGACGAAATAATATCCTCAGATATATATGTTAAAAAAACAACAACAACCCCGGAGCCATCTTTCGAAAAAGCGCACCGAGATTTTTTTTTTTTTTTTTTTTTTTTTTCATCATCTGTTTATTGCTTTGAGGCGATCAAAAGAGGGTTGTTGGCGCGCCGTAGATAACTCACTTCTAGATATATTTGTTGTCAAGGTATAATCGTAACAGTAATGATAAAACAATAACTAAGCATTAACAGTACTATATATGCAAATATATAGATGTAAATGTAAAATCTCTATATAATGTATCGTTACACGAACGCATACGCTTCAATTGTGCAAGGTGCTTGCCCACAGTGACCCCACGTTCCAGCAGCCTGGGCGAACAATCGTTCTCATATCGTGATCTCGGTATCGTGGCTTTTCACATTGTATTCTTATCGGCCGAAGCGATTTGGGAAAACATCAATGATATTTTTATTTTTATCGTCACTGTCTTTTTCTGTGAAATTTTTTTTACTGAAATTACAAAGTAGAGATGTTTGCTTTGAAGGAGTAGAACCGCTTCTTGTGCTTCCTCATACATCCAGAAAAATAATTTATTCGTAGGGTGGCCCGCAAATTATTATTTATTTAATTCAAATAAATATTTATTTTTATTAAATGTATATTTGTTTGCGGGGCGCTCGCCGAATCAATTATTTTTCTGTGTGTAGAGGAAGCTGTTTTTTTTTACGCATTTACATCGCTACCATATTACAACTCTACCAAAATCTCCACCAGAAAGTAAAAAAACTCTACCAGACTTGAAATAAAACTTTACCGGGATTGAACTAAAACTCTACCGGAATACGAGGCTAGACGTTAGCCTTGTATTCCGGTAGAGTTTTATTGTAATTTCGGTAGAGTTTTATTGTAATTTCGGTAGAAGTTTATTGTAATTTCAGTAGAGTTTCATTATAATTTCGGTAGAGTTTTATTTCAATTCCAGTGGAGTTTTATTTTGATTCTGGTAGAATTTTTTTACTTTCTGGTAGAGATTTTGGTAGAGTTCTAATGCAGTAGAGTTGTGAGTGGTAGAGATGTAAATGTGCAATTTTTTTTCTTAGGTTGACTCAATAATAAAATTGAAAAAAAAAAAAAATCAAACATAGTTGGATACAATATCGTCGGTAGAATTATTCGGTCCTCGATGCTCTCCGAGCTCTCGCTTTGTCGTCGCGGAAAATTTGCACCTGAGTAACAAAATTCCTACGTACATTGATGCGAAATCTCTCGAGGCTCCTCGGCATCTCTGAAGCGCTTGTTCAAGCACATAGCGTACAGCGTGCACCGTACGCTCCATCAAAGTTGCGCATATTAACTTTTGTGCGAGGACGAGGAGCTTCGAGGAGTTTCGAGAGTTAAGAGAGGGAGATAGGCGTTGAGCAGCTGCTGCTCGTTCGGGGCCCTCGTGTCGCGCCCAGACGCGCGGTTTGATCTCGTGCTTAGAGCTGTTGATAGGACACGGCAGCGTCGGCTCCTCGTCGATCCCCATGGTCGAGATTCTCCACTCGCTCGGTCAATTTACAACGCATCGGCGAGCATAAAAATGTTCTCCGATCGAAACGCGCATCGGCGGTGTTTGAACCAAAAAAAAAAAGCACCTTACCCCGAAAAAGCGAATCCTTTTTTTACCGGTAGTCAGCGAATAACTTCTTTGGCCTCGTGCATTAAAACTTTTTTATTTCACAAAAGAAAAATTGGGCGTTCCTTGACTTTATATTATTGTTATTATTATTACAAATGCAACGGAGCCCTCTATGGAATCAACACTTATTTTATTTCGTTCGTAAAATGTATTTTTAATGATTTATCGAATTAATTCCGAATTGCATGGGCCTACACGAAGTTACGCGCGTTTAGAGTCGATCGTGATTTTAAATCGGGAGCTTAGAAATGTTTCAGCTATGATGGTTGATCGAGATTAATTTTTACAAAATTTCAATATGTCAAAGTTTAAAATTCGCATACATAGAACCCCCCCTCCCCCCCTCCCCCTGATTCGAATATACGACCGTCGCGCATACTTCTAAATAAAACCGCAAATACAAAAATTATGACATCGAAGAATCAAGTGAAATTGACTGATCACTGACATCAATCGTGCTAATAATAAATACTCTATTATAACAAACTCCTCAATCAGACGAGAAAAAAAAGCGCAACGAATATGATTTATCTCCCGAGTGTCATGCGCGGCGGTGCTGTACGCGAATTTCCGTGAAACAGAAACAAAATTAACATCGGCGACCATAAATTGCTCCTCAGAGCCCACTTCCGGTACGTCGAAATAAAAGAGAAAATTATTAATAAAAAAACAGAAGAAAAAGTAAAAAAAAGTAAATGAAAAAAGGATACAAGTAATGAAAAGCCACGATGCACGAGAACGAATTCGCGTGTTTCGCACAACGGCGCAGCGCGCCTTCTCGTAAATCAAATACAAAAAAAAAAAAACAAGAAAGAAGAAGTAAAAAAAACGAGGATGAGAGAGTGTATGCACGGATGTGTGAAAAAAAAAAAATATAGACCGAGAGAAAAAGAAGAAGATCGGGTTAACCCGCAGTAATAACCGAAACGTCGCGATATTATGCTCTTCCCGTCTGTGTCTTGGCGTTAAACTAAGCACGATATACATATAATGAATAATGAATTAAAAAAAATAAATAAAAAAAATTATAATATAAATATTATTTTTCTGCGAGCGTGTGTGAGAGGTGTGCAAGAGGGAGTGACTGTGTTACCAGGGACTATGTTATATAGCCTATATATACATGTATAAATAATAGATATGTGGTAGGCGAAACGTGAGTGTCAAGGCGTGGCCGGAAATTCTCCGTGGCTTCCGGCATTCGCGTCGGTGGCACGACTTTCGAGCCGAGCAATCTCATTCGCTATACAGTTTACTCTCTACTATTTGTGCTCCAGCTACGTCTTTCTTACTTAAACGCTCGAGGACGTGTTGCGTGCCGCGAGAAAAACAAGCGACTTTTATTCGTTAATACAAAAAAAAAAAAAAAAAAAAAAAAAATGAAAAGTCCTATTTAATAATAATTTAAGCCTCCGAGCCCAGTTACACTTGGACCTAGTTTTACTCGCAGATTTAAATTCTCCCACGTCGTGTCGAGATTTAATCCCAGCGCGAAACAATTTTTTTATACTCTCCCCTCTCCTCCCTTCCAATTTAAATGGCATTTATTACTGCGTTACGTTGATTTTTTTTTTATTATTATTATATTTTTTTTTACTTGAGACACGAGTTTCGTCGTGGACGAGTGTCGGAGTGATTGAACGATATTGTGTATGCGTCGTTGAATATGCCCGTGTCTGTGTGTGTGTGCGCGTGCCTGAGAGCAAAGATTCTTTTTATCAACGGATCAAACAGATCCGAGCTATATTAACTACGGTTCCAAGTTCGATCTTGTAAATCGAAGGACTTCAACTGTGACTCTCGACAAACTAAAAATATTATACATAAACACATAAAAAATAAATAAAATATATATATATATCTATATATATATATATATATTAAAAATAGTATAAATATTCTTTGGACTGACCAAAGACAAATTGCTCCCCTTTTCCCATCTTTCTTCGCCGGTCGTACAATTCTTCGTTCCCGACGCTCTCAGCATCGATGTATCGCCGAGTCTCCCGGGATTAATCGATTATCGATAAAAAAAAGAGCAAAAAAAAAAAGAGACATAGGAAGCTAAAGAAGGGCTGAGAAACGATAGACGGTGAATAATAAGAAAAGGAATACGAAAGGAGCTTCCGGATATTCGGAGAACTACCAGTGTCTCGGTTATCCGTCGATATTCGAAGCTCGAGCGTGAAACGATTCGACGATTGTACGACACGGCCTGTTCTCCCCGATTTCCGTTTGATAAAGATTGTAACGGCGGTTCGGCGGGAATGGTAATAAATATGGAGAGGGAAAAAAAAGTATGACGAACGCCCCCCCGAGAGTCACCGATGTACGATAGTGTCCGAACAAACCAATCCCACACGCATCTCTCAAACCTTTGTACACTATAATAATCCCTAGTTCGGAGGTTCAAAGAGATTCGATATATAAAGAAAAATAACTCGAGCAGCGAGCCTGTACAATTTGTGAATGAACGACAGAGCGAGAGATGAAGCGAGGTAAGCGAATGACGATACGTGCGAAGGGAACGAGTGGTATCAAACGTGAAATTGTGGACTCTTCGCGATTGACTGTAATTTTATATAATATTTGTAAGGCAAATGAAATATTATGTACAGCATACCTGATATTAAATAATAAGTAACTATCTTAAAAATCCACTTTGCAGCGTAGAAACCCTTCCAGCTTCGATGCAACTCTCACAATTCACGAGTCCATCCCGAAATTCCAAATTTTCAACAACAACAAAATATATATATGTATATGTGTACATAAGTATGCTCTGTTCTCTTATCTGCAGGTTCATCAAAGTGCGACTGATAAAAAATAGCTTGTAAGTGCATCAACCGAATAAAAAAAAAATAGATAATAAGATTTTAGCAAACGTACATTTCGATCTAGCGGTCGAGCGCGAAGCTCCTGATAGCTTGTGTTGAATAATTTTATACTATTTTCTTTCTGTTTTTATTCCGACAGTGCTGCGAATGTTGTTATATTTAGCATACTTTATCAATTGTTCAAAACTAGCGATCTAGTTTTTCATAATTTTATACCAACTATTTTTTTGGTATTTTTCACTCCAACCCTATCAAGTACAGTTTTAAATAATGTTATAATATTTATTTATTTTTTCAATATTTCTTCTCCGTCAGTACGACGTACTAAGAGTGTTGTTATATTTACGACACGAATTACTTCGGACAAAGAGATACTAACCATTGATCCAATTATTATAATCCAAAAATTATTGCCCCTGTAAGAAATGCACGAGAGCCATCCAGATCTAGTTTATAATAATTTTATACTAACTATTTTTTTTTATTTTTCACTCCGTCAGTACCACGTACTAAGAGTGTTCTTTTATTTATGACACGAATTATTTTTGACAAAGAGATACGCGCCAACGATACTAACCATTGACCCAATTATTATAATCCACAAATTATTGTCCCTGTAAAAAGTAGCCGAGAGCCATCCAGAAAACCACCATCGATTTGTTTCCGTTTCGAGACGGGTGCGCGATCGAGCGCGAAACAATTTATTGTCCTCCGTGGCTTGAAAAAAAATTTATGACTACTTGATAATTCCAGACTACTCGATAATCCCATCTCAAGACGCCACTCGATGCCGAATTGCCTTCTATCAATTATTCAAAACTAACGATCTAGTTTTTAATAATTTTATACCAGCTATTTTCCTCTGTTTTTTTTTTTCCTCCAATAGTATCAAGTACTGAGAGTGTTGTTACATTTACCACACAAATTATCTCGGCCAGACAGATATTAACCGCAGAAACAATTATTATAATCCAAAAATTGGCCCTGTACGAAGTGCCCGAAGCCACCCAGCAACAAATCGCCAGATCACTCGTCTTGAATAATTTAATACTAATTATTTTCTTTCTGTTTTAACTCGGACAGTAAATGTATAAACACCTTCTGAATATGTTGCTACTAAAAAAAATGAAAAAATTCTTTAAAAAAAAAACAGATATAAACATTAATGCAATAATTACGCATTTTCTACCGCATCATTAATTTTTATTAAATAAAATTCGTCAGAAGTTTGGTAACGGAAAATTTTTTATTCTTTAGGGAAAGCCAGTGGATTTTTTTCCGGTGGAAAAACGGCCACCATGTATTAACCATCGAACCAATTATTAAAATCCAAAAAAAAAAAATGATTGCCTAGGTGAGAAGCGTCCGAGAGCCATCCAGCAACATCGATTCGTTTGGGTGTCGAAGGCTGGTGCACGATCGTGCGCCAAACAATTTATTGTCCTCCGTGACCGAAAAAAAAAAAAAAAAAAAAAATTATGAAAACCCGATAATTCCAGATATCTCATCGCGATACGCCACTCGTGCCCGAATCGCCTCGACGATCGGGCAGTTTCGAATAACATCGAAGCTAAATCGTTCGGGAACTTCGGACTTCCTTGTCCTCACCCCATGGGCGTCCGTCAGTCTTTATCTCTCTGCGGCATCGATCATTCCAGCTCTGTCCAGTTTTACTCGTTACGGTTATAGTCTCGGGCGCTCGTCCGTGGCCTCTTCCGTTATATAGCGTAGATAAAAAGACGGAAAATCGACGAACGAGGAGCTCCACCTCTCGCTGGCTATCCATACATAGAGACACCAGTTCGCAAGGGATACGAGAAACGATAATGTCCCGAGAGCCAAGACAGAAATGAAATTCGGGTGATTTAACAGTTCGAATCTTGAGTTCTCTCGTACAATCGAGAGAAAAAGGAAGCAAACGGACGTCGGTAAATCGTGACCGAAAAATGGGTCTTCCCGACAGTGGCAGCGGCACTAGCATCCAGCGGGGCATATATACGTATAGCAAAACGCGGACGACTCGGCTCTCCTTTCATTCCCTGCATCGCCAACCCTTTTTACCCCAGTTCTTCTCCAGCCTCCGTCCGCCTGGATCTCCGTTCCCCGTGGACCGAAATACAGATATACACATGTACACATTTACCAGTGGTATCCGAACGGCCTCTCGGCAAGCGATGCGGAGAGATCGGGACTGCGAATAAATTGTCGTCAAGCTTGTCCCGATAGACGCACCGTTCTCTTCTCCTCATCCGCAAATACGAGACTTTTTTTTTTGAAAACAACATTTAAATAATTGTAAATTAAAATCTTCGAGCTTTTGTCTATCCAAAGTATGCCGAAGTATCTAGTCGGTTCTTTCTACTTTTTTGTTGTTGTCGTTTTGTTTATCTCATGACTTTCGGGAAGTTTATTGAGAAATTTCAAATCGGGGCGGCAGAGGGTGTAGTCCGGAGGATTATAATTAATACTAGCAGTTATGATGGCTCGAGCGTTCACAGTAGCTGTGTGAGTATCTGTGGGTATCCGTATGAGTATCAGAGTATCCGTTTGAGTATCAGAGTATCCGTTTGAGTATCAGAGTATCTGTATGAGTATAAGAGAATCCGTTTGAGTATCAGAGTATCCGTTTGAGTATCAGAGTATCCGTTTGAGTATCAGAGTACCCGTTTGAGTATCAGAGTATCCGTATGAGTGTAAGAGAATCCGTATGAGTACACTGATAAAAAAGTACAGTGGAATCAACCAAGATTCGGGCAGGGACGTTCAAATAAATATTTAGTTGGTCGAACAAAATATTTTAACGACTCAAAAATATTTTTGTGAAATCAACCAAAAAATGGTTGAGCTAATCAATTTTTTAGCTGTACCAACAAAATGTTTAGTTGAACGTCCTTGCCCGAATCTTAGTTGATTCAACCGTATTTTTTTATCAGTGTATCAGAGTATCCGTATGAGTATCAGAGTATCCGTATGAGTATCAGACTGACTATCCGTATGAGTATCAGACTGACTATCCGTATGAGTATCAGACTGACTATCCGTATGAGTATCAGACTGACTATCCGTATGAATATCAGACTGACTATCCGTATGAGTATCAGACTGACTATCCGTATGAGTATCAGACTGACTATCCGTATGAGTATCAGACTGACTATCCGTATGAGTATCAGACTGCCTATCCGTATGAGTATCAGACTGACTATCCGTATGAGTATCAGAGTATCCGTATGAGTATCAGCGTATTCGTATGAGTATCTGTGAGTATTTGCGATTATCTATGTGAACATCTGTGAGTATCAGTGAGCATGCATGAATATCTGTGAGCGTTTGCGAGTATTGGTGTGAGTGTCCAATTGACACGAACTTTATTATTATGTAGATAGATACTTGCTAAAACAAACCGGGGAAAGTACAGATATATATATACACACATTACTATACGATATGTACATAATACCAGTAGTATCCAGACGACCTCTCGAGACTGCGAATAAATAGTCTTGAAGCTCGCCCCGATAGGCGTATCGTTCCCGTCCCTGATCCGCAGACACAAGCTCCCCCTTTTCTCGAAAGCAAGTATGTAATAACAGTACATTTAAATCTTCGCCATTAGCATAAAATCGAATTTTTATCTATTCAAAGAAATCCCAAGTAGCGAGTCTTTTTTTTCTACTTTTTTGTTCTGTTTATCTTATAACTTTGGGGAAGTTTATTGAGAGATTTCAAATCGGGGAAGCCGAGGGTGGTCTGGAGAATTAAATTAATATAGTTGCTAAAACAAACGGGGGACAATTCTCGACGGTGATCCAATGTTGGCACGGGGACGTTGATCGAGAGACAACCGTGCAAGATCGAGAGGGCGGGGGTCGAAACTCGGGTTCTCCAATTTGAAATGGGGAGAAGCTTCAGGGAAGAACAATTCGAAGATTTCCGTCAGGAAATTCCGAGCACGGGAGCGAGCATTCTACCGGTCTAATCGAACAGAATTGAATTTTCAGAGCTTCCCCTGAAACGAGGAATCTTCCCTGACGGACCGGAGGAGTTGGGAGGGACTCTTTGGGGCTCTCACTGTACGACGCGCGAAAGCGAGTCGGGGTGATAATTAAGGCCAATCACGAACGGTTGGCGTTACTCGAGTCATAACACTTTTCTTTAAGGGGGGTCGGGAACGACTTAGCTTCGATCGAGGGAAAGTATTACCCCCGAAGGAGAGGATGGGGCAAAACGGAACGCTGTAAACTGTAGAAACGGGCCAAAATGGGGTACAGAAATATTTCGAGAAAAATTAAACGAATTTCCGACTTCTCTTCCCGGCTCAATATGGACAATTTTTACCATCGTTTCGCAGGGCATAGAAGAAACGATCTGATATTCGATGGAGAACGTGGATCAGTTTTGCCCCGCTCTCCCCTACGAAGGCCGTAAGCTGAAGGGACGGGGCAAAATAGGGTACCAAACATTTTTGAGAAAAATGAATCGAATTTCCGACTTTTCTTTCCGGGCCAAAATATACCATTTTTACCATCGTTTCGCAGGGCATAAAAGAAACGATCAGATATTCGATAGCGAACGTGGGTCCGTTTTGCCCCGCTCCCCCCTACGAAGGCTGTAAGCTGTAGGGACGGGGCAAAATGGAGTACCAAACATTTTTGAGAAAAATGAATCGAATTTCCGACTTTTCTTTCCGGGCCAAAATAGACAATTTTTACCATCGTTTCGCAGGGCATAAAAGAAACGATCAGATATTCGATAGAGTACATGGGTCCGTTTTGCCCTGCTCCCCCCTACGAAGGCTGTAGGGACGAGGCAAAATAGGGTACCGAACAAATTTTGAGAAAAATTTATCGAATTTCCGACTTTGATTTCCGGTTCGTAATGGACCATTTTTTACCAGCGTTTCGCAGGACATAAAAGAAACGATTTGATATTCAATGGAGAACGTAGGTCCGTTTTGCCCCGTTCTCCCCTGCGTTATAGCAGCGGGAGTTTTCTCAGTGCGGACAATAGTTTCCGTGAGGCGAGGAAGAAAGAAGGCAACTCGGATAGTAATTTTCCTGGCATAAGTCGGGCGACGGCCCTTTCAATGTTTTTCGCGAGCACGCTGGACCTGAGCTTACAGTTGCGGGGACAGATAACCGACCGCACGCTATCGTTCTTTCTCGCCTCGTGCGGTCCATCCCTCTTCATAACCGTGAGCTCGTTTTATCGGGGTTCTGGACAATGCGGGTCAAGCTTTTTGGAATGAAAATGCGGATAAAATATCAAAATGGAACTTGCTCCACCGGGTCGAAATAAAGACGAATGAAGCCATCGGGCTTCACCACATTTTATCTGCAGCCGTCGAGAATCGAATTTTTAACAATGGTACAGATTGTAAAAAAAATGGAAATGCGTGAAAAATTCGGTTGAATTTGAAATGACATTCTAGGCGTGAAGGAGTCGAATTCGCATTTTGTGACTTTGGACGATTGTGTCTTTCCAAAAAGTTTGATAACTTTTACACACAGTGAAAAAGATTTGTCCAATTAACAAAAATTTTCTTGTCAACAACGGCCAACAATTTTTGTTCACGTTAATTTACCTTTTTTCTTGCTATCGTGTTTTTATCAAACAAAATAATTGCAAAATTATCAAGATACCAATTATTGGTTGTTGGACAAAAAAATATTTCTTAATTGCCTTCCGTCGAAGCAATCGGGCTTCACCACATTTTATCTGGAGCCGTCGAGAATCGAATTTTAAACATTGGTACAGATTGTAAAAAAAAAATGGAAATGCCGAAAAAAATTCGATTGAATTTGAAATAAAATGTTAGGCATCGCGGACTCGAATTCGCATCTTATGTCTTTGGACCACTCAGTCTTTCAAAAAGGTTTAATTTCTTTTAAACAGAGTAAAGCAAGATTTAACAACAATTTCTTATTTACAACCATCAACAATTTTTTTCATATTAACCTACAATTTTTTTTTTTTTGCTTGCTATCGTATTTTCATGAAAAAATATAATTGCAAAATTATCAAGGGTATAATTATCGGTTGTTGCACAAAAAACATTTTTTAAATGCCTTTCGTTTATGTTGTCTCTTGGACGACCCGTTTTGCCCCCAGCTTTGTCAACTCCATTGTCGAAACATCGAACTATCGGCAGACAATCGTTTAACGCCGTCCGAGGCGAATCCGCCGAAGCTTCGCCATTTCCCTCTTCGAATCGATTTCGACGCTATGTAACAACTGGACCGTTATATAGTATCGAAAATTCAGCTTCGATTCAATCTCGTCATTCACCGATGTAATCTCGTTCTATCCTTCGATCTTGCGGCCGTCGCGTCACCATTGGGTAGCGTGGAAACCGCGTTCAGAAATACTTCCTCTGATCTTATCACCTACACTCTCGCTACACCCAAGAATTCAATAACCGATGCGCGCCAGGTTGCTCGTCTCTCGTGCCTCCCGCTTCTTCTTCTTCTTCTCCTTCGCCGACCCTCTTTTGCCACACTCGCTTCGCCTCCTTCAAAAATCTATCGCCGAGGAATCTGAACAATTCAGTTCCAGTTTCTTATCAAATCGACCCCGATTTATATATATATAGATTTAGATTTAGAGATATATATCCCGGAAAGACAACATTTATTATATATATATACGAATGACAAATGTACAGATTATTGATTGGTGAGATGACGAGAGTCTTAATCGGACTTTGAAAAAGAGCAGACGTCTGACAGTTTGCACTTGAGATAGATTGTGGTGATTGTAATTAATAATAGCCGCTCCAAAACCACATACGCGCGTTGTTTATTCCGCGTGAACGTTATAATATTCCGCGTGAACGTTATATAGTAGAACCTCGATTATTTATTTATTTATTTATTTAAATTTACAGGAGCAGCCCTTTTTACAATATTAATTACATGTCTATTGTGTGTTGCATAGTTCGATTATTTCGATTATCCGAATCAATAGGGATCGAGCCTGGACTGTAACAAAATTCGTACGACATTGAATGTACCAGATTGGACGTTTTTATGCAAAAACTGGTATATTAAATTTCATGTACAATTTTGATGAATAATTAATGTTCAGTGCATTAAAAATATTGAGAATAAGTATTCTCAAAGCATTACGTTAAGTGCAAAATAAAGTTATTTTCAATAATTTACTTACACTTCACTATTAAAGTACTATCATTTTTATAATTTCCTTTCATTTCAATGAAAATAGTAATTTGCGATACAAGTGCGGTAAACCGACCTTTATACGCATGCTGTGAAGTGAGGGAGCACTCGCCGTCGGCTCGTGCTCCTGTGGTACTCGTGGGGCTCGTGCGACTTAATTCATAGCGCGCGCATAAAGTTCGCTTTACCGCAACTGTATCGCAAATTATCATAATTTTTCAGCACAATTGTACATTAAATTTGACGTAACAGTTTTTGCAGAAAAAATCCCAGTTCGGTACATCAATTTCACATTTTTTTTTTTTGCTGCGTATTTCGGATTAATGATCGTTCGGATAATGGAAATTTGGAGACGAAAAATAACATACTTATACGTGAAACATCAAAAAGGGAGCGATGTTCCGATCTCGCTTCGAAAGAATTTCGAATTTTTTTTTTTTTCACGATATCCGTTTTTCACTGCATCCGTTCACAGGTGAAATTATTGTTCGTCGAAAACACAACGCACTCAACTACAAAACTATTATTTAATCACAAATAATTGTTTACATGCAAGGATATGAATATCTCTGCGCGTCGTCGAGAACTAATGCACTGATAAAAAATGCGATTGAATCAACGAAAGGTTCGGGCAGGGCGTTGAAATAAATATTTTGTTGATACAGCTAAAAAATTGGTTAGATAAAAAAAGATGTGATTATTTCATATATATTGCTCGACCACCTAAATATTTATTTCAACGTCCCTGCTCGAATCTGTAGTTGATTCAACCGCGTTTTTTATGAGTGTGAATACTGCGGGAAAAATCGACAAGTAAACGGTGTAAAAAACATTGTAAACAAATAGTGTTCGAAAATTAATGAATGGTATTGGAAGCTATTTTACATAAACTGTTTCCAAAACAGATATAAAATTTCAGAATGAAATTTTAATCCTTAATAAATTTTTTTGGAAATTTCAGACTAAAAGATTTGTAATTTTAATATCTGACATTTTTATTTCACAGAAATATCCATTAATATTCAATTAACGTAAGTAATGCAAGCTAATTTCACTTTCAATTATATTAAATGCACAATTAACTTTTACCGCGTACAGACGCTCGGTACAAGCTTGATGGCTTTCAACTAGGTAGCGCTCGACGATGAAATTACATCGAAATTTTCCGCCATGTTTCGCACAATAGAAATTCGAGTGACGCAAGTCGCAGTTCGGATAATGAACGGTTCGGATTACAGGAGTTCGGATAATCGAAGTTCTACTGTATAACACAAGCACATAATCCAGCATTTGTCCTCACCGTCCAAAATTTTCTCAACTTTCCCGATTACTTTATCCATTTTTTTTTTTTTTTTTACTATCATCTCGTCCGCGACGATGGAGACTACCAAGATATTAATAGGCATTATTCATACCGATAAAAGTTTTGCTGACCCCCTGGGGCTCCGAAAGCGGCCTCGGTTCGGAGCCGGCAGACTTCTTTGAAGGGTGAAAAGGCACTTGAGAGAGGATCGTCGAGACAGCGTTCGACCTTCCCTCGAGTCGCGGACTGATGGAGGGGTCAGGTTCAGGTCCCCTCCGTATTTTCACCTACTTCCTTCCAGGCATCCGTCACAAGACCATAAACGACAAAAAAAAATGGCAAAAAAGCAAAAAAAAAAAAAAATGGCAAAAAAGCAAAAAAAAAAAAAAAAATGGCAAAAATAATGAAACCACCGAATGAAAATATTTTCATAGTCAAGCCGTAGACGCGCATACCGCTAGAACGTCCTGAGGATCTTCGCTCGGTGGTCGTTGATTCGTCCGGCCGACTACCCTCTCAGCGACCCCGGCAAATCCCACGGCGACCTTGTTCTTATTTTTCCCAGAGTAAACCACCGCCGATCTACGTGGCTGGTAAAAATATTCGAGAAACTTTATTCTCGTTCCAATCTTACTTGTTGTTGGTTGTTTTTTTTTTTTTCGTTTTTCTTTTTTTAATACCCTCCGCCCCCGGCCGCCCCCTGGTACCCTATCGGCCTCGTTTATGCTGAGAATCTGTAATCGATCGGCGGTGCCCGTTGTCGGTACGATGAGGAGGAGGAGAGAGCTGTATCAACGGCGGCGAGAGAGAACGAGCGTCTGCGCGGCACGTAGACGTCGACGCAGACGCCGAGGCTGGACGCCAGGTCGATAGTCAAGCCCTGGTTAAACTCCCCGAGCAAACTTCGACGATGTGCTGCCGGTGTGCGACTCTCTCTTCACCCCTGTACTCGCGGAGCCTGGAACGCGTGTAAGAGAGATGAGATGGCTCGTATATAGAAATAGAATGACGCTACATTACATATATATTATATATATATATGTATATATGTATAAAAGACTCTCTATATATATATATATATAATACTATATATATATAACGGAGTATGAGTATATGGAAATAGAAACACAGTACATAATGTGCGACGCGATATAGGACGGTTATATGTAAAGGGAAGAGGCAAAAGTGGAGAGATAGAAGGGGGTATGATACAAACAGAGCACAATAAGGAGCGAGATGGGACGACTCGCGGCTCGGCGTTTCCTCTTTTCTCTTTTAACTTAAAAAAAAAGAACCCCCTCGAGGGAAACCGAGAGACAGAGTGAGAAAGATCGTTGCGTCGACGAATTAATTACGAAGCGATTCGTATGCCTCGTTTAATGGTGCTTCCGTCGTGAAAAAACCAGGTCGAAGCGACGGTCCACGAGGATGGACTCTCCGGGTCTCGATACCGCGCAGCCCTCATACACGGACCGGTGAGCGAGCGGGAGAGTCGCGCGGAGGGATAAATTTTCTTAGACAAAAAGAAGCCCTCTCGGTTGAAGCCGACGGGACTTCCGGTTATTATATACATTTGTATGGTTTATATAAATGAGATATGAAATTCATATTACATGCACAGCGCAATTATAATTACCGGATGAAATTGCCGTTTTCATTTTTTTTTTTTTTTTTTTTTTTTTTTAATTTCATTCAGTTAATTGGGGCTTTCAAATGAGTATTTGTGGATATTTAATTGGACCAAATACTTTAACGTGTTCCGTGCGAATTTCGAGGGCGTCGGAGGGACCAACATTTGTAGATCGCTCGATCGAAATGCGAGGAGCTATATTTGAAATGTAAAATTAGTGAAAATTGATCTAAAGCGCATTTCAATCCCGCCTTCCCCCCTCCTCCCCCCCCCCCCCCCCCCCCCACCGCGCCGACCAAATCGGCTCATTCGATTTTTAATGAACCGACTGATTACTCGGGAGTTTTCGCCCCCCACCGAGTGGCAACGGGAGTCAACCGGTTGGATGTTTCAGACCGGTAGAGCGAGAGAGAACTAAACTCAATTTTACTAACGCGATATAGAGCAGGCACTCGGGCACCGTCGGCGCTTCGTTTGAGCAGGACCGACGTCTCTCGATTTAACTACGTTTTATCCCCTCCCTCTCCTACTCGATAAAATAAAATCACGGAGAAAAGTGGCAAACATTGTTTCCCCTCGAGAACTTTTTTTTTTCATTTTTCTTTTCACCGTTGTTGCATTAAACTTCGTAAATGGTCGTTGTTGCATCAAACTTCCGCAGGCCTCGAGGTGAGAATCGACCAAGTTTGAGGGCGAAACACCTCGGTGGGCTTTTGTCGGAGTCGTGAATTTTTATGTTCACCCATTCGAGATAATTCTGTTTGCTCGCTGCAACTGCCGCGATCGTTTCGGGTCATCGCTGTAACGCTGCGAAAATAATTAAAGGGATGTAGGGACGCTGCATTTTTTTTCTTTCTTTCGTCCCTTAATCTCTGTAGTACGCGTGCAAAGTTAATCCCATCCGCGAGATTTCGCTAATCACTTATTCGAAGCACTGCCAATCTTCTCCGTTCATCGATTTGGAAAACGATCTTTGTTCTTTTTTTTTTTATTGCTCAATGGAATTGGACTAAACTTTCGGAAAGTTCGTTGCTTTATTAATGAAACGAGCGGTTATGTTGGCTCGCGCGCTCGCAGTATCTCTGTGTCTGTCAGTGTCTGAGTTGCGAGTATCCGTGAGTATCTGCGAGTACCTGTGAGTATCTGTGAGTACCTGTGAATAGCTGTGAGTGTCCGTACGAGTGTCTGTTAGTATCCGTGTGAGTATCGGTACAAGTATCTGGGAGTATCGAGTATCTGTGAATATCTGTGAGTATCTGTGAATATCTGTGAGTATCTGTAAATATCTGTAAATGTCTGTGAGTATCTGTGAATATCTGTGAGCATCTGTGAGTATCGGTATAAGTATCTGGGAGTATCGAGTATCTGTGAATATCTTTGAGCATCTGTGAATATCTTTGAGTATCTGTGAATATCTTTGAGTATCTGTGAATATATGTGAGTATCTGTAAATATCTGTAAATGTCTGTGAGTATCTGTGAATATCTGTGAGTATCTGTGAGTATCGGTATAAGTATCTGGGAGTATCGAGTATCTGTGAATATCTGTGACTATCCGTATGAGCGCCTGGGAGTATCGAGTATCTGTGAATATCTGTGAGTATCTGTGAGTATCTGTGACTATCAGTGTGAGTGTTCAATCGACATGAACTTCATTATAATGTAAATATTGGCCATTCAATACTGTCTTTTTTTTAACCTGCCGAATCGGAAACGCTCGATGCTTGAGCAAATCTCGTGCGTTATTTAAATAACGCACGAGATTCGCTCCAATTCTTAGATGCACCATAGATAATTTGAATAATGCAGGCTAATCAGGGAGAAGGTTATAAAAATAAAAAAAATGTATATCAACATCGCCGGATGAAGGTCCCCTTCGTCAGAGCGGAGCGGCGGAGTGGAGGGTCACAGAGATCCCGCAATTTCATTTTACGTGTAACTCTAGCCAATTTCGAAATGCCCGATTACATCGACCTGCAGACGACAGTCATATAATTTTTATGAATTCTGTCCGACGCTTTATACTCACTTCCTCTCTCAAAATTGGCACTCCCTCGTTCCTAAGAATTGTTAATATGTCCCCCGAGACGATTCTCACCAGCTGACGAAAAATCTGAGAGATGTAGAAGCCCCGGACGGAGATCGAACTTCGCCGCGGCAATGCTCCGCTCTGGCAATTACATGAATTCGAACTCATCAGCGTGAAACATTGAAAAACGAAGAAAAAAAAGTCGAAATTATAAAAGAAAAAGATTTAATCAGCGCAGAATTATTAGCGGCCTTCGGTAAATCTTTCATTTCACGGACCGAAAAGATATTTAATTTCTCCGATTGATCTGTAAGCAAAAATAAAAAAATATAAAATTCATGATTTACTAATTGAAAAAAAATGTATATAACGCAAAAAAGAAAAATCCATTATTAAAAATATGTTAATCGACGAGAAGGACGCGTTGTGTTATGAAGCTTCAATCTGTAAAGCATGCTCGGCGAGAGCATTGTACGACCTTTCGACCGAGTTTCAACCCCCCGCCCCCGCCGTCACCCAAGTCAGCGTAAACTCACGTTTCTTAACCGAAGCTTTTATATTATCGCGTTGCACACACTCGTTCTCGTTAAAAATCGATATTTTAGTATCTATTTTAAAAGCCGATCACGTGTCGCGAGTGTACATGAAGTAGAGGATGAATAAAAAAAAAAAAAAATCCCGCGCGATAGTGGTATCGCACGTGCGAACGTGAGGAAGAGGGAGAGAGTGAACTGCGGTCCATCGCTTACGGTCAGTAAAGTCCTCCGTTCCTCCCAGGTTTCCTCCGTCTTCGGCGCTTGTTCGCGCCCTTGGAGCGTACGTGATTCTCTCTCTCTCTCTCCTCGGCTCCGCGCCCAGTTTGTTTACGAGCCGAGCATCGAAGCGGATTTCATCGATGGGGGATGGTGTAGGAGGTTCACTCGATATAACACGTCGCCCAAGGGCTGTGTCGTCGAGACTCCACTCCAAGGGGGCGGGAGGGAAAGGGGGTGGTGAATAGAACGTTGCGGCTCCGCCGCGAAGAAGCGCCACAAAAAAAAAGCTCGCCGCTCGAGCGACGAAGCAGAGAAGCTCGGTCGGCGAGCTTGGTTCATCGGAGCTAACTTTCATCCCCCGCAGCTCGCGGCCCCAGCCTCTTAGCTGACTTTAAATCACGGAAATCGGAGATCCCTCGGCGCATCCAGCACCCTTCGCTCCGCCGACCCGAGAATCGATCCTTGCGGTTAGCTTCAATTTTTTTTATTTACTTTTTTAGAAATAAAAATCCAGGTCTCCATCCCAGTCGACACTTTCGGCTGCAACGTGCAGGATGGAAAGTCTGGAAACCAGAAAATCTCCCAACCGTTGAGATGTTTGGACTCCATTTGAGATTGAAAGGACGAAAAAGAGGGTGCGTGCGAATGAGCGGTGAGGCGAGTTGGACGAGAGGGTCGAAAAGAATCGAGGTCGTAGGGTCCAAAAAAAAAATGCGCCATAAATCCCGCGAAAAAGATTACAGGGAGTGAGTGAATGGTCTGCAAAAAAAAAAAAAAATCCCAAACGTTGCGATTTGCGAACTTTAATAAAGATAAAAAAAATAAGAAAAAGAGGGTGCGTGCGAATGAGTCTCGAAGCGAGTTGGACGAGAGGGTTGAAAAGAATCGATATCGTAGGGTTCCAAAAAATATGAGATAAATCTCGCGAGGAAGATTATAGAGGGTGGCGGGGGGGGGGGGGGGGGGGGGGGGGGTGAGAAAGGAAGACACGAAGGAGGATTAAAGGGGGGGGGGGGGGTAGCTGGTCGAGTATAGCTGGTCGAGGGGTTTGCGGGGAGGGTTACGTAGCCGCACGTAGAGACCGTCCTCCCCCCGAGTTAACGTCCGAGGAACATAAATATCGTCGTGGAAGCAGGACGTTGAACGTCGAGAAGCCGTTGCTGCACATCTGGCGCTGTCGCCATGAATATAACACGTTCCCTCACCCTTTCCTTTCCTTTCGGGTTTTGCACCCCCGCCCGTCGCAACTTTCTCTTCCTCCGCACTCTATGTCCTCCAGTGCTTTCGAGCTCTATCCTGTTTCTCCGCCGTTCTCCGCTCCTCCGTTCTCCCCCGGCCCCCCTCATCCGACTGCCGGGCAGGACCCGAGAAAGTTTCATCCTGTTTTGCACCAGGGACATAGTTCGGTATCGCGGAGGCTGCAGCGAGACGGGAGCCGGAGAAGCCGAGGCTCTGCTGTCGTGTCGCATGGTCTATCCAGTCACTAGCCTCGGACAAGGGTTTCCACGGTGCCTGCTGGCAAACCGGTGTAGGTACTCGCCAACAAGCCAGAGGCATGAGATATAGAGACGAGAGGTGCCTTCCTCTTAGCCCTCCCGCACTGTGTTACGTGCGGAGTCTATGAATGTTGGTTAACTGCTAATACCATCGCTACTCCTGTTAGCGCTACCGCCACTGTCGGTCAGGCAACTCCGACTGCCACTTATCGCAGTAACAAGCGCCTTAATCATATTCGGCGATAGTTCTGCATACCTGCAGGCAAAATTTATAACGATCAAACTTGTAATGGCACTTTTGAGCTCGCGAGGTTGTTCCGGGAAATGCCGTAGGAACCAATTGGATGTTTGTTTCTTTTTCCTTTTTTTTTATTCACCACTAGCGAAGCGTGGTAGACGATAACGTTTTTTAGCCCTCCGACCTCGTTTCTGGTTCGTGTCGAAGGGATCGGCGGCAAATTTTTCTCTTTCAACACCTCTTCGTAGAAGCAGCGATTTTTGTTTGTTTGTGAACAATGATATCTGCTTTTTTTTTATGGGTTTCTGGTCCCTTTGCGCTCCACTGTCGCCTGGGTGCGTGGACTATTGTGTAGCCCTGACCCGATTGTCGCGCGTTGCATTCCGTGCTCCTCCTCAGACTCAGACACAACCGACAGGCATTATTGATGTTTTCTCTTTTCGTGTATCTTTGACTTCGCACCAGCTTCTGCGACTTGTCAACTTTCTCGGGATTACCGGTTGCTCAGGGTGTGCTGGTAACTCGTCTTCCTCGTCCAGCAGCAACCCTACTGTAGCCACGCTACACTGGAAAAAAAAGATCAATGACTGAAATAAAATTTGCCTGCGGGCTGCCAAAGAAAAAAAATTATTACTTCAATTCTACTTTCAAGCCTTGCAATCGCATACGGGATTGATCAGTTGACACGTCACTTTGTCAGTCTTGTCGTCGTTGTTTCAATATCATATGGAATTGTAAGAATTGAAAGTAGAATTGAACATTTTTTTCTTTGGCAGCCCGCAAGCAATTTTTTTATACAGTGTAGGGATCGCCGTCAGCCTCTTCGGAGCCCCGTTTGAGGAGGTAAGGCTAAATATTCTAGGATATCGCCTGGTTTCCTGGAAGCACAGGTTACGACACACCATACTACGATGCCGTGTAGCCCTCGGTACGGTAGTTTACACTCTGGCTAGAGATGGCTATCGCGGAACGACCAGTCTGGTGCACAGACTCGGCGCCCCGGGCGACGGGTAAGCTACGTCGCCTACGACGGAGATATCTTTGCTTTGCTATAGACTCATGAGAAAAACCAGGTGTCCAGGTGAGACCCGATACATTCGTGAACATGAATTTTTTTTTTTACAACAGAATAGAGTACGGTTTCAAGGTGTTAAATTAGTCGTAACGTAGAAATCTAGTTAATTCGCCCGCACAGGTTTCATCGATATCGCATGAAACCCGTATATCGCAACTCGCTCGCAACTCGCGGGTCGCTCGTTGCTCTGTGGAACGGTGGCACGTACGATCCGCGAGCGATAAGATTCAGCTGTTCCGATGCACGGTGACCACGCACAGTAGATTCGCATCTCGCACGCGTGACTCGAATGAAACGGTCCATTGCCGTTTTCTCACAGCGATTCGTAGGAACCAGTTGGATGTTCAATCTTTTTTAGTGGACGATAACCTTTTTAGCCCTCCGGTCCGGTTGCTTTTTCGTATTGAAGCGATGAGCGACAAACTTCTCTCTTCTAGCACCTCTCCTCAAAATGTAGCAATTTTGTTGGGGTTGCGATATCTTTGCCTTGCTATATGGTTATGAGAAAAGCGAGGTGTCTATACGTACCGTGAAGGTGTCTGTATGTATTGTATTGTATTGTATTGTATTTTATTGAGTCCTGAGATTTCTCCCCTGAGGACCTATGCGGTACAGGCTACACATAGCGGTTTACATAAAATAGGCTAGAAAAAAAAAAAAAAAACATAAGATAAGGAAGGCAGAACAAAGCAGTCGATTACATAAAGTAATGTAGATTAGCGCTTGATATGACAGCGATACAAGCATAGCGGTAAAATTAATTATTAAAAATTATTAACACTTATTAAAAATTAAGCGGTAAAGAATTAATAGTTGCAATTAATAATTAGTAATTAGAATAGCTATGTACTGTACCTTGTTCGAAAAAGTGTCCACGGTTTGGGAACATCATCATTTTTCTTCGACAGAAAAGAGACTTCGGTCCCATGGGACTAAATTAGCCGTAAAATAGAAATCCAGTTAATATCTCGTCACCGGTTTCCCGATCAGTTTGTCAGTGTCTCATATATTTGCGCTTTTTACGTCCGGACGCGCAAGTCGCTCGTTGCTTTACGGAACGATGAATTCGGAGTGCGTATTCTTCCGCCCTATCGAGGGGTTGCTGGGTCCCCATCCGGCACGTACAATCAGCGAACGATAAGATTCAGCTAATCCGATGCACGGCGACCACGGTAGATTCGCATCTCGCACGCATGACTCGAATGAAACGGTCCATAGCCGATTTCTCACAGCGGTATCTTTGATCTACTAGTATAGCCTTATGAGACAAAAACTGGTGGTCCAGGTGATATGTCGTTCGGAACAGTGTACAGCGTTCCTGAACATTATTATTTTATTTTATTTTTCAAAAGAAAACACACTTGACTATCAAAGAGTTAAATTAGCCGTAAAGTAAAAATTCACCAATTTTCCGATCAGTTTATCAGTCCGGACGCGCAAGTCGCTCATTGCGTTCCATTGCTCTATGGAACTATGAATATGACTCTGAAGATTTCTGCATGTGACCGAATTTCATCGAGTTATAACGGCTGTACGTAGCGTCGCAAAAACTTTGCTCGTTGAAGTTCACATGGAGAATAAAATTCTACAAATGAACAATATTTTTCTCTCCCTAAAGCCGTGGATTGATAGAGACTCGCCAAAGATGAAATTTGATGACATGCAGATATCTTCAGGGTCATCTATGAATTCGGAGTGCGTGTTCTTTCGCTCCCCCGAGAAATTCCTGGGCGCTCGCTCTCCGTCCGCCGCATACGATCCGCGAACAATAAGATTCAGCGCTCCTTCGATGCGCGGTGACGATGCACGGTGACCACGCACAGTAGATCCGCGTCTCGCGGGCGTGACACGAATGAAACGTACCATTGCCGTTTTCTCACGGCAATTCCATTCTCCCCCGCCGCCCGTCGACGGAACGGCGAGGCGGTCCATAACTCCGACTTGCCGTCCGTGTTTACCACATATAAAGTCGATGCTGCCTTATTACCGCGGGTACATCCCGTACGTGGAAAAGTTTTTCGCTAGATAGCGCCAATGAATACGAACGGGCAATGATCGTAAAACATACGCGCTCCCGAGGGCCGTATAAAAACGTTATTATCCCCGTTTTCCACATCGTCTCCCCCCCCCCTCCCACCCTCTCCCGTCGCCAAACCGTGGCGTAAAAATTTTTATGTCCCAGACGTTATTTCGCCTAACAGAATTTCGCTCGGCGTACGGCGAATACTCGAAGCGATATCTCTTAAACCGGTGAGTATCAAGTAAAAATGATGAACAAACGGTATGGCGCAAGATTTTCCACTTCATACTCTCGTATACCGGGTCTATTGCGTTATACATCACCCTCGCCTCTTTTATTCTCCTCGTGGAATCTCATTCGTTTCAATTCAACGTTAAAACAAAACGATTCCGAAGCCCCCCACTCCCCCTCGGCCGCTTCTCATTCCGGCAAGTAAATTTGCTCGTGCAACGCCGCCGCGTCTGCGGCCGCGTCCGAGGAGAACTTGTCCAACAATATCTCAGGGAAAAGAAATATACCGCGGCGAAACCGGAGAGAGTAGAGAAACAAGATAGAGAGCGGATGGAGCGAGTCTCGCTCTCTCACGTCTCCGAGAGACAGTCGGCACGAAGATAGAATAGAGATGAAAGAACGAGAGATCGAAAGCGACACCGCGCCATCCCTCTTCGTTCCGTTTCTCCCGCAACACGAAATTTCATTTATTAATTTCCTCTCCCACACCGAACTGCCTCTCTCTCTCTCTCTCTCTCGTCCGAAGGGCCGCAACTTTTCCCAACGTTCTCGAGAAAACGAGCCTTCCAGCTCCGGTTATCTCTCTCGCCGTCCGACGCCTTTCCTCGTCCCCCCCCCCCCCCCTCCCCCCACCTCCCTCCGCGCATCTCCACCCCCGGCCGCCTCTTATTCTGCTAGACGTAGCCGGTAGTAGTCGTCCCTTGTACCAGCCATCCTTCGTCTCGGGGAAATATACATGTAGTTATCTCTTCGGAATGGAGTATGAGCCCCGGTACGGTGTAGTCGTGGTAGCGGAATGGTGACTAGGCAACCAGCCAGTACAAGCCATCCCCCGGTGTTCAACCCCTCTCGCGCGCGCTTTACCCAGCGGGCTCGGCGCTCGCGAAGGGTGACGGACCCGGTGAAGCCAGCCACAAACTAATTACGACCCCGGGCGCCGTCGAGAGTGCACAGGCGAAGAAGTACCGAACAGAGATGGAGCGAGACAGAAAGGGGGGGAGGGTTCGTGGGCGGGGAGGGGGAGGAAACATCCACCCCCGTCCAGCCAGCGCGAGGGAGACGGTGAAAGCCACAGATTGCTTGGAAACGAGGATGCGAGAGGGAGAGTCAAAGAACCGAGCGAGACGGATGAAGAGAAACGGATAAGTGGTCCGGAGAAGAAGAGGACGAAGAAGAAGTTCAAGATTGAGAGTAAGAGAACCAACTAAAGCAAGAAAAAGAAAAAAAAAAACACTAACACAAAAAAAAATTGAGAAAAAAAAAAAAAAATACAAAGAGTACGAGGAAAATGTTGCTGGCAGAGAGTCCCGAATGTAGCGCCGAAGCGGGCGCCTCTTTTTTGCCCACCGAAGATTATCGCATTGCGTAGACGTATATGCATGGATAAAAAAAAAAAGTCCCTCGAGACATCCTTACGTGCGACTTTCGTTCTATGATAATTACAGCACTCTGTAGCTCTGCAGAACAGACGAAAGAGTTATTTCCGTCGATAAATAAATAAATCTTAAATTAATAATAATAATAATAATAATAATAATAATAATAATAATAATAATAATAATAATAATAATAATAATAATAATAATAATAATAATAATAATAATAATAATAATAATAATAATAATAATAATAATAATAATAATAATAATAATAATAATAATAATAATAATAATAATAATAATAATAATAATAATAATAATAATAACAATAACAAGAAGGCGAGCAAATATAACGATTCGTCGGAAAGGGTTGAATGCACGTATTTGTCTTAGCCTTAGTTCCGTAAGCAGGCGCGCGCTATTGAAACCGTAGCCGAAATTGTAGCAGATTTACGGAGAAATTGTAATCAAGCAAGCTAAGCGTTATTATCACATTTGGAGTACATCGGAGGAGGCTGAATAGAGTAAGTGCTTAGTTGTAGACGCTTGATTATATATGACTGTATATTGATCGTATACATAATATGCACATAAATACACGTTTATGTACATATATGTATGCGTATATATACGAAGCTATTTGGTCCGTAGCTTCGGTGTTTACTCGCAAAAGCTCTCCGGGCCACATCTCCCTATTGACTGTCCTCGAGTGGCGAGAAACTCGAAACACCTTTGCATAGCTCAGTCGCTCTCTCGGCGTTCCGGTGTGTACGCGCGAGGGAGCGTCGAGTATTGTTGATTCGCCACCGCGACGTCTTCGCATCGTCGCCGGCAAGTTCTGAATTTCTGTCGAAACGTTATGCACAAATATAAGCATGAGAATCTTGCATCGAACGAGAGAAGAGACGGGCGTTCCGTCGGGCGCGCGCGGACGCAATTAAATCCACCGAGGACCTAATTCGGGGGAAGGCCGGCTCGTGCAGGAACTCGGTCGCGTCTCTACGAGCCCATGATGCTGTGTTCCGAGCGAGCTTAATTAAACTCCCGAGCTCGCTGGACGCGACGACTGCCACGGGCGATTTATAATCCTACCGATGATTAACGCGCACCTATCGAACAGCCTACTGCACACTGTTTCGTATTTACCCGGTGAAACACCGGCGTTCGCTAGCCTATGGCAGCGGAGAATCGGACGAGAAAAACTGAAACACCGAAAGCGTATGTTGATGACTAGAAAAAAAAAAAAAAAAAAATAATACAAAAAAATACAATACCGAGCGAGTCTGGTGGGGCGAAATAGCGAGGGAAAGCAAAAATTTCGGCGGAAATTTTCGTTCAGGATCCTCCATGACGGTTAATTTATTTTCTAGCTTCGAAAAAAGCCGAAGAAAGGAACTAGCGAAAAAAAAAAAAAATTGAGGGCGCGCTCGCGCGTGGTTACGTGTACGTCGAGAGGCGCGCATGTGTGCGCACACACGCGAATACGGTGGGTGAACGATACGTGAGCGTAACAAAGAGGAAAAGAAAGACAGCGAGGAACGGCGAGGCCCGAGGAAGAGTGACGGCGCGCACGGGGGAGAGAAAGCAGCTCTATACAGCACGAAACGAGAGAGCACAACGAGTCGCGCACAAGGAGAAAAGAAAAATGAGTTTTCGAGTGTCAGGACTTTTGCTACTGGATTGTAGTACTTCTCCGCTGTTTCGCGCTGTATTATATACGGAATAAGAGGCGGGAGAGATACCTCCGAGCGTTCTCCCGGGGAATCTCGAGATACAATTTGTAATAAGCGTTATTATCCGGGACCGGTGTCCCGTCGCTGCGTTGTAACACTCGGACAATTTTTTTTTTAATGACTACACTATTTTCCTCGGGATTCGCGACACAGAAGGATAAAATGTATTTCGTGAATTGAACAATATCGCAACGAGAACGTCGCCCGAAGAGTCGGTGAATATTTATGTATCTTCGCGACAACACGAACCAATCCTCGTATGCGAAAAGGAAAAAATAAAAAAAATGAAGGTAAAAAAAATTATCGCAAAAAATTGATGAGAAAAAAGAACGTCAATTGATAAAGAGAATCGTATTTATTCATAAAACACTGGACTGTATATACTGAGAATAAGATAGTTATTTATACAATACGGAATAATTCCCTGAGGGAAGGTCTATACGTATACTTTCCGTTGAAGTGTAGGTATTTAATTTTAATTATATTTGCTATTATCATTTGCGATTGCTGTCCTAACTATGCGATTTATATAACTAAGCGTTCCCTCGGGGAATTATCTTTTACAGTAGAAAGTGTCTATGATTTTTCTGACTATGTAAGTTTTATTTCAGTGTATATTTTGTCGACAAAAATATGCATTTAAAAATGCTCTTTTGTCGACAGCTAGCGTTGTGAGACGGAGATGTTCCCAGATAGAAAGCTGACGGCACGGGGTCTGCTCGGTACCGGCACAGGAACGCACGCCGCGCTCGCACAATGCGGATATGCGCGTCCGCAGGTGACGATATTGTGACAGCACGGCGTGTTGAACCCAGAATCAGCCTGTACTGTTCCAGCCTCGTATGGGGAGTTCCACAGTCTGGACGTGAAGCTCCACAGCGAGCTAGAACGATCTAAGCAGCATTCGCTGGTATCAAAACGCCGGGACGTCACAATATCGGCACCTACGGACACACATATCCGGATTGGACCGGCACGGCGTGTTGGTTGTTACGGTTGTTACGGCGAGAAAGACAGTACAGCGTGTTCACCCTTCACGTCCCGCATCCTTGCTCAACGAGGACCTAGAATTTGCCGAGAGGCAGCCTTCGAACCATTCGACTAATAATGTCCTAAATATATAAGCGGATAAAATTATATATGAAAAGATATAATGATAAATTCCGCTTAAAATGTCAGATCACTTAACCGTCACATATTGCGACGAATATAGAGATGAGGATGGAACGAGACACACGATATTACATAGACGACCGGAATAGCTAGGTATGACAAATGACAAACGTACAGATTATCGATTGACTAGATGACAGGAGTCTTGATCGGACCTTCCGAGAGAACGGACGTGTGACCGTTCGTGCTCGACATATTTAACAAAACGTAATTACAATATAAATTTTAACCACGTCAGACCACTCCATCTTTCACCACACTTCAAATCTGACCTCTCGTCGCCGGAATTCTCGATATCGAAATATACGTCCCTTTCCGTGAACGACAGCGTGATCGGAGCAGGGAATTTTATGAAACTCACTTAATAATATAAATGTAGTCAAATTTTACTCATCTTCGATTTGAAGTACGCTTCCTCGGTGGCTCTTTCTTACGTCTCTGTGATTCGCAGAACTCAGAGACGTGGCAGACAATCAATCCAGGCGATGTTCCAATAAATTTGATCGGTCGGCCGCACCGATCCGGGACGTCCGACACGAAGCTGCCTCGCTGTTTCCCGTCACATCATAATCTTCCCGCTGCACGTGTTCTCGACGCGACGTTCCCAGAGTAGGGTTGCCGATTTTAAACCGATCAATCACACAATCGATCTTTACATAGCAAGTAATCGATTATTTGCATCGATTCTTACTGAATCGATTCGTCACGTTCAAGATCGATTCCGCGGTCGTGCAATCAGTGCATCAGTTTAAATCTTACAAGTGAGATTATTCAATTATTCATTTATTTAAGAGAAGCGAAATCAAAATTTCGCTTCTCTTAAAATAAACACATGACTCTCGTCGTATATCGAAAATATTTGTACTATGCACAACTTCGTAAATGAGGCAAAATAATAAAAAATACTAACCTCATTTATACACCCACGTAAAGAACTAGTAGATACAGTAGATTCATTGAATCGGAAAATAGAAGGATAAACAAAATTGGCCACAAGAAAGTCGAGTGGTAGTATGAATCGGGAAACTATAGAGTCCTAATTTCCGGAGGGTCGCGTAATCGTCGGAGGGTCTCGTTATCCCCGCGCTCGTCTTCTCCCGTCGATGTCAAAGGATCTCGGTTTTTCTTTCTTTTGCCGGAATTTACGGGCCGGAATCCAGTACGAACGGCACTCGGACCGATGTAGCTCACGGACTTGCGGGACGAAGAGGGTTGCTTCTCGGCGGGGACAAATTGCTAAATAATATAGCAATCAAGCGGAGGTTAATGGTAATGCGGTTTTCTTTCATGGCTGGCTCGTGCAGTCCGAGATACGAAACCGGAGTAACGAGTAACGCACGTGCGACACGTAGATACGCGGACGAAAAGTTACTCCCGCCGAATGGGCGAGTCTGCTATGAATATGCCACAAGCAACGATTCCCCGACGGCGTATGTGTGCGTACGTAGTTCAGTTACTCAACCCTGACGAAGGAGCGTCGCCGCTAAACAAGCCGTTTGGCAAACACGATCACGTGAGCTCTGTACACAACCGTGTAACGTGCAAAATACGCGAATATCTCTGCCGCGCAAATTTCGTCGACTAGTATATCTCCGTGGGACACGCCAGGTACTTTGGGCAAATTAGATTCCAAGTGTCTCGCCAAATCGTTCGGGGACCGAGAATTTCGCGAATTCCGAGAGACATAGAGACATTCAAATATCGCGACTGTTCGAGTTCTAGTCTAATATTGATATCCGAATGAATAAGAGGATTTTGACGACGAGGTCATAATTCATTTTACAAGATATTCAATTATCATTGATTAATATCAATATCAAAAATAAATAAATCAGTAATAAAAAGAAGAATAAAAAAAGTTGGAGTTCTTGTCTAATATTGGTATCCGAATAAATAAGAGGATTTTAACGACGTGGTAATAATTAATTTTACAAGAAATTTAATTACCATTGACTAACATCAATGACTTTAATTTCGACCGGAAGTCGATTAGGGGAGACCTGGGCAAAATGGCACAGCGGGGCAAAACGGGACTGTCAGGGCAAAACTCAATTTTCCAATAATTTTTTGATGCCCCATTTTGTCCCAACGGTACATCCGGATTGTCAAGCCCGTTTTGCCCCACGGACTACCATCGCTACCAACCGATAGTTATTGGAAAATTGCGTTTTGTCCTCATTATCCCGTTTTGCCCCGCTGTGCCATTTTGCCCCGCTCTCCCCTAAACCCTTCGACAAAACAAAAAAAAATAAAAATTACCACGATTGTTCTTCGCTCCGATCTTGAAAATAAAACAGCAATAATCCTCGATGTATTTGTATCCGACAGCAGACTACCGATTACAGTGAAAAAAAAAATTGCCTATTGGTGTTTTCGCGAGGCTGACCGGACTGCAATAGGGGGATTCGTATATGGTAATAGGAGCGGCGGAATCTGCGTGAAATGGCGAGACAAAAGGAAAACCGGCTATAGCCCACTGCCGTCCGATTTACACGAATTTCAATTTTCACCGACGAGCTTCGATGATAAACGATACGAGATAGAAGAATGCGCAAAAAAAAAAAAAAAATACCAGAAACAAAGGATAAAAAATTTATAACGATGGTGAAAGACAGAGAGCGAGCGTTATCAATAATTGGCCAGTAGTTTAGAAATGAGAGTGTGGGAGTTAACGCCGGTGAAATACGCGGTGCGAGAACGAGGCTGGTTGCGTCAGTGCGGCTGGCCCAATTCCCCGAAAGGGATCGATGGGGGGGGGAAGGGGGGAGAGGTGGAGGGGGGAATCTACACGTAGTATGTACAGCGCGAACGGCGAGTACAGCCCGCGAAGGGGACGGGATAGAGAGGGGTGGATCGGAGGAAGTGGCGAAGCAGAATAAGGAGTGTGGGTTAGAGTGTGTTCGAATGGCGAGGGGGGGGGGGGGGAGAGGGGGGAAGGGGGTATGAGGCACGTAGCCGGAAGGACGTTTCGGGGAAAATTACCGAGCGCCGGAGATTCCGGCATGGCGCAGGCCGCGTCAGAGTTAAAGCATGAAAAGCAGCGACGAAGCATCGAGATATACGTCCTAGCATCGGCCGAGCTTGGCTCCTCGCTCTTCGTCGATGAGAGCAAAGCTATAATAGTTAACCATGCAAACTATGGAGGAGCGGCGGGGGGGGGGGGGGGGGGGGGGGGGGTGTATCTCGAGCCAGTCATGAGAAACTGTGCTCGATAGCTTTGCTGTTTGCCGAGGATATGCTACACCGGAAACGGTTATAGATTGAAGGGGGGCGGGGAAGGACGGCGAAAGAGAGATACGATGATGCAGTTAAAGTTTTAGTGGGAAGCTGTCTAGCGGGGTTCAAGCCAATCCATAAAATCTGATAAAATGAACCCGGTTTATTTTTATATTAAACTTGTTTTTGTTTACAATCAGTCGTTATCTTTTTTTTTTTTTACCGATTGATTCTCTTTATATTCAATGTGAACTTCGGAGGGAGCTCAACATTTTTGAATAAAAATTTCCGAAAGAATATTTATATTATAGTTGGGAAAAAATGAGTTGTGACGGAAAAAAAAAAAAAAAATGAATAAAAAATAAACGGAAGTGTATTCGGAACATGCGACCCGGAATTTCGGGGACGGGATTAAAAAGAAATACGAATAAAAAAAATTGAGCACTGCATGAATACATCTGTATAATCAGTGGAGAATAACGACCGATATAAATCGCTCATCCGCGAGTTAACGAGCCTTCCGCTCGAAATGTAGGCTGCGTCGGATACAGATATATACGTATATATATGCGAATTTTTTCGCGAATGGCCGTGACCTTTCGGACTGTAACCCTTTCTTATTAAGGAACGTCGCTGGCCGGTATCGCTTGACGGCACCCTAATCGTGCGTGTTTGTGTACGTTTACCGTTTCATTTCTTTTTTTTCTCTCTTTCGGTTTCCCGTCCGAGACTTTCACACCATCAATCAGTCGGTGACTCGTTAACTTCGCATAGCGGGTTCCTATATTTCGTTCCGTTAGATAAGCTCGCACGTCGAGACGTCCCGGTGAGTCCACTAGTCACGATATATCGCGGCGCGCGTTCGTTATCAACTTTGTCGAAACGACTTTGCGATCGTGATCGGCCTCGTAACAGCCCGATAATTCAACGAGCCAGTGCGAGAGTAGCGTAACGCTAAAAAAAAAAAGAAAAAAAAACAGCGTTGAATGAGTCTCGGTTTTTGCAATAAAATACGTCTATTCCGGGAAGGCTGGTCGAAAGATCGCGATGGAGCGCGTAAAATTAAGTCTGGACAGTGAAAACAGGAATTAAGAGGTAGATAGGAAATCTACATAAGTTTCGCTTACACCGCTGAACTTCTATCTACTAGAGCGCTTTTTTTCAACCCTTCAAGTCAGCCTCTTTCCGGTTGAGAAAATTATTTTTCCCTATACCTCAATTTTTTTTAATCCTGACGTTCGAAAAATTTCACTTTTGACAGAAAAATTAACTTCTTATAATTTTTTACAGTTAAATGAAAAAAAAAAATTCGATCAGATTGGGTCTAATGAAAATGTCACTGGGATTCATTATTATAGTCGGTCCAATTTCGTTCGGAATCATTTTTTAATTAAAATTTAGGAAGATATTTTTTTTTTAAATAGCAGTGGTAGTAAATACGATACATTTAGAAGAGTATTTAAAGCGGATATTTTTGTTCGCCAACGGGCCATCGACCTGAGACCTTTCTCCCAAAAATAGCATTTTCACTGAAGTGGCAAATATAGGATGTTGGTAATTAAAGGGTTAGAGCTCGGAACTTTTTTCTCCGAACGATTCTCAGCCCGCTAAATGTAATCTAAATTCAGCTACCGGAATGGTAACTTTCGGAACATTGCTTATATTGTAGGTAAAAAAGGGGTTAAAAAATGAGCTTTTTGCCTCTGCATACTTCAACCTCTATTCTCTGGAGCAACGAGGTGGAAGCTCTCCGAGTCCCCTGATTCTCGCTAATCCGCACCGAAACAACTTTCCCATGATCCGATTTCAAGTTACTCCTTAATTCGGCGTTTCTCTGTCGTTCGACGTCGCAAAGGAATTTGAAACTTTAACCCGCCACACGCTCGCGTATAATCTCACTTGCACGGTGTATCCTGCAGGAAATATCAAAGCTCGGGCTGATTATACTCCAGCAAATTTGTAATAAATTTAACTCTGAGTAAGCCCCGCTTGGGACGACGTTCGCTCGGTCGGTCGCGATTCGCATTAATCGATCTCGTTCGCTGTAACGAGGATAAATAATTCGATGAGCAGGCCGGCTTTGACGCGCGGAATTGCTTTTCATGCCCTGGAAGTTATCCCTGTAGCCGCCTCGACGGTCACCCAATCGAGCGTCAAATCGTTTCGACAGTAAAATTGAAAAAAAAAAAATTGCAAAAATTAAAATAAACCAGACTGATAAGATGTCGTTCGGCAACAAGCGCTAAATAATTTTACGTCCTGGGAAACAGGCTCCGACGCAGTTGGACAAAACTCTTTCATGCTTTTCGCAATTTCGAAATTGATAAAATTTCGGTCGATGAATTATTATTTTTTTGCAAAATTTTTATTTTACCCTTTATCGAGTATCGAGTCGAGTATATTTACTGTTTTTTTTTGCTAATACCAACCTGACGTCTCTTCACGTAATTGACAGACACACGACGCTCCTCGTTTTCGGTCTGGTGATAAAAAAGAAAAAAAAATAGAAAAAAATGGAAAACATGTAAAATAATACATGATGCATCGCATCGTGGGTATTTTTTTCTTGATTTTATCGTGCATCGGATATTTACAATTTTTCGTATACACCAAACTGATAACTCCGCGTCAATGACAAACGCACGGTGCTTCTCGTTCTCCGTCGGGTGTTGAAAAAATATAATAAATAAAGTTAAAGAAAGCAAAAACAAAAAAAAAATAGAAAACAACGCATGATGCATCGCATTTTTTGTCCCGCATTCTATAAGCGTTTAGCGTTTCCTATTGGATCGTTAAGCAGGTCAGCGCGAAGCGGGCAAAAAATATTACAATACCCCCGAGGATAAACTCTACTCCCGCCTCGATGCTCCGCTTTCCCACTCGCTCACGTGGAAATTCAGTCTCGCTGTCGTGCCCTCGCTCATCGCCGAGTGTGCGAGAGGTAGAGAAACCGAGTTATGATTTCTCGAAACGCGAATCAGTCTGTACAACGGTAAAAAAAACTAGAAAAATGCATCACTACGTTTTACTACATCGGGGAACGAGAGCGAAGCGCGCGGGAGTCACGTAGCAAACTGTTTCAAAGTTAAACCCTTTGCAAAAGTGATTTTTCCTTTACTGCAGTAGGCTCGTCGTGTCACCGTCATTTCATCGTCCCATCACCGAATTTTCATTATTATTTTCCGACGTTTATGCACCAGGAAATTGAAAAACAACATATTATACAATCTCGACAAAAACAAAATAAAATAAAATAAAATAAAAATTGAAAAATAAATCGTAGCCGATGCCAAAAATTGTAAAGTCGATTGTACGCTCCGCAGTTCGAACTTCGTACGCTTCCCCGCTTTTGTGGAGTGCAGTATTTTTCCATCGACTCTCAAAAAATGTTGCACTGAAAAAAAAGGAAACAAAAAACTGAACAACCGCAATATGTTATATTCGGAGCCGTCGATGTTTTCACATGATCGGAAAACCGTGGTGGATTTTCGACCAAATTTTTTATTGCCTCCAGTAAAAAAAAATAAATAAAAAAGTTAACTTTTTTTTATTATATTTTTCTCGAAATCGGTGGATGTAGATGCAAAAATCTTTTTTTTTTTTTGTATCGCCGTGTATCGGAAAGCAGTTATCCAGTAATCTCGTTGCCTCCATCGGTACGTGAGCGTGTGCCGCTGTAGCGTCTGGAAAGCTGGCAAAGAGTAACGCCAGTAGTCGTCGCGACGATTAGTCAGCCGCGAGACTGGGAGGCGGTCCGCGCAGTAGTAACAGTCCGTTAAAGCACCGTCGCTCCGATCCGGCCAGCACTCAACCCCGCTACGCGTCCGAGCAAAACTTTCCGTAACTTCGGACCGCACTCCTCCCACCGTCCTGTTTGCCACTTTCTTTCTCCCTCGTTCAGTTGATTCCGTTTCCGTGTACGTCGGGCTGTACGCTCTCGGACACACGCGACACACATCGGCAGCGCCAACATCGGCGCACCCATCATCACGTCGATCGGATTAAAGATTAATCGGGGAGTTGGTTGGAACACCGACAGCCAACATAGGCCACTACCACCGCGCCATATACGGCGAAAGGTTTTACGGTCCGTACCGAGCTGAGCTCGGAGTGTCGGAGAAAGATGGAAAAACGTTTTTATGACCGATATAATCGATTACCGTGGTAGGGATGGACGGGCGTTTCGTAGGGGAGGATTGGGAGCGAGTGTGGGGCGACGCTTTCCTGGCTGCACAACTCTCGTTCGGGAGAATTTTTCGTTGGAGAGATTTCCTCGGAACGAATGTACGAGCGTTACGGCACGCCGGGTACACCTGGGACAAGCCCCGGCGGCCTCCGGGGCAGCATCGCCACCAGGAGTACCAACGCCGGCCAGAGGACTTTGGCTATTTTCGTCTGATGGTCTCCCGGTGTGTTTCCCTCGGTCGCACCCCTCTTATACTCCCTTTAACTCATCCTCTCGATTCCGATCCATGAACCTGCTGCGACGCCGACGGCTACTGCAATTGCCAGCGGGCTGCCGGCTACGGCTAATGCTGTTGGTGTTACCCACACGTGCGCACACATCCGCCCACGCACACACTGCGGGGCTTGTTTGTACGATAGGGGTTTGGACTGTACACACGCGTCTGACCAATTCCTGGCGTGGCTACTACCTATCTGCCGCACTCCAGCGGGTACGCTCGGTTGCGGAATATATATATATATATATATATATATATACATATATATATATATATAGATACTTTGTGATGTACAGTACGAAACCTCGCAAGGTAACGTGGGCTTTGTTCGTTTGGCAGAGGTATTTAACAGTACTTGTCCGAAGAAAAGTTCGCAAGAGTGTTGATTAGAGTCAACGTCCGAAAAGGATTGTCGTCGTACGACCGATTTCTTGCGAGTCTCGTGTCCGCGGTCGTTACGGATGATTAAATAATTAACTTAACGAAATGCAAATTAAATTTTGACTTTTTCGTTGATTTTTTTATTTTTTTTTATCGTTAAAAGAAATATTTTCGCATCATTATGTTGGAATAGGGCAGATAATTTTTTTGGACAGGTAGCTAGAAACCGGTGTACCAATCCTATCCAGAAAACCCGAGAATTTTAAGTTGATGTTGTTGGGGGTGATTAAGCAATTCATTTAACGAATTGCGAATAGAAATTGGATTTTTTCCTTGATTTTTATTTTTTTAAGTTTTAAAAGAAATATTTTTGCATCATTATGTTGGAGTAGGGCAGATAATTTTGTTGGCCAGGTAGCTAGAAACCGGTGTACATACCCTATCCTGAAAACTCGAGAATTTTAAGTTGATGTCACCCCCTAGCCATCCCCGCCCGCCTGCCCCGCGCCCGGTTGATAACAAAAACTGTACCGAATGCCGTTTTGAGACCGCAGACCGCAGAGGAAAAAGAAAATTGTCTTTCCCTGCATCCGCCGATTCCCCAGGGAAAGACAATTTTCTTCCTCGTCGGCGGACTGCACGGTAGAAAAAGTTTGCGCTTTTTACAACAACTTATCGTCCACAAACGTCCACACTTTTCTATTTGTTAATTTTCCTTTCGCACCATCCGGCTCTAGTTTTGCAAACAAAAGTACAAACTAAAATTGTTAATGACACGGAAAATAAAAGGACAGGTTTAACGAAACCTGAACAATCGACTTTGTCACTTATTCGACGACATTAGTGTTAACTTTTGGGTTTCCGATTTTAGGAAATTATTTTCTACCGTCAGCGGTCTCAAAACGCAGTCCCTACTTGTTTCCGAGACGTTTAAAATCGTCCTGAAATCGATCCGAATCACCAGTCGAGAATAGCCGTGATAAAAATAGTTACCACGGTAACGAGATTAAGCGAGCCTTTACTGTACGGCATGCAAACTCGATACCCTCCCCCCTCGTATTATCTACGTCCTGTCTGGTCTGGATGTATCTACCGCGTCGGGTATACTAATGCATGTTGTAACCTGTGGGTATTGGCTAGACTATGCTAGACCAGCCTCCACAGCGACTCCACTCTATCTATAGACCCTAAATTCGGATATATCACATTCGGACAGTCGAGCATAGTGCCCGAGAGAGGGACGGAGAGAAAGACGGAAAGAGGAGGAGGGAGACGGAGCGAGATTCCGATTTGGCCTACATTCCACTCGCAGGGATAAACGAGCCCGATGTATATAGGCGCATCTTCTCTATCGAGTCGACCAGCAGCCAGGGACCGATTCACAGATTCATCCAGCGGCCGGTGCCGTGATTCGAGACGAACATCGACCCTCCGACGGGGATCGTCCAAAGGGATTTCCATCCGAGATACCGAGAGGGAGAGCCGGCCGCCGGCCCGGACCCTTATCAGGCCGGGATCCTCCATTCATCTTATTTCGATTGGACACAACACGGAAGCGGGGGACCGAGACCCGGTAAGGAACCCGAGCATTGATCCTTTGACGCAAACGAGGCGAGTAATGACACTCGACGGCAACGCAACGGACAAAGGGCCAACGAGCGTGAAGAATAGCCAATAAAGAGAAAGCGAACGGAGGCCCCATCTCGGCCGCGACGGCCCTTCGACTATAATGGGAGAGATAGGGAGATACAGCGACGGGAGACTCTCTCTGATGTCGTTGATGATGACAGCAGCCTGACTTTCCTATCCTCATTATCGCACCGTCGTGCTTGTATATATATATATATATATATTTTTTTTCCTACCTGCCGTTTCGCATTATGCTTCGTTTCCCTCCGTCTCATTCATCGCTCTCGTCTCTCTCCCATCGTATTATCCGACCTCTTTCCGCGCGCCCCCGAGCAACGGGGTGAGCTGCGTATTACGAACTCTCGTGGCTCATCGGAAGCGCGCACGGCGGCGCGGCTTCATAAATTCCCCGAACCCCGCGCGCTGAAATGAAGAGGAAATTGCCTCGACGTAATTACCGTACGCGACGACTACTATGGCTATAAGTCGTACGAGGATTTACGATCGAACGGCGGTAGATGGTTCCTACTATCTATGCATGCATATGTATGCCTATGTGTGTATACATGTGTATACATGTGTATACATGTGTATGTCTATTCACATAGCTGCACGTATAGACGGAGAGAATAGGGGGTGGCTTTTTTTTCCGGACGCTAACCGCTCTCTCCCCGAGTCTATTAGGAAGTTTTTAGGGGGAGAAAAAAATTCCGTCTCGCTCCTCGGGAGAACGTCGTCGTCGTCGTGACCTCGGCCCAAATTCCCGAAGGAGATGAAGGAAGGACCACCGTGCGAGGGGCGGGATGATCGGGGCGAGCCGAGGTGTGCGCTCAACCACTCGTTATACCGTACTGGCAGTCTCGTAATTTTCCGCGGCGAGTCGGTCCACCCCTCGAGGGTTTTGCGCTCCGACTCTGGCTGCACCCTCGCGCTTAGATGCGCCGTTTACCAAAATTGAACGAGGGGCGCGTGACGCGAATGAGAAACTTTGTTTGAACTACGATAAAAAGAAAAATGAATAATAAAGAAAAAAAGATCGAGGATGAACAAAGATCGAGGCTTCGGCATAATGTGCACGCATTATGCGGGGATTAGGGATCGTAACCCCTAAATGCATAAATATATTCATAAATATCGTATGTTCTTTTTTCGTACGAACGGATACTATATCAGTCAAGATTCACGGAAGCATGATCGTTAAAGTATCGTAAGATTTATATCGGCAATGATCATTCTCGCCTTATGCCCCATTGAAACCCGGTCTGTGATATCCAATACCGATCATACCTTCCGATAATAATAATAATAATAATAATAATAATAATAATAATAATAATAATAATAATAATAATAATAATAATAATAATAATAATAATAATAATAATAATAATAATAATAATAATAATAATAATAATAATAATAATAATAATAATAACAATAATAATAATAATAATAATAATAATAATAATAATAATAATAATAATAATAAATAAAAAGGCTCGAAGCCAAGTTCCTCGGGTAAAGATCGAGTTACCCCGAGCTCATCCCTGGAACATCATTTACGATCTTCCGAACAATCGTTGCGGCGTTATCTCTCTCCGCAACGGCAATACGATCACTGCGGCTTCGCCGGTTGATCTCGGGACGCGGAAAGGCAGCTGTACAGCGGATCGGGAATGAGAGAAGAAGCGAGATTGGGATAAGAACGAGGGGAAGAAAAGGAGGAAGAAGAGAGAGAGAGAGAGAGAGAGATAAAAGTTAGCGAATTCTTTCGGTCGATTGATTCGATTCCGTGAAATCCTGCAGCGGGTTTGAGTAGCGGCCGGGAGGACGATAAGGGCTCCGAAATAGAAAGGGATCCTCGTCGCCGAAAGCGGAGGCAAGGACGGGATGTCTTGGTGGGACGCTGCTGGAAGGGGGGGACGCGAGGCTGCCAAGGGTCGGTGTTGGTATTTGCGACACTGTTCCATACACCGACCAGTCGGATGCCTCCCTACCGTCGCTGGTCTATTCCGAAGGGAGTGCTTTCTCATTCCGGCAGGACACTTTTTGCGAAGAATCCTCCGCGGCGATCCGTTGCGAAGATGCGCGCGCGCGCGCGCGCGCTCGCAACATCGGAAAGCTTGTCTACTCCATCCCCCGACCTCCCCTCGAATCTGGCCTCGCGAGAAAGCTTCCTTTCTCTCTACCCACTGGCACCGGCATTCCAGCTTAAATAACAACAACGAGGAGCTACAAAAAAAAAAAAAAAGGAATAAGCGTCTGGCAAAGAATCCGAAATAGTTGCGCTCTTCCGATCCCCCGACGATTTCCCCCCACACTCGAATCCACCGTTGGAGCCATCGGTCGGCAAAAACAAAAAGCCAAAAAAAAAAAATGGACATCTTTACCTTTTTCACTGCCATTTCACATACGAGCTGTGTATTACGAACGGAATCTAAAGAGGACGCTCACTTCGCTGTCCGTCCTTGCACTCGTCTCTCTGTCCTTTCGTTCACTGCTACATCACGAGTGAATGAAAAGAAGGGTACAAAAAGAGGAAAGAAAAAAATGTTGAAAAAAAAAAAAACTGTAGAAGGGGCTGAGAATTGTTAGAGGGAGGGGGGGGGGGGGGGGGGGGAGGGGTAGGAACTCGGTCGGGAAGCTCTCGGAAAGCGGCCTCGAGGAGACGGGGACAGAGCGAGATGCAGGAGAGGGAGAGACTGAGGGAGCTTTACATTCTCTCGACGCCAATGGAATTTACGAGACTCCGCTGGCTCGGCAGCAGCCGGCAGCGAGTTGCAAGCACGACGAGCCGAGAGGACGAAGCTCGCTGAGGCATGGCGAACAAGAGCAACAGAGGGAGTGGGGGAGGGAGCGAGAGGAAGAAAGGTTGAGAGAGCGAGAGACGGTGAGGGCGAAGAGGTAAGGCGGTGTTTCGCGTCGTCGTGTGTATCCCACAAACGCGAAAGCTCGTTCGAAACACCCGCCTCCGTGGAAGCTCCACGGGCTGTTGTACGCCTTCGCGCGTATACGCTGCCGGGCAGAGCGTCTCCCCGTAACCTATCTCTCTGAGAAATACGCATACAAGGGTGTACACACGATGTACAATACAGGTAACGTAAACCGTTGTACACGGCCAGTTCTATATGTATTAAAGTCTACCGGAGATACAGCCGTGCGCGCCGCCACTCTACACACGCGCCCCCGGAGAGTCACGACAAATATTTAGCCTATGTTCGCCTGTTTCGCGTCATGTTCGAGCGAAATATATGATGCGACGGCGAACGCGGGATAAAAACCGGCTCTCGACGAAGGACCGCGGGAGAGAAAAAAAAAAGGGAACAAGCGGAATGAATTTCTTGTTTTTGTGACCGACGAGATGAACAGGCGATATTCAATCGGCATCGGTACGGCGATATTGATATTCCGAGGGCGCGCTGCCATGTGTTCGTACATCGGGTTACCACGCGTCTTCTATTTTTTTTTTTTTTTTTTTTTTTTTCTCTCTTTCCGTTATTCCACCGTGAAATCCGCGCGCTCGATCGAACGAGCTTTGCGGTGGTTAAAAATCAAATATATGAGAAATAGGGACGTACGATGAAAAAGAATAAAATCAATGAGCGTGGACCGCTACAATCGAGGGATGAATATGAATCGATTGGAGTGTAGGGGTATCCCGATAGGTCGGCTGCCGCTGCTCCTGTTGCTGATTGTGTTGTCGCTGGAAGCTCGGATTGGCTCTGCGCGATATTCCGAGCGTGCGACAGAAACGGAATCCGTTGCATATGTGCCGTATACGTTCAGCGTATGCACATACACGTGTACTTTAGGTCGATGTTGCCGTAGGCTTTCTTTCGCCCGCTCTGCATCCCCGGTGCTGGGGACACACGGCAAAGCTCCAATCTCGTTACGTCCGTCGAAAGCTCCGAGCTCCCTCCGCCAACCCTTTCCGACAGGGACACACGGCAACACACACCGGGCCGTGTATCGCTTTAGCGAGGCCAGGGTAAACACGCGAATTCGTTTTGTATCGAGATATCGGTATCCGCTCTATGACGCGGATGGCGGGGCAAAGCGGTCTATTTTTTAATACATTTTCTCGCGGTAGATAAAAAAAATGTACCCCCCCCCCCCCCCCGAATGCAGGAGACTGGGCCGTATTGGCCCGGCGTTCGATTTCGCCCCGCTCGCTTTTGCGGACATGACATCCATAGGTAGAGATATGGATTTGGTGCGCATGTAAATAGAAACGCGGAGGCGGAGGGTCTGTAGTCATGCACAATCGGGTATTCCAGCGTATTCCGTGTCCTGTATCTATGGTCTGCAGTCGTATGGGCGTAAGGGCTACGTTTGTAGGCGACTTCACGCCCTTATGGAACTGAGCTTTCGATATATGCGGTGTGGGCGGATCGGAAATCCCTCACGAGTTCTGGGACCACGTGTGTACATACATATATCGTGCGGTATATCGCCTGTGTTCCTGGTAACCAGCATGCGCGTTTGCTTGTATTGCAGCCACAAGTGCGTCTCGCGGTGCGTAATGGGTGGGCGGTCGTGGGTGGGTGAATAGGTGAATTGGGTCACTCGAAGAAAGGGAGACTCGGTGAATGTTCCTCGTATTAGGATGACCAAGGCTTTTCGGGAATGTCACGTGAACTGAGGGTAAATGTGGGGTGGTTGGGGAATTGTCCAGTTGTGTAAATGGTTGAAGCTTGGGAAAATGGAGTTTGATGGGCTGTAATGTCGTTGATCGTCCATCAAGTATTGTTTGGGCAATCTGCGGTCAATCTAGTATCGTTTGAGCAATCTGGCGTCAATTTGGTACAGTTTGGACAATCTAGCATCAATCGAGTAGAGTTTAGGCAATCAAATGTTAATATGTAGCACAAGTGTATTTAACCCTTTAAGGCTCTGTAGTGCGCTTCTACCACCCCTTAATGTTCAGTATACCTTAAACGGCTCGATTGATCGTCTCGATTGGATTTTGCAAAATTTTCGTAGGATCGACACTTACCTCGGTGAATTTTGCTGGAATTCGAATGACCGCGACTTTTCGGGAATGTCACGTGAACCGACGGTGAGTGAGGGATGGTTAGGGAATTGTCCAGTTGTGCCCATTGGTTCGAGCTTGATAAAACAGAGTTTGATGGGCTGTAATGTTGTCGAACGTCCGTCAAGTATAGTTTGGGCAATGCAGCCTTAATCGAGTAGAGTTTGGGGAAAATAGCGTTAATCTAGTCTCAATATGTAACACAAGTGTATCAAATTATGCTACATATATATCAACGCACAACCTCTTCCTGCGCACATTGATGAATGCGTAACTACTCTCACAGCAATTTACATCATGTAATTGCCATTTCTGAAACTTGGCTGAATGAATCTATCTCCGATAACTTTGTCTCACTCGACTATTGTTATATTCGTGAATGCATTACGTACTCTGTGCACTACTCGGTACTCAAACTTTCCGTCGCTTCGCTGTATGTACCGCTTAGTTGTATCGCTTGGTCTTCAAGAGGATTTATCCCCAGACTCAATGAACCATCTATCTACCTATATAATGTTCTGTTTACCACGAACGGCTCGATCTAGTGTCAATATGTAACAGGAAATCTAGTGTCAATGTGTAGCACAAGTGTGTTTAACCCTTAAGACTCTGTAGTACGCTTCCACCGCCTCATTAATGTTCCGTATACCTTAAACGGCTCGATGGATCGTCTCGATTGATTTTTGCAACATCTTCGTAGGGTCGACACTTATCTCGGTGGGTTTCGCAAGAATTCGAATGACCGCGGCTTTTCGCTAATGTCACGTGAACTGACGGTAAATGAGGGGTCGCTGGGGAATTGTTCAGTTGTTCCAATAATCCGTCAAGTTTAATTCCAACCTTCGTTCCACAGTTATACCTTAGATTCCGCTCGGTAAATCCGTTGCATGCATGGGACACCATGTCTCAAAGGGTTGAAGCGGCTCTGTCCATACATACAGAATTCGTTGGTCGACCATTGGTCCGCAGAGCATCGTCAAAGCCGATGCTTCACGTGCTGTGGTCAAGCTCGAACTTTCGTCGAATCGAATGGTCCTTCAACCCTCCGTGAGCTTGCCAAGTAAATAGAGTTGCTCGAGAAAGATTGAGCAAAGTAGTATAAGGCAAGGGAACAAGATTCACGACCACCGGTCAAAGAAAGTAAGGAGCGACGGCAGAGACGGAGGGATTCGCGTGCGGTGACTTTAACTACCGAGACGAGACGAGAAGCATCTTAGTGGAATAACCTCGGACGTTTGTGCCTCTTGACCCGAATACGTTCCGAACTACTGCAACCGGGACGTGACGCAGAAAATAACGTAATTGAAGATGGAAACTTTTACCGAGAAACTATTTTTGCTATCGCTATTATTATTTCGAAATCCTCGGATTTGTTAATCAACTTTCCATAAGCAAAAAAAAAAAAAGTAAGAAATGATGATACACAAAGGTCGCGAAGGTAAACCAAAGTCATGTGCATAAAATTTTGACATGTTGTAATTTAACTATCAAATTTTACTTGCACAAAATCTCGAAGGCTTCTACCGACAATTTGAATGAATAATTAGATCTTGAAAATCGGTCTTTTTACATGGCGCTTACGGAAGAGCTGGCGAAATTGATCTTCAAATCGAGAATTTACATACTTAGATCAAAGATAGAGAAAAAAAATATAAAGTACCGCGGACTCGCGAAACAATCAGGAATGTATGCGCAATAAAAAAAAAAAGAGAAGTCGCCGGACTAACGTTCAATAGAATTAATTATTTATGTCATATCGACGCTGATATCTATGAACGGCGTACCGACATAGCTGCTTAAAAAAAAAAAAGACCAAAGTATAACTAAAAGAAAGTGAAAAGAATCTTGGCTGACCGTGTGCGGGAGGCATATAATAGATTGATTATATTTGCTCCTTTCTCGAGCCAGCGGGCTCGGGACGTTATTTATAGTGCGCGATATATCTATCCCGATAGCGAGGAAAAGTCCATGTACGTACAGTGATAGCGTCGTGGTATCGCTGTACATACACAGCAGTGTCCTATATACGATATGCACACGTTCCGCTGGTATACATAGGTCCGATCGATTACCCACTCACTATACCGAGCTCCGTGGCTTCCAGTTTCGCCGAAAGCGTTCGCCACGTTCGTCTTGCTTTCCCGCGCGCGCGGAGCCCAGCGTTTCTACGAGCCCGGCAGCAGGCACAGCCACAGGGAAAGTGGATTACCGCGGGCAGATCCTAGGGATCCGTTTCGTTCTCTCGCCAATTGGCCGGAAATTCTCTCTAACCACCCTGTGGCGGTAGATCGCGAGGCCTCCTATGCTCATTCTCCACCAACCGTCCCCGTATACCTCCCTAACCTTCTCCGCCCCCTCGCAACGCCTTCTCCGACCGACCTCCTGGATATTCGTGTCGGATTTCGCGAGGGCGATAACGCTCGTTCGCGAGTACAGACGATTCTGGAGATATCTACTCTTCGACTATCTACTCACATATACGTGTACGTATATAGATGTGTGTATACGGTAAAATCCAGTCTCTGGTGCCCTCGAAAATCTATCGCGTTCTCCTGTTCCGAATCTCTACACCCTTCCCAAACGAGAAAGCGATTGGGGGGGGGGGGGGGGGAGCGCAACGCCCGGGGTATGTTTGGGTTTGCGAGGCTTTCGATAACTTTTCGCGGGAGCTTCGGGAGCTTCGGCAGCTGCCGTGCATCAAACGGGACTCTAATGAGCGAATACGAATTTCGATGTGACGGGAGAGACTAGTTGTGAGTCGGAAAGAATCGGCGATCTCGCGCTCGGTAAAAAAAAAGGTGGTCGATGGAAAGTGGCTCAAAAATTAGAGGGACGGAAAGCCAATGAGCCGGAGAGAAGCGCGATTTCTCTTCCAGAGACCGTCGAGGGCCGAAGCTCCTGGCACGCCGAAAAAGAGAAATACACAAGGGGTGAAGAAGCCAACGACTTGGAGATTCCCGGGGAGTCACGGAACCCGTTCCGACCGAAGATTCCAATGTTTTTGGACAGTCGAACGCCCCTTCGATTTCGAGCTACCGTGAGTACGTGCTCGACCGCCCTCCACCCTTCCTCCCTCTTTCGGGGGTTGATGGAAGACTCCGGCTTGGCGACGCGTACCCAATTTTTTTTTTTTTTTCCTCACCGTTCGTCCCTTTTTGCCCGTCTTGCAGAATCAATGCCTCGGCCTTTTTTTTTATCTCCTACTCCTCCATCAGCGGACCATCAGAAACGTCGAACCCGCGTTGAAACCTCTTCGCTTCGGCGTGTTGCCGGTAATTTATACACGACTAGCTTGAAAATGAAAGAGAAAAATCTTTATGCATACAAAATATTGACGCGTCCGATTAATATTTAACGAAGCGAAACAACGTGACGCACTATTTATGCAGAGCAAAATAACACCCAAGGGTAGAAAAGCGGCGTAAGAAGATTTAGGACCGCAAAGCTGTGTTACACGCGTTTATGCCAGCTCCCTTGCCAGGACCGAGCAGCGAAGGGGCAGAGTTTTCGGGCTGGGTAATGAAATCACCGAATTCATTATGATTATTCCGGATTATGATGTTGTTGGCTGGGGCGACCCTTCTTCGATGGTTACGCTCGCGAAAGCACCCGCGAGAGGGTCGACGAGGTTGTTTTCGGGAGGGTGAGCGATGAATTCGCGCCCTTTTCTCTTTCTCGCGCCTTCGTTGACGGGCCGCGCGCGGTATTTATTCATGTGCCGAATAAAAAGAGACAAAGCCGAACGAAACATTGGGGCCGCGAAGAAGGGTGCGCGAGGGTTTGCCGAGATTAAATGACAGGCTTTAAGGAACCCCTTTTGCGGCAGCGGCGAAACGCCTGCTAGTCTGTCTGCTCGCCTGGCAACCTCCTCTCTACCCGTAAAGAAAAAACAACGAAATCTACGGTCATAAGAGCGGAGCTGAAAAAAAAAAAATGGACATTTTGTTTGCCGTACGAATTATTGTGATGGAAGTGTGCGGCGCAAACGACGGGGGATTTCGCACCGGCGACGACTGCGTCCCCTCGCAGCGGGTTCGTAATTGCGCATGGTATAACGAGCCCGCATACCGCTGATGCATGCGGTAGATCCTGGCGTTCTATCGTATTCCACTTCGCACGACCCTCCGACTAATGTACGCGCTGCACTAATCCATACGTCGTGCACAAGGACTTCGTACACATGCTGGATTTCCGCACAGCGCAGCTGAGCCCGGAGTTCATGCTCGGCCGAAGCGCAGTTGTAAAACTGTGTGAATCCGAGCCAAGGCGGGCGGGGGTAATGCGGGTCGCTTAGCGGAAAATTCGCAACGGCAGGCTGCAGGAAACTTTTAGTCCGGAGTCAACTTGAAACTTGTTCTTTCTACGATAGTGGAAGGTCCGGGAGTCGATTCAGAGTCAATGTTTACCGACACTTATGAACGAATCTGCGGGCAAAGATGCAGTCGGAGAAAACATTTTTATTCTCATTTTTGTTTAAGCAAATTGAAAAAAGGTGCAATGTAATTTGCAGATCACTTCAACATTTATTATAATTCGAAATCTTATAAAATTTAAACTGTCAGATCAATTTTCGCCATTTTTACCAAACGTAGTACATTGTCACCCATTCCCATATCAAATTTAAGCTCGATACCTCCATGTTTACTTAAATCAGAGGGTATTTAGTAATTTTTCAACAAAATTAAGATCCCATAAAATCTGACCACTTAGATAGATTTTCACCATATTCTATACCAAAAGTCTTTGATAAAAATATTATATTCACATGTAGTTTTAGGACGGTAGCTCAAAGTTACGCAAGTTAAAGATACCACACACACAACATTTTTTTTTATTCCGTAAAATTTCCAATTTGGCCTCAATCTTCATAAAAATCTAATTTAAAATCTCAATTTTTTTTTTCGGAAACAGCTTCCTCTATAAACAGCTAAATTATATATAATTTATTTATACCCAGATTTACATTTATATTTATTTTTCATGGGGTTCGCAACTTTTACCTTCTATATATATATATATATATATATATATATTTAAAGTAGATTTGAAGATAAAATAATGTAATAAATTTCTTCTATTAATACAGAAATTTTGCATTTATGTAATGAGCCCGACCCGTATTACCCCACGAGTCTCCGTCATCGCTGTCGCACCTACGACACGCGTGCAAACGCCGTACACCCACCCTCACACCCGGGCCGTACGAACGCGTTGGAAAACCTCTTTGCATTCGAGCTCTCAGGAACATAATTGGGACAGCCTTTGGGATTTCAATTTCACTCGGCAGTATACTCGGTACGTAGCCGACATCACGTACGTAGGGGGTGGGAGGTACGCGGAACGTCTCCACGCCGTTTGCACTTCTATTTTGTTTCTAGTTTGCATCCCTAAGTACCCACCAGGTAGATATCTCGCGACGCCCGGCGCATGAGGGAGAGAGAGAGCCTCGCTTGCATTCTCGTTTGCTCGCCGGTAGCTCGCGCTTGCGCTACGGTTTACACGTGCTTTCGCATAAATTTACACCGCGAAAGCTTCGCGAACAAGAGTATGAGTATACAATGCGTTAACTTTATACGATACTTCCATATACATATATACAGAAACCATACACATACACGGTTATATGGTAAATGTAATATTATAATGTACCGTTGAAATTTTGAACGAGCCCACGCGTGAAATTACCACGCGTCTTGCATTTTGTGTCGCCCCCGCGGCTTTTACCGTGCCGCAAGGAAAATCACTATGCGCCTTCCCATCCCGGCGAGTTTATTGTCTGGGACGTAACAACTGGCACTTTCGCGTAGAGGAGACAAGAGGGATGCTCCACCGGAGCTTTATCAAACGCCGCACGGTGCAGCCGAACGATAAAATCCTTCGGAGGAGTTACTGCGAGAATTTCTCAAAGTTTCAGCCTCTTGCGGACGACTCTTGAGCAAGTTTTCGGAGGGAGGTGCGCGAAAGCGCACGATCGACCATTCTGGGGTAATAATGCTCCGGAGGCGGCAATGAGGAAGGGTTTCTTCCTGTCGGAGGTTGGAATTACTTTATGTCTACAATTGATTCTGATTACGGTCGATGAAGAAGCCCTGGTGTACAGGTGCTCGGTCGGACAATTTATTGTCGGTGTATCGTGCACAACAACTCGCAGTTGTGCACCATAATGGCAGAGGTCGCGCGCATAAGTACGGCTCCGCTAATGTTTCCAGGTAATTCCCGACTGAGCCACCGCACCACCGTCTTACACAACGGTGTTGAGTATTATGCAAATGTATATATCGCGTAAATACGTAAGTAAGTACGAGGGACTGAAATTAGTTTCCACGATGGTTATACGGTTTTACATGCTTTTCTTCTTTTTTCGATCATTAGAGACCATTACTTGCGTTACATTCTCGCAATACTTTTCTCTTCTTCGTAAGATCGATTCTTCGGCGTGCGGAAGTGAGGTCCCTCACGAACGAGCTTTATGGGGAAGTGAAACAGCTGTGCGCGCGAGAGAGATAGTTGCGATTTTCAAATTAACTTTATTTAATGGTGCTAATTTTTTTGAGAAAAAAATGAATTCGGGTCGCTTTTTCCCCAAAAAAATTAGCACCCTTGAAAAAAGTTCGTTACAGTTTTCATTACCGACCGCGATATTTCACTTTCCCTTAATTGCGATAATCCGAGAATTTCCGTCAGTCGCTGGCCGGATCTCCGGACGTGAAGCGGACTCGGTCGGTAACGGAAACTGTAATCCTTTTTATTCAAAGATTCTTCGATAGTGCTTGCCGAAGGACAGTTATTGGCGACTTCGTCCAACAGTCGGAGCGATCGCCGATACATTTGTCTTTCTGAAGCAAATTACAGTTCTTGTTACCGACTGAGCCACACAGTAAAAAAAAAAGTTTGTACTTTCCACAACAACTTATTGTCCACAATTTTTTATTTTATAATTTTCCGACGGCACCATCTGTCCTAGTTTCGAAAATTGTTGATCACACGGTAAATAAAAGGACAGGCTTGAACATTTAACCCTGAACAAACGAGTTCGTCACTTATTCAACAAAATCATTTTTCCGAAATCTCGTATTCCGATTTTACGAAATTATTTTTTACTCTGCAGCCTCAGGTGAGATGAGGTTTCCCATCGCCTTAAACGAGACTCTCCATAATGTGTCCGATTCTCGGTGCAGTCGTCCTTTCTCAACGATCGTTCCTTCAGCCCATCGAAACATCACCCATTGCCAAACCACCTTTCCGTACACTGAAAAAATAAATATCATTGTTTCAAGAACAGCGACACTTGCGGGCCGCCATTGACATATGTAGTCAGTGTAATTATTATTTTCATTCTAACAATTATCTATAAAAGTGATTCAATGTCTATGAAATTTATGAGAAGATATGTAATAGTTTCATTATCATGCGTCGTTACGTCAAGCAAAATAGACTTGAAATAACAGCGTATGTCCATGGCAGCCCGCAAGTGTCACTGTTCTTGAATCAATGATATTTTTTTTCAGCGTAATAACAGTGCGATAGCGACTGCCTTCCACAATCCACCCAAGAAATTTATTGCCGCGAAATTTTCTTAGCTCGGACTTTTAAGCAATTGATTCGATGATCAAGTAATCGTTCGCGTAATCGAACCGCAGCAACGCCGGCACGAGAAGAAGTATCAGTGGAGGCACG
>OY294019.1:21199017-21222663 GCA_958510785.1 Exephanes ischioxanthus
CGCTGTCGGTTGGAGTTCCTCCGACTAGCGTTCGGTGACCTTTTGCATCTGCGAGATCTCCATCGCCTCCTGTTCGTCCCTTCGGTACTCGTAATCATACTAGCCCTTTCGACCTTTCGTTTTACGGTCACGCGGCGGTAAAGCCGATGACGGCAATGGCGCCCTCAATCCGGGAACTCGCTTTGAGCGAGGCTACGATCGCGCAACGGCGAGATCCCTTAACGTCCGTCGATCCGACAATTAAACGAATTTATTTGAAGCCTCTAATTCCCCCCTGGAAAATGTAAATCCGGGCTGGAAAAGCGAAACGTTAAATATCCAGCAGTACGGAAATGAAAATCCAAATTGGAACGTGACTGGATAGTTATTTTTTTTTTTTACAATCGCTATCGATCCCGCGTTCACGGCGGACCAGGGCAGGTGTAGCTTTGAATGGCGATTGAAAGAAAAGCGTCAAAGAAAGATAGAGAAACGATGGGAGGGGGGGGGGGGGGGGGGGGGGGAGAAGTTCAAAGCATACTTTTGCCACGGCAGCCATCGCCGATCGTCACGTGGGGCGTAATTAGTTCTTTGTCATTGGTTGGTTACGGCGAAAGCCCGGAGACGAAGAGGACGAAGAAGTCGAATGAGAAGAGATAAAGAAGCGGATCGGAGGGAGGGAACAGGGGGAAGAGACCCCGTAGAATTCTTGAGACGTTCGAAACAATTGATCCTTTCAGAGTATAAGGTGGTCCCCAAGGACCCGCCACGACGGTGCTGGACGGCTAGCAGATTCTACCGGGGAACCCTGACTGTCCTCTTCTTTCCTCCTCACTGTCTCATCCTGTCCTCGCTCACCCCAGTTTGTGGGTATGTGCGACTACGGTAGATATATGTGTGTATATATATCGACGTTAGAGTGGAGGAGCTGTGAGAGCGGGGAGGTCTTCCGCTCCTGGGTGTGGGAACCACCGGGACGATAATACGGACGATGAAGTGGATAATGCTCGGGGAAGATGGAGAGACAGTGGAGTACAGGGAGAGCAAGAGGAAAAGCGAGAGATAGTCGCGGTGGTGGATAATGGGAAGATCATTATTTCCAGGAACAAAGTCGTCGTCGACGTCGTTCCAGTAGTCGGGGGGGTGTCCTCTCTCGCTCTCTCGGTCGTCTCCCGAGCGCCCACACCAGCCTTAATTAACATTTGGCCAAATCGCGAAGGTATATCCAACCGATTATCTCCCGCGTGGATACGAGCGGGATCCTCGTCCTTCCTCATATATTCAACGTTAACGTTCGCTATTTCAACCTTCGGCTGCGGACCGATTTTCTTTGAAACTCTTCCTTATCTTCAACCCTTTATATTAACAAATACACGAAATTCTATAATCAATTTTATAATTTTGTAATTTTATAATTTTATAATTTCATGATTTTATAATTTTATAATCTTATAATTTTATAATTTTATAATTTTATAATTTTATAATTTTATAATTTTATAATTTTATAATTTTATAATTTTATAATTTTATAATTTTATAATTTTATAATTTTATAATTTTATAATTTTATAATTTCATAATTAATTATGCAGATTTGTATCCGTTTCTATATAACCATGTATTTCGTGGTCTTCTTTGTGCTATAGTATTATTATTCTATGTGACTAAAGTTCGCAACGTTGCAGCAACGAAATGACGAAATGTAAATATTTTCGAGGATGAGTAACAATAATTATCGAGTTGAATCCAACTTGTAAATGATTGGAAAAAGAAAAATTAACCGACTTTGAACATCCGGTGGGAACGCAAGTCCAGCGTTTCATTTGTATGGAACCAGCTGTGAATTGTCTAGGATGCTTCGTAATTATTTTGAGCATGCACACGGCTTGTACCACATCCATTTCAATTCACATTAAAATACGAGGTCAATTTGCAGGTTATCTACATTCAATATACGATTGACAGTTGAGGTCATTTCGTTGCTGCAACGTTGCGAACTTTAGTCACATGTGTCAGCGATGATATTACACGTGATCACTTGCGCTATAATTAACGAAGTACCGATAACGTGATGTCTTCGAATACATTCGGTATCATGTATTTTTTTTTTTTTTTGAAACGTTGAACGCGGCTTGAACCCGCACAGCAAAGCTGCGAGTTTCTTTGCTGAGAGATTTCGTCGGATCTTTTTATTTATCGATACTTTTGTCGTAATCAACCCTGTACTCACAGATTACAAGTTTATTTTTGTCTCTCGTAGATTTTCGGTCCAACACGATGTATGAAAATAATAGTATGTGTACGCGAGTGTGTATTGGTCTGATAGTGAAATGTTTTTCCGGATTGTCGTCGACCCATCATATAAATAGAGGAGAAACCTTGTGGTGTCATTAGAACATACCGATCTGTACTCGCGATCAGTTCGACGTCGAAAAAACACAAATCGAACATGTTAAAGTCTGCGGTTTTGTGTGTCCTTCTGTGGCATGAAATGTGCCGATTTTCCATTCGCGCACACCCCGGTTCCACCGATACTCGTATTCTGAACGTCCCTGCGCTTGTTTCACCGAAAATTAATGATGCCGATGTGCAATGTGAGTACAGAAAAATTGCTAATTAATTTAATAAATAAATTAATGAATCAATAAATAAATACATAAGTTCATAAATCAATGCATAAATTGATAAATAAATTTATCGATTTTGATGTCAAAGAGCAGTCCAAGGTTAATCCCATGAACTGCTCTTTGGCATCAAATTCGATGAATTTATTAATTTATGCATCGATTTATGAACTTATGTACTTATTTATTCATTCATTCATTTATTTATTTATTACTCTGTACGCATGTACGCGTGTACCCGATTTATCCCAGCAAGTATACATTATTCTTTCTTTTATGGTTCAACCTCGCTATAATGCGAAAATATTTGCGTCCGTCGAGAAGACACAGAACAGCGAGGGCTACAAAGTTTGCGATAGAGCGTACTTTTTTTTTTAGGTGTTGAGGTCGTTACAGAAATCACTTCAGATTGCTCCTCTCGATTTGTCTCTCACGATTAATCTCGCGGCGGAGGGTTTGTTGTAGTACTACGAGGAAGCGTGTACAGCGAGAATGGTAGGATCGGCTCTCGGAATACACATCCCGAGCGATAATATCGTTACCGGGAGGGTTCTCTACAACTATACACCGTAGGGCTACATGAATTACGACACCGATATGCGCACAACCGTTTCTCCCCCCCCCCCCCCCCCCCCCCCTCCTCGACCTCTCTCTCGCTCTCGTACAAACAGGGACCTTTTCTATATCCTCCCGCCGACTTTCCGCGAGCGCGCAAACACGTTTCTCGGCCGGAAGAACGTATTTATCCTACGTGTTTCGTGCTCGGCAAGTTTCTACAGCAAATTAGCTTTTCCGCGAAAATGGATCGTCCCACGACGCGAAGCGGAGCGGGTCACAAGGCCGGGGTGCTGTATAAGAGCGGAGCTTCCAGATCCCTGGAAAGCGTCTCGTCGTTGCAAAAGACCACCGGGTAAATCGTCGACTGCAGTCAGTGACGGTTACAAAGAGCGAGACAGAAATGAGGCAACGCTGAAAAGCTTTTCGCAGACGATAAAAGAGACGGTGAGGGTGGCCAATGGCTATCGCCCACTTTCGAGGCAGTCGGAGCACCAGTCTGGATGGTGATTGGCTCGACGGTGCGCGGCACCGTGCAGGCCAGGTAGTAAGCGAGGATACGAGCTCCAAAATCCCAAACCGAGGCGAACACGAAAATGTCTCCCTCAACTCGTGGCGTCTGAAAAATTGGACGGTGAATCGCTCTGAAATTCAAACGAGAATCCCCCCACATGTTTCTAGTGGTACATTTTTTTTTAACGTATCGTGGTTTATCAAATTTTTTTTTAACTACTTTTTGTAACTCCTACAGCGGTTGCTTTTCCATGAGAGACATATTATTCAATATTCTTTTCTTCGTATTTTCTACTTATGGAAAATGAAACTCGTACGACATTTTTTTTTATACCAGGACCTGAGGACATTTACACATGATACAAATGGGGTGGAGATTTATCGGACAAATTTTTTATCACAGAGACAAAATTAAACACGTTCTTTTATTTTTGTCTAAAATTGGTGGCCTCGCTCGCTTTAAATATTGATCCACATAATGCTTCCTATTTACCCCGAAATCGTGAATATTCTCTTTTCCCTGCAACCCCCAACGTCTTCCTAGTGGTACATTTTTTTTTTTTTTTTACTGTAACGTTGTTTATCAAATTTTTTCAACGACTGTTTATATCCCCTAAAGCGGTTGCTTTTGCATGACTGACATATAATTACACACGTACCATGAGAGACATATCATTTGATTATCTTTCTTCATATTTCCAACTTAAAAAGAAAATGTAACTCCTACGACAGTTTTTTTATACCCGGAACTCGGAACATTTTTACACGATAAAAGTGGGGTGGAGATTTCTCGAACAAATTTTTTACCTCCGAGACAAAATTAAACGCGTTCTTTCCATTTTGCCTCAAATTGGTTGCCCCGCTCTCCTCAAATATTGATCCACATGCTTCCTATTTACCCGGAAATCGTGAAAATCCTCACTCGCAACCCCCAACTAATCTCCAGCTACCATTCGGCAGGAACCCGTCTCACACTCGTCGCAACACAGTCAATGAAACCTAGTAAAGCAGCCCAGGTGAGGCGCAGAAAGGGAGAGTTATAACCGCGCGGGTGAAACTTTTACCGAGTGTAACGGGTTATTGAATTAAGCACGGGGTTCTCGTTCCGGCGTTCGCCGTAATGTAACTAATTACCCTCCCCTAGCGTGTATGTACCCGGCGGGGTGGTTTACAACTCACGAAAGAGGAAATGAAACGGGAGTTTTTCTCCCGTCGATGGTGGCCCCCGCTCGGTGGTCGAGAAGCGTCGGAGTCCCGGCTAAAATTTAAATTACCTGTTAAAAACGGATACCCTCCCGTGTCGGCTGGATGTGCGCGAGAGGAAGGAAGATATCGCTAATTGAAGGAGAACGAATGTAGTCGAGCGTGGCGAGTAATTTTCGTCTGGCTGCGCATGCCGGGCGGAGGACGAAGGGTGTGCGTGCGCCCTGTTATACCGCAGTCGTTGAATTCAGGGGTGGGGGGGGGGGGGAAACCTTCTGACGGGCTTCGTTAACCGGTCTGCCGGGAGGTTAAACCTCCCCGTTCTCCGCGCGTCGAAACATCAACTTTTATTGGTAGTTTCGGATGGCTCGGATTGCTTAACGAAGCGGAAGTGTCCTCTCTCTTTGCCCCCCTTCCCGACCCCCGCCCTCTCTCGGGAGCGATGAAACTGCTTTATTATTTAATGCCGTTGGTATTTGCCCTGGGGAATAAGTTAACGAATTATATCTCTATTTTCCCCGACCACTCCATCAAATTTTATTCGCCGCAGTGACTGGATGGGATATAATCCCCGATTTTCCGATACACGACGGTACATCAATTCTTTGTAATCCACTGTCTACCGGTCTAATGTGGTTAGTCGGTTAGTCTTCGATTTGTATGCAATGGAATATTGATCAGAGCGGATTGGCAATGTCTATCGAAATCGATTGCGGCGTGGCTTTCGTTGTATATCAAGTAGCGGACTTTGGTTCTCGGTTCTCCACTTCCGGCCATCATTATCATTCACCTCGATCGTGCATCTCTCGTTCCTCGATGCCGGAGCGTAGCACCGAGCACCTGAGCTCTCACACCCGAGGCCCTTCCTCGAGTTACCGCGATACAGAGAGCTTTACCTTCCGCCCTCGATGGATAGCTGATCCGCGCGATCACGCTCGAACTATACGGGTACATCCGGAAGGCCTTCGTGCATCCAACCTGGGTCACAAAATATTTCCTCTTCAATACACACGCACCCAGAAAAAAGATTTATTCAAATCAAATAAATTTCTATCTTCGAATGACGTTTATTAAGATAGAAGATACGTTTCGTTGCCTCAACAAAATCTTTATTAGATTCAAATAACGGCTTTTCTTTACTTTCAGTTAAAAAATTTATTCGAAGTGACTATTTATTGATTTGTACTTTATAATAAATGTTTATTCGACACAAAGAAAGCGAATCATTGAAAATACGATTATGAATAGATATTTATTCGCGCCAAAGAATTTATATATTTGGCACCAAGACAAAACACGGCTATTATCCGGCAACGCGCATTATAGAGTCGTGAACACGTCAATAAAGAGAATAATACTATCAAACAAATAATTATATTAGAATTTAATCAATGCTCTATTAGGTTATGAACCAAATAAACATTTTTCTTCGTCTTTAATAAATGTTTTGTAACACGTGCACGAAAAGTCCCGCTTTTCGTGCCTGTAAAGTGTGTCGAAAGTGGCGCTTTCTAGCAGAGGATGCGCGAAAAATGCTGTAGATACTATTTTTACACGCTAATTTGTTTTTCGCACACTTTTTTCACACTCTAGCTACTTTTGCGCACACTTTATTCACACTCTAGCTACTTTTCGCGCTGACTTATCTGTCACTGTAGTTATTTTTCCGAACGCACTTTACAGGCACGAAAAGCCGGAATTTTCGTGCACTCGTCACAAAAAGTAGTATGCGATACTTGTACGAAAAAGCGGTCTCCCGACGGTGGTTGGGAAGTAGGCAGCACTCGGCTCCTCTCGAACTACAAACGTCACTCGGCTTCGCCCCGTGCCGTTGTAGCTCTCGATCCGGCTCGTGCAGCCAACTTCACGACCTTCGTCGAAAGACCGCTTTTCCGTCGTAGTATCGCAAAGTACTATTCTTTGATTTGAATAAACTTTCTTCTGGGTGCAAGGAATCATTGAAATTCTCACGGAAGAACGGAGCAAAACAGATCAGCTGAGGAACAGAAAACGTTCAGGTGAGTTCGGAGCTATGAATTGAATGTTCATTGAGGAGAAATGATCTTGAATTACCGCGATATGGAGAGCTTTACCTTCCGCTCTCGACGGACAGTTGATTCGCGTGATCATCCTCTGACTACACGGCTACATCCGAAAGCCCTCCGTGCATTCAACCTAGCTCAAAATTCTCAGGGAAGAATGCAGCAGAACGGGCCAGCTAAAAATCGTGCAAGTGAGCTCGCAGTTATGAATTGAATGCTCATTAAGAAGAAACGAACTCGAGGTTCTGCAATACAGAGAGATCTTCCGCTCTCGGCGGATAGTTGAGCCGCGCTATCATGCTCGAACTATGCACTGAAAAAAAGATCAATGAATCAAGTAATATTGTAAAAGGAGGAGGAAAATAGGAAAAGGAAAAAACGTCAAAGGAACTATGAATATTCAATTCATAGCTCCGAACTCAATGAACATTCAGTTCATTAAGGCAGTCCATGCGGTACAGTCAAGTCAATCGAGTATCCGGATTAAAAAAAAAATGGTGTGTACACGTTTGAAAGGAGAACTGTTTGCGAACTAAACTGGATCTACATTAAAGAGTTCCTACTTTATGCAGAAACAAATGTACAACAATGAATTTACGGAAATATAACTCATTTTACGCAAGTAAGACCATGGGCATATTTTTACGCACTTTTTGTGAAGTCAAATTTGCAATGTTGGTCCGATTTCGATGCGCGACAGCTTATTTTGTTTGTTGAAAAATGGTTAACAAATTCACCGAGTAATTAGCTTCGTTTGGATTCTCAATCAGAAGAAAAGTTCATTTAACTACATAGCTTTGCCTTTTCTACATAAAGAAATGACAGTAAACCTTAGGGAATCGGTGTAACCACACAATACCCCAATACTCCATAAAGAAATGACTCCAATTTGTAAACGATGAATATTATCATTAATGTCTTACGGTGAATTCGTGGAGTTTCTATCGTACAACAAAATGAGCTTTCACTCATTAATATCGAACGCAATTTATAAATTTGTCTTCACAAAAACTGCGTAAAAATGTGCCCGTGAATTTATTGGCGAAAACCGAGTTATTTTCCTCTAAATAAATTGTTGTACACATGTTCAACATAAAGCAGGAAAACTTTCATCTGGAACCAGGTTAGTTCGCACTAATCCCTTAAAAACGTGTACAATCCATTTTTTTAATCTTGGTACTCGATTGACTCGATTGTACCTCAAGGAGAACTACCTTAAGGATAAATGAAATTCGTAACAATCTTTCCCAGAATCCAAGAAAAATTGCCTTTCGGGATTAAGAATCGGGATTTCTTCGACCGCATTTACTTGGCACCCAATCGAGCCCAATATGCCCGTTATCTCCACGGTCCCCATTTTACCAGGCCCTTCCACTGTCCCAATAGATTATTCCCGAAAAAAAAAATCCCCCACAATGCCCCATGTCTGAAATCGCCCCGATCTCCCCAACCCCAGCAGAAACTTCGGGCCGTCAGATCGGGCCCTCATCAGGATATCTCGTCGCCGACTGGAGAAGATGTCTGTCCCGCCGCCTCGCGGATGACGTTAGCCGAGTGTCGAGTGAACGGTGCGAGGCCGCCGAAATGACCGGAAAATTTCGGCCATCGAAGCTGCGCCGGGGAGGAGCAGGCACGGGGCAAAGGTATATATGAGGTACGTCGAGGAAGAACTCCGGACGAAGAAGAAGCGCGCGGCGAGCGCCGAGAGACGGAGAAGCCGACGGGGGACGAGGGGGCTCCGGGTGAGGGTGAGAATGGAGAAGGAAAATTGCGAGAGCAAGGGTTGACAGTGGACGGAAGAGCAAGAACGAGAGTTTCTCTCCGATGGCCTCCCCCTCCCCTCCCCACTAGGTCGTCGGTACGGGGTGTCTCGCTCGCTCGCGCGGAAACCCCCGTAGCAGACATTGCAGAGGGTACGGAAGCAGGGTGTACGGATACCGAGCGGAGGCCTCGAGCGGGATCGAGGGAGGCGAACAGCTTCGCTCGCGACCGAACCAGAGCGGGATAGATCGCTGTCGCAACAGGGAGAGGGGGCTCTGGAGGGGTTGGCAGAAACCGAGGGTGGAGAAAATGCCTCTGACTGATCGTAGACGAAGAGCACGCTTGCGCGGATCCCGGGCGGGCGCGGGCAGTGCCACTGGAGCCCGGCGGTTCAGAGCTTCGCCCGGGCGTCGGGACGACGAGAGCGGCCCACCCGAACTTTCGCCTAACCGTGCGCGCCACCCGCGTTCCGTACGAATTATTCACGGGAAAAAATCAGTTGGGTATCGTCCCTGGGCACCTTCGTGCTCACTGGCAATGATACCGTTCACCGTCGGGATTTCGGGAACGTATTAAAAAAAAAAAAAAAAATTAATATCAATAAATTAATAAATAAAGAAAAAGTTGGGTACAAGGGATCGTCGAGTCGACCCTCGGATGAGACCCGGTGCTCTCTTTATCTGTCCGTCAGTCCGCAAACGCGCTCCCTCGACCCACGACAGAACGCTGGCGAATTCTTGATTGAAAAATAAAATTAAGAAAGAAACTTAAAAAAAAATACAACAATAACGCAATAACGATCGCAGTACAGTGCAACTTCGAGTGTTCCATCGAGAGTGATTCGTTCGGATTGAGTTCGATGTTAACATAGCCGCGAAGGAGGAACGAGAAAAGAAATAAATAAATAAGGGAATTAATTTAAAAAAAAAAAGAGAGCCGAGGATACGCAGTGAACCCGGGAAGAAGGGTGAGACCGGGGAGGCGAAGGAACCCCCGGCGAGTACGTGAACTATGTGTGTGTGATGCACGAGGCTGGCGGAAGTGGAAGGCAGCGTCGACGAGGGAGTCGAAGTGGAAGTGATCCGAGGATTCGTTGCGATCTTAGAATAACCGGTGGGTGCTTGTCGAAGCAAATTTCACGTAGAGTCATCGAGAAAATTGAAGAGCCACCGTCGAGCTCGGTGGGTATTTCGAGAACGACAACACGGATGGACCGGCGAACGGCAAGTGGTCGCTGTTGCTGTGATAAAAATAAAAACAACGATAACGATAAGAGAGCTAAGAATTATCATTGGGGGACGAAGCACTGAGATGGTAGTCGAGCCATGGTCCTCGTCGTCACCATGAGGACTCCCTCATACGTAAACTACTACGTACTCTGCCTCGTATGTTGGATCCTTCTAGGAATAAACGGTAAGATAAGACACCGCCGGCGCACCTCGAACACCGATTCTTCTCGACTATAAATAAATTTTAAAAAAATAAAAAAATTACAGATATTTATATGTATCTACACATGTATGTATATATATACATATGTATTTATCTGGATGAGTATATAAAAAAAAAATCCCGGGCATGAGACGATATCTACGGGGAAGCGTTGTGCTATGTGACGTTGGTTGTGGAACGGTAAGGGGTGCGCGAAGGATGTGCATACTTGCTATTATATATATGTATATATATATATATATATATACTGTACTGTATATTGTAGAGTGTTATATCGTGCGACAGGATATGTCTACTACCACAAAGCGGAGCAGGTTGATGGCGTAGATGTTATATACTGCACGGTGTATATAGTGTATACGGTATATAACATTTATCTGTACTATGTGTATATCCATATATAATATATACACATATATATAGATGGAATAGGATAGGGGCGCGAGAGAGGCGGGAGGGTTGAGGGTGCGATAGTGTGACGAGACGGAGATAACACGGAGCCGAGCGTCAGTAACAACTGGCCATTACCACTACAGCCTCTCCAAAACGAAACGATCAGTGCTCACCGCGAGATACACTAGTTTTTTTTTTTTTTTTTTTTTTTTCCATACAAACTATATTTTCGCGACTTCTGATACCGCATTGGAATTCGATAACAGACAGTGTGAGAAGACAAAAAAAAGAGCGCGAGAGGTCATGGGGTCAATGAATTCCGTTTCTCGTTCATGCAACCGTGCCATCCGTTTTCCCGGCGTGTCTCACGATCCCTAATTGCATATTCCATTGTGTGAATTCCGTCGTTCCTCCCCTCCTCTTTTTTTATTATTTGCTACCACTGCGACACGGTTCGACCCGAAAAGGCGGCCGATGCGCGTTCTTCATTTCGTTGGCTTGAGATTGGAAAAAAAAGAGGGGAAAAGAAGGGAAAATGGCAAAGTGGGACGTTCCGTTGTTCTGCTCCTGGGACAGTGAAAAGCGGAAAGGCAGATCGATAGAATTTCGCGACGAGGAGGATGGTGAAGGATGAGACGATTAAAATTTCATCGGCGCCTTTTACACTGGAACGGAAATAACTGTTTTCACTAAATCGACAATGGTACCGGTGACGTATTGTGACGGATCCTGGATAAATCTATAGCGGGCACCATTCCTCGAGGGGTTTGGGAAACTCGGACCGGACAACACACCCGGTATTCTTGTGTAGTGGTCCGGGGGTGGCGGGGGTTGTCAGGGGGGGGGGGGGGGTTGAAAGATTGTCGACGGATTTGGGTCAGACGTACGTGGCCGTAGTCCAGAGAGGCGAAGAGCATTGGAAGGATGAGAGAAAGGGAGAGAGGGAGAGAGAGAGAGTCGAATGTTGGGAATCGGGTCGGATTGATCGCGGGCAAAGATTCTACGCGCCCCCTTTCAACCCCTCGTCACGGTTCACGTTCGCCGGAGGACCATCGGGGTTGGGATTCCGCGAGGATGAGCGAAAACAGGAAGAGGGATTCCAAAAGAAAAAACCCGGAGTTGTCCAGATTTTTCGCTCTTAGCGTAAATGTGACAAAAAACCGTCACGGTAAAATCCCAGAGTTTCTTCACCGTGGACCTTCGAACCAGGAATTGAGATTTCCAGATAGTTCCTCCACAAAGACATTCCGCGTGTGTCATATCGCGTGGGAGCCGCGGTTATTCGTTTATTTCTTCAACGACGAGGAGCCGCCGGTAGGGGGAAACCAGCGACGGATGGTACTTGTAAAATGGAGGTTGCGTGTGGGTGTATGCGGGATGTTACTCGGCGGTGGTCTAATGGTGTGCGAGGTGCCGGATCTGGACCACGGACGTCAGCTTCCACGGTCGGCACCCTCTAGCGTCGATTTTCTCGCTTCCCCGCTTTCAGCCAACCAACCCGTTTTCTTCTCCGTCCCTCTCTTCCACCTCGAACTCCAGAGCTCTCCGTCGCTTTTTTCCTCGGCTTTCCTCTCCCCGCTCACTCGGGCGCTGTGTGTGTGTGTGTGGTTTTTTTTTCTTCTTCTCGCTCTTCGCCGCTTCTGCTGGTGCTGCTGCTTTCACGCGCTCTTTACCTCTCACGGAACCCTCCCCGAGGTTCCGTGATTGAATGGATCCTGACGGGCCTTTACGGCCGAAGAGCCACGAGAGCATAGCCGTGAATCCCTGACGCGATTTCATCTAGTGTGAAAGGTCGTTTGCAGCGATGACGACCAAGCTCCGACATCACCTCGATCCAACCGACCGCGCTGCTCTGCTTTTCCTGCTCGCTTCTGCTGCTCGGAGTTTGAGGATTCTCGGCCCCGTTTCAGCCAACCTGGCTCGCATCGGTCGTTGATTCGAGTTCGATAACCCAGATAAACGGATGAGGGTGGCGGTCCACTTGAACATCCTAGCCTGCTACAGGGCTGTCGTCGACTCTTCGATACCGTTCAATCTCCACCCTGTAAATTAGTATGGATGGAATCCCCAATCCCCTGAGAACGCTTGTCACAATTTTCCTTTTTCACCCCTTTAAACCCCTTTACGAAAGGTTACGATGATGGACCATAAAAAAGGTTTCGAGCGACCTAAAAAAAGAAATGGTTGTTTAAACTCTGCTTACAATTCTTATGGTTCCGTACAAGATTGAAAGTGCGACGATGGACCATAAAAAAGTCTTCGAGCGACCTGAAAAAAGAAATGGTTGTTTAAACTCTGCTTATAATTCTTATGGTTCCGTACAACATTGAAAGACGACTATAAAAACTTCGAAGATGAGGTATGTCGTGGTTTCAATCTTGCACGAAATGGACAAAAATTACGAGTGGCCTTTGAGGAACAATATATATTTTTCGAGAGCTCGCGAGCGAATTGTTCCCTGGTCATTGACATTGTTTTCCTTTCGGTGTAAACACGCTTCGGATTGCGCGATGGTTATTTTTTTTTTTTAGCCGCGAATCCCTCGTTGTTTCGGCAAGCTGCGAAGCTCCGAAACACATCACGAATCCGATCTGTCCTCTCGAATTCGTCCGCGAATCCGATCTGTCCTCTCGAATTCGTCCGCGAATCCGTCAATTTTGTAACGATACTTTTTTTTTAAATATGCGAAACGTTTTAGATTGGGTTTGTCGTTTGGATGCACTAGTTCGGTAAAATTGACAAGTCAACAGATGTTTTGTGACTAAAATGAAAAAGAAAGCTCGCGATAATTGAAAGCGCTTCAAAAACGTTTCAGCGCGAGCGAATAAAAAGCGTACAAAATGAAAGGGTGTCAGGTACGAAATGGAGAGGCTGTTCGGAGCGCCCTGCAGCGCGTACTACATGTCAATATAGTGGAACCTCGTAAAGTTCGAGTGCTTGCGTGGCATAACGATTGGGGTTAATTCCCCGTTTCACTAAAATCGACTCGCGCATGCTGCATAACGCACATTCCACGTATCCGTATGTGTGCGGTCGAAAACACTGTGTGCGTTTGTTTGCATGGTGATGTGTGGGTGCACCCGTTGCGGCGTCGAATCCACTACATGGCCGTTGTACGGGCCGAGGCACAACGGAAATAACCCACTCACATCGCGGCGCATACTTATTCATTACACGATGGGAGTTCGGCACGGATGATTAAGCGAGTTTCGACATTAAGCGAGAATCGATAACCGGCACTTATTCGACTCGGTTAAATCCGAGCCAATGGCTCATTCGATACCTTTTTGTTTCTTCTCGAGATTCAATCTTGTCGGTTACTTTTTTTGACTTACTTTAAACGACTCAAATTTGAGAATCGATAAAAAAAAAAACAAAATGAACACCGAACGTGAAACTTTATTGGTAACAGGTGGAAGAGCGTTTCGCGCGTAATGGAAATTCGATGCTATGTTCACAATGGAAATGTACACGGTGAATAAACGAGGGAAAGAAAAAAAATACGTTTTCGGATAAAGCGACTAGGGATTATTTTATTCGGAAATTACTAATATCCGGCTTGACTTTGAGCCAAAGCTGATATCCGATTCGTGTTCAGCGCGACAAAACGCATCGGATTATGCGATCCGGGACATTCTTTGAGAATCGTTCAGTCTGACATAAAGAATGATATTAAATTTTTTTTATCGATTAGCTATATTTTTAAAAAATGGTAATTGGCGCCGGAAGCGAAATGAACAATTTTTTTTCGTTATTTATCGTAAAAAAAATGCCATCTGCAACCCCCGCGGCGCTCTGACGCTGTTACCGTTGTAAACAGAAACGCATCGAAACCAATAAAAATAATCATGCGCTTTACGAATGGATGGGTCGCATCGATACATGTGTAGCCGAAAAGTGGCGCAGTGATTTGCAATATGCTGCCGTCGATTGATTACAGTGAAAATATTCATGTCGACGCGGATCATAGGGGCTGATTGAACGACGAACGAAGAGTCGAAAGGTCGAGCTTTGCCGGAGGGACAGAGGGAGTGGAAAATTGCGCTCTCGTGAAAGCGATAATTGGCGATAAACTAAAATCCTAAAAAAAAAATAAAAAAATTGCCGCGCTTGACGAGTATCGAAAAATGCGAGAGGTAAAACCGCTTTGAAAAATGTAATAAATTGGTGCACACGGGGATGGAGCGGTATCGAGGGCGCATCGACTCTCCTCTCTGGCCCTCCGCGGTCCCGTTAATTTATTTACGTGCTGTTCTAATAAGGCAAAAGAGAAAAAAAAGAAAGTCGAGAGAAATATAGTGATAGATGTGGAAACCTCGGCTTTTCCACTTCTGCTCGTCCGCTTTTGCTATCGGAGCTTCCGGTCCCTGCGCTACGCCGGTTCTTGCATTCCTCCCCACTTTTTACAATCCCTCTTTCCCTCCTCTGTTTTATCTCGTCGCAACGTCTGTCGTTGACTTTTTGTTTTCGCTATTTCTTTCAACCCCGTCGTAATCCTCCCTCAAGGGAAATATACGTTTCCGCGAGAGCCCAGACACTACGACGTTCCCTTCCGGTGACTTTGCTCCTTTTCCGTGTCTGCACCGAGGCGATCTACACCCCCCCGCGCCCCCCCCCCCCCCCACCCCCTACCCAGTCCTCTCGCGGTAAGCCCCTTCGTTGATACCTAAGTACTTGTACGTTCACCACACTCGGGAAATCTCTTCTTTACGTCTCCGACGTACGTTTCATCCGCTTTACGCTCAATTCCCGAGATATTGATCTTTCTATTTTATTTCATCGCGTGTACCTCATTGGCCGCCCACAAGCTCTTGACCCCCTCCCGCTGCATCGATTCGGGCCACTGTGGACCCCGATATCGATTACAATTATTTATAAACTTGTGTTTTTTGCGTCGTTCACAGGAAATATTTTTAGCTCGGTTTGTCAATTTTTCACGCAACACAGCGCAAAATCATAAAAGAAATTTAGCATTTTATTTTTATCGCTGCCGTGAAACGAATGAATTTCTTAGTTTTTTTTTTTATCAATTTGGCAAAAACGTTCTTTCATGCGTAGCCTTCCGTTCGACGCGACCAGAGTTCCGCAAAATCGAGCCCGAATTATTCGACCGAATATATCGAAGGAGAAAGGAGAGCAAAGCAAACACTGTCGATAAACACCAAAGGGTTATCATGTCGGTGATTTGATTTCGCGGTCTAACAGTGAACCGGCACCTGTTGCGCTGTACCTTTTCATTTTTATAAATAATGAATCTCCACTTCGGGCAACTTTTCATCGATAGCACAAATTGCTAGACCCATCGCCGGTCCGCTGAGAATATTTGGAAATCCAATTATCGACCGATGGTAGAAACAATAAATTCTTCGATAATTATTTACACCCCTCAACGACCCGATTGAACATTAGACGGTCGAGCCTCGTCAGCGATGATCACAGTTTGCAATATTGTAACGCCATTCGCGTGTTACGCGGGACCGGGCAGTGAATCGACCGAGTTAACCGTACGATTAACGAGGGAACGAGAGGAAGAGGCGAATCTAGGAAATTGAGAGATATTCCCTAGGAGTGCCCGCTCTGCAATCTCCACCGTGCGCGACTTTCCATCGATAACACAAATTGGTACACCCAGAAAAATAATGTATTTGACGTCCACTGTTTATTTGGTTTAAGTAAAATATTTATATGATTTAAACAAATATATATTTCATTTCATAAATATTTCTTTCATTTGAGTAACTATTAAGTTAATTAAAATAAATATTTATTTAAATCAAATAAATATTTTAGGGGAGAGCGGGGCAAAATGGCACACCGGGGCAAAACGGGATAATGAGACAAAACGCAATTCTCCAATAACTTTGAAATCGTGGCGATGGTGGTACGTGGGGCAAAACGGGTTTAAAAATCCGTATGTATCGTTAGGACAAAATTGGGCATCCAAAATTATTGGAGAATTGAGTTTCGCTCTCACAGTCCCATTTTGCCCCGCTGTGCCATTTTGCCCCGGTCTCCCCTACTTAAACCAAATAAAGGGTGGCCGGCAAATAAATTTTTTTACTTTGTGTACACTGAGAAAAAAAAAAGTTGTTGGTTCAACCAAATTCGCGGTCACATACGTTGAAAGCTGTTATTTGGTTGGTACAACTGAATCATTATTTTATTGAACGATTATTCGCTTCAGTCGATTCAAACAAAATGTTTCATTGTACCAACAAAATAACGCCTTCAAACGCGGGTGAACGCACCCTGGTTAATCCAGCCATTTTTTATCTCAGTCTAGACCCATCGCCGCTGCTCCGAAAATATTTGGAAATGCAATTATCGATCGATGGTAAAAACAATAAATTCTTCGATAATTATTTACACCCCTCAACGACCCGATTGAACATTAGACGGCCGAGCCTCGGAATATTCGCGGATTAAAAGTTTAATTCCGGCGATGATCACAGTTTGCAATATTACAACGGTATTCGCGTGTTACGCGGGACTGGGGGGGGTTGAATCGACCGAGTTAACCGTACGAAGAAGAACGGAACGAGGGGAAGAGGCGAATCTGGGAAATAGAGAGATATTCCCGAGGAGTGCCCGGTGTGCGAGGAATGAAACGCGCTTGATCCGCGTCTGAAGAGCCCTCGGACCTGAATCCGGGGATTAGTATCCATTTCCGCGCGGAGCGCAGTATCGGGAGACGACGTAGCGAACAGGCGAAGAAAGGACGTCGAGGAGTGCCGCGATAGGATTTACCCTGAAAAGTGGAAGGGAGTAGTACAACGAGGGAGATAGCAGGCCGAGAGGAAAGACGAATAAGAACCCGAGAAAGTGAACGGGCTCTGGGATAACGCATATATATATATATATATCGGAAGGTACTGCTTCAGTCCTGGCTCCTCCCGTATGCCCGCACGGACCGGGATCCATCCAGTATTATTGGATTATTCCCGGACCGGATTATTCTTATTGGGTGGATGCCGCTTTTAGCCGAGGCACTTTCCCGCCGGAGCACTTCCGGCACCAACCAGAACCAGCGCCAGCAGCGGCCGGGAGCTGTGTGTGGATAGTAAAAGAGGGAACCTGCGGAAAGTAGCGGGCGAAGGATAAATAGAAGGACCTCTGTAACATCCGCGGAAACTGAGTGCTCCTTAAATATTTATAATCGAAGAGAAAGACATAGCACGCTAACTCCATTCCGGCTGCTCCGGAAGCACACTCGGTAAACCGTGGCGCGGCCACCGCGAACCCGAGATAAAGATCCACAAAAACCGGTGAAATGGTTCGAGGCCGTTCATCATCCTCGGCAGTTTTATTTATTCTATTCACAAAGAGCATCGCGAAAGACTGTCGGCATTGCGGGGATTTATCTTTTTCTTGTAGCTATTTTTTTTTTTTTTTTTTATGTGATGTAAACTGAGTAACTAGCGGGAATCCTGGCGGGGGGGGGGGGGGGGGGGGGGAGGAGGGAGAAACTTCCGTTTGCTATGAGCTGAAATTGGATCGCGTTAATCTCCGAAGGTTCGGGATTAAAGGAATTATTCAACCCTTTGTCAAACTCGCGGCAAACGAAAGTTTAGGGTCGGGGATTCCCCCGGCGACTCGCCAAGGATCAAAGATCGTAAATTCGTTCTTTGATGTGTTTTTTTTTTTTAATTTTCCTTACTCTTATTTCGTGTGTTTTTCTTCCACAGGGGTGAGCACGAGGTCGCACGCGCTGGTGAAGAGATATACGGGCCTCTACACGGGTCCGTACTTCGACACGAACAACCCCAAAAATTTTACCGCCCAGCTCGGCACCCACGCGTACTTGCCGTGTAGGGTGCGTCAGCTTGGAAATAAATCGGTGAGTAGCTTTCTTAATCTATGCAAGATCCTCGCCATATTTTAACTCGCTATCGTTCACCACAATCTACAATTTTTTTTCTCATCGCTTCCAAGTTCCAAGCGTACTTAATGTTTACTTAATATATATTTTTTTTAATTTGTTGTTCCAATTTTCAATATACGCCTAGCACTTTCTACCCGCACGCCGCTAAGCTACCTGACTTCCAGTGCGTTCGGACATAGTAAAAAAGCAGTTTGTACTTTTTACGACAAGTTACTGTCCACAAACGTCTACAATTTTGTTTTATTTGTCAATTGTCCAATCGCACGTTCGAGCTGTAGTTTTGCAAACAAAAGTACGAACTAAAATTGTCAACGACACGGGAAACAGTAGGACAGTTTTGTATATTGAAAACTGAACAAACGAGTTTGTCACTTATTCAACCAAATTTTTACGGAACTTCGTATTCCGATTTTACGAAATAATTTTTTTGCTGTGTAGCCGACTTAGCTGCACTGCTATTTATTAGGTTTAAATAAATATTTATTTGGCTTAAATAAATATTTATTTGGCTTAAATAAATATTTATTTGGCTTAAATAAATATTTATTTGGCTTAAATAAATATTTATTTGATTTAAATAAATATTTTTTCTCTGGCTGGGTTCAACGGTTGATGCGTCAGCAAGCGCACGGCCAAGCGGTTACCCATCGAAGTACGACCACGACCGCGCCTGCTTGAGTTCGGGACCGCCGTGCGCCAAGCGCGCATCCACCGCCTTCGATCCCTTAAAATTTTTATTTTTTATCTCCACCATCGATCCCATCCTCTCGAGGCACGTACAAAACTCCGAGCTTCTCCTGCCGGGGTTGGGAGAACACGGGAAAGCTGTACTGCTTTATAGTTAGTAGTGAAGGTGACTTTTGTTCTCCGACCGAGGCGATTCCCTCCCATGAGGCCCTCAGCGATGGCGGGACACGGGGTACTCAGAACTTTCGTCGTCATCGTTGCCGAGCTTGTCCCGGGACGAAAGTAGGATGGAAAATGTTCCCTATTGTGCGCACACGCACACGAAACGACCCACGATTTTATCATGTTTACACGAACGAAAACTTTGGGGCGGGGCATTACGCGATCTTGCTGTGGTCTTGAGGGTGCACCGGAGGGTGGATAGAGCGGTCTCGCTAACGGTCAAGGGGTTCGGAGATAAACTTCGAATAAGCGCCGAATCTCTTCAGCCTCGTCCTCGACCTCTTGGGTGGGCATGCGGGCAAGAGAATGGGCATGAGAAGTCTGTATCGCCGAGGGGAACACGGATCACAGTGTCGAGGCTCTTCGGCAAATATCGTCAGACCACTATAGATAAGTGGAAAGAGCCGTCTCCGATTGCGATACACGGATCGCTTCGCCCACTGCGATTGCCGGCATGTATCGAATATCGGTAGCGTTATCGTTCGATAAGGCTACATTCATAGGAGAAGCTCTAGGAAAGTCTGTGGTATGTCATCGATACAGGCTTCGGCTAATCACTGCGGATTCCTCTAATCTTGAGGGTTTACTGGAGGGTGGATTGAGTAGTTTCGCCAACGGTCACGGTGGTCAAGACAAGTGGAAAGAGCCTTGTCCGATCGCGACGGGCAAGAGAGTACACTGTGAAAAAAAATAGTAAGTTCAATGTACCGAACTGGAAGTTTTTATGCAAAAACCGGTACATTAAATTTAATTTACAATTGCGATGAAAAATTGATATACTTTTTCATTGAAATTATAGTTATTTATAAAAATTTAGTATTTTCATAGTAAAATTAAAGTCTATTATTAAAAATTAAGTATTGCCAATGTTTTTCATACACTTAATATTAATTTTTCATCACAATTGTACGTTGAATTTAATATACCAGTTTTTGCATAAAAACTTATGGATCGGTGCATTAAATTTTATATGATTTTTTTTACAGTGCATGTATCGAATATCGGTAGCGTTGTCGTTCGATAACGCTATATGCATAGGACAAAAAGCTCTAGGAAAGTCTGTGGTATGTCATCGATACAGGCTTCGGCTAATCACTGCGGATTCTTCGGATCTTCAGGGTTTACCGGAGGGTGGATTGAGTAGTCTCGCCAACGGTCAAGGCGTTCGGAGTCAAACTCAAAATAAGCGCCAAAGCTCTTCAGCCTCATCCTCGACCTCTTGGGTGGATATGCCGGCACGAGAATAGGCATGAGGAGTCTACATTGACGCGGGAAACACCGGCCACAGTTTCGAGACCCTTCGGTATACACCGTCAAAATAAATTGTAAATTTACTGTACATGACTGGAAGTTTTTATACAAAAACTGGTACATTAAATTTAATGTACAATTGCGATTAAAAATTAACATACTTTTTCATTGAAATTAAAGTAAATTATAAAAATTAAAGCACTTTCATAGTAAAATTGAAGTCGATTATTAAAAATTATGTATTTCCGATGTTTTTCATACACTTAATTTCTCTGTCAATGCAAGTCTCTGTCAATGCACTCCCTTTGGAAAAATAAATAAATTTGTTCACTTGTGGAATTTGATTTTCCAAGTGAACTTCCCGAGCGAAGTTTCTGCGATGCGGAACACAGCCGTTATAACTTGACGAGACTTAGTCAAATGCAGATATCTTCAGGCTCATTGCAAGGAGTTGGGGGACAAGCTTGAAATAAGCGCCGAAGCTCTTCAGCCACACACCCAGAAAAATCATTTATAAGGTTAAATATTAATAAATATTTATTTAAATCAAATGAATCAAATAAATATATATTTAAATCAAATAAATGAAATAAATATGTGTTTAAATCAAATAAATCAAATAAATCAAATAAATATGTATTTACATCAAATAAATTATTTTTCTGGATGCATCCTCGACCGCTTGGGTGGGCATGTAGGCAAGAGAATAGGCATGAGAAGTCTACGAGGCGAACCCCGGCGATAGTTTCGAGACTCTTCGGCAAATATCGTCTGACCACTAAAGATAAGTGGAAAGAGCCTTGTCCGATCGCGATAAGCGGATCGCTTCGCCCACTGCGATTGTCGGTATGTATTAAATATCGATAGCGTTATCGAATATAGGATAAAAAGCTCGAGGAAAGTCCGCGGTAGGTCATCGATACACGCCTCAGCTAATCACCGCGGACTACACGGTAATCGAGAAATTCTACCCAGTAACCACCGGGAGCGAAGCCGCGCGCGCTCTCTCCTTAGTTTCTTATCAAAAGTAGGTCATCGGTTAGCCGAGCGAATAATTTCCCGAAATTCAATTCTCATGAATATCTCTCTCCCGTATCTATCGGGCAGCTTGCAAATGAGATGAAATCGCGTCAACAGACGGGTCGGCAGTTACGAGGGTATACGGACAGTGTAGTGGGCGGATTTTAGGTCATATCCCAAAGAATTAATGAGTGCCCGTTGAATAATTTCGGCTCGGTCAGACTCGGAGATTTTATATATAGATTGAATTATTATATTTCGGCTGCGGAATTTCTGTGACGACGTACGCCTTTGCGTATGGATTATTACCGTGCATCAATGCAAAAATTGCGATGATATTTTACCGCAGTAAAATTTTTATAAAAAATAATTATTTATTTTCTCTTCTTCGATTTGTGAAATAATCTCAACGATTTTGATCATTTCATGAACGTATCTATAAATACTTTCTTTTATCGCCCAGACAACTCAGCGACCGCAGACCCCGAGTTGTCACACATTGATAAGTGATATATTAGAGATGTCATAAATGAAATTAAAGACTTCATAAATTAGAGATGTCATAAATTAAATTAAAGACTTCATAAATCAGAGATGTCATGAGTTATTAATTACTGTCATACGAAGGTGAAAGTTTTTTTTTACTCAGAAAAATTCATCACAACGTTCGATCGTGCGAGGACGGCGAGAGGGTCGTAAAGCGAGGTTTTTATATATCGAGAGTCTCGCGTATCGTGCGGGAAACTCGCGTTTCAAGGTACTCGAAAATCCCCTACCTGGAGTCCCCTCGTCTCTTCCGGCTCACGGTCCGAGACTGCTTTTCGCGCGTGTCATGTTGGACAGGAAAACGATCGCTTCCTCTTCTACATCCCCTAACCTCACCCGGCTGCCTCGAAGTTCCTGCTGACCTGCCATCGTGCAATTTCGCACGACACCCGAGTCTTACCCCGCCCGAGCTCTTCCTCGACGAAGATCCACGTACGCGTCGACGAATACCAGTTTTCTTCTTTTTTATTAAAAATTTTTGAAAATTTTTTTTACATAATATATATCTCATCCCCTTTGAGTCCGCGCATCAACAAAGAGTGGCTTGTCCGGTGTTAGTGACGAAAGACTCGGGCGGAATTAATTCTAACGACGGAAAAGCTCCCGCGAACGGGGTTGGGGGGGGGGGGGTGTGACGAGAATTCCCGTTTTCTATCCCTCCGTCCTTATTCGTCCTTTCACCTCTGCACGACTCACAAAGGACTCACCGAGTAAAATTGGGACTTTAACCAACGTCTCCTCGCTTCCTCGTCGCTCCACGTTAGTTTCCGAAGCTGCGCACTTTCCGTCCCCCCCCCTCCCAATACCCCCCCCCCCTTGTCCGCGGAACCGACGACCTTTTCCCGAGCCCGGGCGGAAGCTCCGAAGCTCTTCAGCGCCTGCATACAGAAAGCACCCCCCCCCCCCCCCCCCCCCCCCCTCGCAATTCCATGAGAGAGAGAAGTGCACGAACTCGGCGCAGCTGAGAGAGAGTGAGGATGGGATGAGGAGACCGCGCGGCGACATATGCACTATGCTGCGACCCATTGTGAACACACGCGCAATTAGAACGCGAAACTTTCTGCGGTTGGTCGGGCGGAAGGAGGGGGGACAGGGGGGGGGCTGCAACTTTTATTACAGAAAGAACCGGAAGATCGCGTGTGAAAGCCATTCGTCGGTATTTCCACTCTGTCACAGTTGCCCCGATCCTTCATAATCTTTCCAGGGCGACGTGGAGCCCGGGTACACACAAAACTGTTACAAAAGGGCGCTACACGTTTGTACCGAAATGAATTTTGTCCCGATGCACAAAACTGCACGTACGTCGCGTGCTTCATTAGTTACGACCTGACTTAGTTTCTTTATTTGCCCCCCTCTCGGGCTTCACCGACGCGGATGAGAAATACGACTAATTATGAATCTTGGAATGTTTTAATTTACGATGCATGCGCTTTTTGTTGCCCTGAAAAAATTTTATTTACAGCCGTTGCGGGAGCGGATTTGTCATCCGGAATTTTGATTGGACCATTAAGGT